>OZ025299.1:224212550-224612550 GCA_964019185.1 Maratus speculifer | reverse complement strand
GAATTTTAAAAAAATTACTTCAGTCAAGTGAAATCCATTGGTAGAAATTTATAAAAATATCTCTCCTACATTTTAATATTTTTAAATGATTTTTTGTCATGGGATAGCTGAGATCTTTTGGTACAAAGACCGTTTTGTGCTTTTTCGAGTTTGTTTAGGGGAATTTTACTTCAGTCAAGTGAAATCCATTGGTAGAAATTTATAAAAATATCTCTCCTACATTTTGATATTTTTAAATGATTTTTTGGCATTGGATAGCTGAGATCTTTGGTACAAAGACCGTTTTGTACTTTTTCGAGTTTGTTTAAGGGAATTTTAAAAAAGCTACTTCAGTCAAGTGAAATCCATTGGTAGAAATTTATAAAAATATCTCTCCTACATTTTAATATTTTTAAATGATTTTTTGTCATGGGATAGATGAGATCTTTTGGTACAAAGACCGTTTTGTACTATTACTTACCCATCATACGGTAAGTCTTGCAATCGTTTTGAAAATCGAAATTTTTTTTGACGGATTTACACGTTTTAGATAGTGGAGATTCCGAAAAACATATTTTTAGAAAAAAAATTTTGCCGTCCGTCTGTCTGTCTGTCTGTCTGTCTGTCTGTCTGTCTGTAAACGCTCTATCTCCCGAACAAATTGAGATAGAGACTTGAAATTTGTATGTAGTTAGTATGTAAGAATGGGACGAACCCTATTTAATATCAGCAACCTCGATTATCCGGAACTATTTTTTTCGGACTCTCGAAAAAATTCGTTCTGATGAAAGGTATATAAAAACTTTTCGAATTTTTTTGTTCTAAGGAATGGACGTAAAAGGCAATAAAATAACACACATTTTGCATATAGAACGAAGCCGATCGGAGTATTAGTTACCGAGATATTTGTAATCTTGTTTTCCACATTCTTCGATTTTTCATGACCCTGTATTTCATTCAAATTTCAATTCAGAAGTATATTTTAATTGGAAATGAGACGCTTAATCCGACGCAGTTAATTGTTAGTCAATAGAATTATTATTTTTGGAGTTATAAGGATGTTTCTTATACGCAGTTCGGCACTACTTGAGTAGTTTGGCGTTTTATATAATTTGTCGAAATTGGTGCATCAGCAGTTCTTTAATATAGCTTAACTATGTATATTAACAACATTTAAATTTTGTTTATGAATTGCAATGCATTGTATAAATAGTTTCACATGTTTTATTTTCATATACATATCCATGATGGGTAAGTATTAAGGTGGCCCCCAACGACTAGTTTCGAGATTGTTTAGGGGAATTTTAAAAAAGCTACTTCAGTCAAGTGAAATCCATTGGTAGAAATTTATAAAAATATCTCTCCTACATTTTAATATTTTTAAATGATTTTTTGTCATGGGATAGCTGAGATCTTTTGGTACAAAGACCGTTTTGTACTTTTTCGAGTTTGTTTAGGGGAATTTTAAAAAAATTACTTCAGTCAAGTGAAATCCATTGGTAGAAATTTATAAAAATATCTCTCATACGTTTTAATATTTTTAAATGCTTTTTCGGCATTGGATAGCTGAGATCTTTCGGTGCAAAGACCTTTTTGTCTTTTATTCTTCCATTGGTAGAAATTTATAAAAATATCTCTCCTACATTTTAATATTTTTAAATGATTTTTTGGCATTGGATAGCTGAGATCTTTCGGTGCAAAGACCTTTTTGTACTTTTTTGATTTTGTTTACAGGTGTTTTTATGAGGCTATACTTCAGTCAAGTGAAATCCATTGGTAGAAATTTATAAAAATATTTCTTCTACATTTTAATATTTTTTAATGTTTTTTTTTTGTGTGTGTGTGTGTGTGTCATGGGATAGCTGAGATCTTTTGGTACAAAGACCGTTTTGTACTTTTTCGACTTTGTTTAGGGGAATTTTAAAAAAGCTACTTCAGTCAAGTGAAATCCATTGCTAGAAATTTATAAAAATATCTCTTCTACATTTTAATATTTTTAAATAATTTTTTTTGTCATGGGATAGCGGAGATCTTTCGGTACAATTAAAGAATTTTTTTCGAAATTAAACTTCAAATATATGAAAGAAAAATAATAAAAATGGTAAATGTGTTTTTTTTTCGAAATCAATAATGCTTTTAAAGTACATTTGAGATTACACGTTTAGTTAAACATACTTTTTGAAATCAACATCTATTTATTCATCTATCATTTCTGATCCAATTTCTTGCGTGAAATATCATGAAGGATTTTTTTTTATTTTGCTTTTTTGCCTACAAGTAACCAAAAACGTTTTACTAGTAGCCAGAGGCAAGAAATTTCTCCCACTTCCCTGCAAGACTCCCCGTAGAGTAAACCCTTATCACCTTACACGCTAATGGGTTTTAGGGTGTTTCCCTTTTGGAGGTGGAGTTTTACGGCCTTTTCAACTGTTTCAAATCAAAGTGTTTCAACTTTTTATACAAATAGCATAGATTAAATTTTCTTAAAAATCAAAATAAAAAACATTTTCTGAAAGCTAAATAATTAAACTCTGCATGCTGTTTTACCAAATTTTAAAATGTCAAACAGATTTTTTGTAATAAGACATTAAAGGTGAATTTTAAAGATTATAAAATAACGTACTTGTATCGCCTTAAAATTAAAAAAAGAAATAAAATTTCAAAATGACGTGCATAGTTTAAACCTACAGGTTTTCAAAACAACAAAAATTATTAAATTTGAGTAAAATGCAAAGGAAGGAAAGTGATAAATTTCTTCCATTGAAATAACATTAGCCGTTCTATCTCGGAGCGTTACTGATGTAGGGCCTTAAGTCTAAGCTTTAGAAAGCATTTAATGAGACACAAAAAATAACGGTATAAAATAGTTGTTCGTTACTCCAAAGTCTAAAGCGCCCTCTATCGGAATTTTTTGAAACGTTTCTTTAAAATTTATTTTCAAGAAAATACTGACATAAAGAATAATTTTAGCAAAACGCGGCAGTAGTTAGAGCCTAATCTACGACACAAAGATCGGGAATAACTGATTTTTGTTCTGGGGGGAGAAGGGTTTCAAATTTCAAATTTCAGTTTACGCTACTTAACTACTCGTTAGGACTCAGATTTTTAGATCAAAATTTAAGTTTAAGTCTAAGCTTTCGAAATCATTTAAAGAAATACAAAAAATAACGTTAAAAAATAGTTGTTTGTCACTCCAAAGTCTAAAGCGCCCCCTATCGGCATTTTTTAAAATTGAACTTTAAAATTTTATTTCAAGAAAATACTGGCATAAAGAAAATTTTTTGCAAAAACCGCAAACGAATCGACCAATTTTTCCATTTTTTATAATCATTTGAAATTTCGGACCCTAAACTTTAATGCCACCTATCTCCTTGGGAATACGTCTGGGACCCTTAGTCTCCTATTTAATATTATTTGTCTTTAAGTGTACTATAACCCCTTAAAGTTCTGCCCATCTTTTATGAATCACCCTGTATATATTTATCTGATTTTGTCATGCGATAACTAACGTATTTATGAACCGATTTGAATGAAACTTGGTATGTACATAGTACATGCAAATGTCTCGACCGAGTTCGTTGGCCAGTATCATCCGCCATTTTGTTTCAAAATGGCGGCCATTTTAAATTTTTAAAAAATGTTAAAATTTAAAATTCAATGCGAAAAAATTAAAAGTTGAAAAATATTTTTCATTTGCATGTTAGAACGTAAAACAAAGATTCCAGAACATTTTTTATTTTGTCTATATCTTAAAAAATGATTGAGTTATAGCACTTTGAATTTTTCTAATGGCTGACATTTTGAAACGATCTGATTTTTGTCACGTGATAACACGCGTATTTATGAATCGATTTGGATGTAACTTGGTGTGTACATAGTATATACTGAGGCCTGAATCGAGTTCGATACTCAGTTCCATCCGCCATCTTATTTCAAAATGGCGGCCATTTAAAAAAAATTATAAATTTTAAAATTTAAAATTAGGTACAAGAAAATGAGAAATTGAAAAAGATTTTTCTTTTATGCATTTGACCTTGATACAAAGATTCCAGAGCATTTTTTGTTTCGTCTGTATCTTAAAAAATGGCTGAGTTATTGCATATATATATTAATCGATTTCAATATGAGTGTGCATGTGCACCTGAATTAAGATTTCGACCAAGCTCATAATCAGGTTCTACTAATTTGAGCTTAGTATTTTTGAATGATATAACTTAATTTAAAAAAAAAAATATATATATATAAGTATATGAAAGCTACCTCTTCCTCCCGGCACTGCCGGAAGGACTATTTCCAAGCTATCTGGTGAAAAAATTATTTTCCTCAATAAATTGTCGCCAAGTTTCAATGAGGGGGATTTCAGCCAATGAAGTTATCCAGCCAGTGGAAGAAATAATCGCTCGTATAAAAGTGGGGTCGAAGAACAGTAAAAATGCCTTGTAGTACGGTTGAGTGCCTATGGTGCCATCTGGTGGAAGCATCTGGTATTAGCATCCATATTAAAAAAAAAAAAAAAAAGATTGGGAAAATATTATTTAAAATATTGTAGAGCATAATCGATTTAGTACGAAAAGACACTTTCTGATATTTGTATTATGATTCTCTACAGCATTATCTACAGCGTAGAATACTTTTCAAAAATTTAAGCATTTGCAAAAATCTGTGGCGCAGCGAGGGGGGGGGGGGTTTGGGGGTTAAACCCCCCCCCCCCAGAGCCATGACAAAAATACAAAAATTTCCACTTTTATGAACCGAATCATAAAAAAAAAACTAAAGTTAGAATTTTTTTTGTTTTGATTTCGAAATCTGCCGCTTTATTGAATCAAATTTTATTTAAAAATTTGACTCGTTTAAGCGGCAGTAATGTATTTTCTTTGAAAAATAGGGAAAGCACATAGCAACAGTATCAGTATCGAAAACTGGTCACTCAATTTCGGAAAGGGCCGGCATTCATTTATGCTATAGGAAATCAGCCGAAGGCTAAAGGGAATGGTCATTTCCTGTCGCTGCCAATGCCGTCTCAGGTTTTTCAATACTGCACCACTGGAGGGAGGGGGGTCTTAATTAGTTGCATCTGTTTCTTGCTCTTTTTTTGGAAACGAGAACTCTCGAATTCCAGGAAAAACACTAAAACACATGCTCGCATGCTTTGAAGGATAGACTTAAATCCACAAACATTGTGTTGTTAGTTGCTGTAGTGCTAGGGTTTTTTTTATTGTGCGTTTCGCTATGGAGGATATTAAATCCTCTTCAGAGAAGAAAATTATGAAAAAGATGGATATAAGAGATCATTTTTTTAAATCTTTCAAGCATTCTTGAAATCCAGGTATGTTTGGAAAGTATATAATTCGTTTATATTTATGTTTCTGGAAAGATATTAACAGCGCCATGAGAAAGGGGGAGGGGAGGGCGGTCGCCCAGGGCGCAGAGATTTAGGGAGCGCCAAATTTCTAACTCCTTTCTACTTACTACTACTTTAAAGGGGCTACTTTCAGACAATTTTTTTAATTAATATTAATTCTTATTTAAAAAACGCCCGAAAAAGGCAAGTGGGTAAACGGGAAAAAAGTTACCTGAAAAACAGTTATTCAAAAAAAAGGTGACATGACTACAAAAGCGAAAAAAATGTTACCGGAAAAAAAAGAAACATAGAATTGATTTTGGGAAATTATTATTGATTTTGGGAATTCATTATTGATTTTGAGGATTCATTGGTTAAGTATTTAGAAGGGATCAGGGAGAGGCTCTTAATTTAGGTAAATGGTTTTTTTGTGCTGAATTAACTGTTTTGGTTCAGTTTTTGGACATATGATACCCCCCCCCCCCCCCATCCGTAACCTCTCAAATTAAATCAATAGTTTTTTACGCAGATTTATCCGATTCACTTGGAATTTCGGACATAGGTTCATTATGATAAGACGTATCTCTGATTAGTTATAGGGTTCTTTTGCTTATTATAAAGGGAGGATGGTCAATTAACCCCCTCCCCCCACAAATTAGATAGATCGGTTTTATGAAAAATTATCTGATGTATTTCAAATTTTAAATAGAGATTCTTTCTGATAAGGTGAATCCCTGAATAATTTTAAGAGTTTAATGAGTAAAGGGGAGAGTGGACGTGGGGGGGGGGGTAATCCCTCTTAAATTAAATAAATGTCTTTTCACGCAGAAATATCCGATTTGCTTCCAATTTTGGACATAGGTTCATTATGATAAAACGTATCTCTGATTAGTTACTGGGTTATTTTTCTTATTATAAGGGGGGGGCAAGCAATTATTTCCCCCTCAAATTAGGTAAATCGGTTTTATGCAAATCGTTGTTTTAACCGATGTATTTCAAATTTTAAATATAGGTTCTTTCTGATAAGGTGAATCCCTGAATAGTTTTAAAGGTTTAATGGCTAAGTATAAAGGCAAAAACGAGGATAACTTCCCTTAAATTAAATAAATAGCTTTTATGCAGAATTATCCGATTTGCTTCAAATTTTGGATGTAGCTTCTTTATGATCAAGCGTATTTCGGATTAGTTATGAGGTTCTTTTGTTTATTAAAATAGGAAAAAGAACGATTATACAACCCCTTAAATTAGATAAATTGTTTTTTATGCATAATTATCCGATGTATTTCAAATTTTTTGATATAGATTTTTTCTCATAAAGTGGATCCCTAAATAGTTTTAAGGGCTTAATGGCTATTTATAGATGGGGGAACTGGGGATAACCCCACTTAAATTACATAAATGGCTTTTTACGCAGAATTATCCGATTTGCTTCAATTTTGGATGTAGTTTCCTTATGGTAAGGCGTATAAGCTATTGAATGTAGTTAAAATGGGGAGGGATGCACCAGTTCCTTCAGGAAACTCTTTCGGGGAAACAAGCTTGCTTTCCCCATTCGACGGAGGGGGATGTCCGGTAGATATCGCGGGCGGCTAGTCTCTTAGGAAATTTGTCGATCAGGGGATTTCCCGGTAAAGGTTTGACGCAAAAATATTCAAGTAACATAAAAAAGCGAGTTGAATGCAATTGAACGCAAATAACAAATAAAAACAATTTTTCTTTCTTTTTTTATTTAATGATTGAAAACTATTATGTCAGAAAACATTATAACACATTTTACCTTTTTTTCTTATAATGATTAATTTCCATTCATTTTGCATTTAAAACTGGTTTCTTTATTTATTTTTTTTTTATTTGTGAAAAAAGTAATATACTAAATCATTTGTTGTAATTTTCATTTTAATTTACGCCAAATATTTATCATTTAAAACTGGATTTTTATTAATTAATGTCCCATATTACACATCACAAAATATAATATAAAACATAAAAAAATATATGTTAGAAAACTTTAATGTACAAACTATATTGTATGTCACGAACGAATGAACAAGTGAATTAATTAATTTGTAGTAATAAAAATAGTTTTTTTTTTATTACTAGCTTATGTTAGTAATTAGAAAGTTAATTGTTTAAAAACCTGTAGTTCTTGATAGATCTTCAGGTTTGAGCGCTTAAAAAATAAAAACAGATTTAAATTAAAGGGAAAAAACGATTTTAAGAAAAACAGGATATTTTTTTCTTTGTTACTATATTTATAGAATACTGAAAAATGCTATGCAGCAACATAAATCACAATTTTAAATGCAAACAGCTATTGAGGATATATAAACAAACACTTAAAACTATTCAAGGATTCACTTTATGCGAAAGAACCTATAGCTAAAATTTGAAAAACATTGGATAATTGTGCATAAAAAATAATTTATCTAATTTAAGGGGGGGAATAATCGTGCCTCCCCCCTTTTTAATTAGCAAAAGAACCCCATAACTACTCAGGGATACCCTTTATCTTAATGAACCAACATTCAAAATTTGAAGCAAATTGGATAATTCTGTGTAAAAAGCTATTTATTTAATTTAAGAGAGGTTATCCCCCATGCACCCTCTATACTTAACCATTAAACTCCCAAAATTCTTCAGGCATTACATGCTGTGACGACGTACTGACAACTTTAATCGTGGCAGAAGATAGATAGCGAAGTCTTATTCTTAAAGTATGCATAGTTGAAAGTATCTTCATTCAAAAGCTCTTAAGAACAGGTTCTATTGACCTCAAGGGATATGCCTAGAAAATAATTGCACTGGTCTAGTGGCAATGAGCTGAGGGGGACACTGGGATTATTGCGCATCGAGAGGGAAGGAAAGTAGTTAAAAGAGAGACATGTGCTGGTAATGTACAAGAAAGTACATTGATGTAAGATGGCTTAGACGTGCTAAGCGAAATGTAATATTGGAGTGAGGCTCCTATGTAGTTGTAATGTCGCTTTATTTAATTTTTTAATAATTGGTTTATGGATCTAATAAAGAACTTGAGGAATTAAAAATGTGTTATTGATGAACTTAACAAATAAACCAATTTAGTAAAGAGAAACTCAGGGCGCGACACCACAATACTATATATAAGCCTCGTCAGAAAGAACCTATATCCAAAATTGTTTGAAATAACACGTTGAATAATTCTGCTTAAAAACCATTTATCTTATTTAGGGCGGAGGGGAGGGGGTAATCGTCCATTCCCAAAACTAATCAGGCAAGCATATTTTCATTATGAACGTATATTCAAAAATTGAATCAAAGCAGTTAATTCAGCATGAAAAAAACACTCACTTAAATGAAAAGCCGACCCCTGACCTCCCCCCCCCTTTCATACTTAGTCAATAAATCCCCAAAATCAATTTCTTGTCACTTTTTTTCCGGTAACATTTTTAGCTTGTCCCTTTCTCCCGATAACTCTTTTTCCTAGATTCAGGCAAGTAGATATCATGATTAAAAAGCTATGTAACTGAGAAATGTTCTTCATTCTTTGATAAGATCTTTCAGAAGACGATTCTCACAGTTGCCAACTTGTATGGTTTTACGCGCGGATAAAACAGTTGCGGAAAAATGCAAATTTGAAAGGATCGCCGAAAAAGCACACATTTCGTTAATATTTTGTGAAAAAAACGACAATTTCGTCAATGTTTTTGTCAACGAACTTTGTCAAAAGATTGCCGAAAAACGCGAATTTCCTGTGCGGATCGCGGAGAAAACGGTAATTTCACCAAATATCGCAGATAAAACGCTGATTTCGTCTGAAGACCGCGGGGAAAACGTCGATTTCGTCTAAAAATTTGTGATATAATGACGATTTCGTTAAAAAATAGGGGTAAAACCGCCGTTTTCGATAAAAGATTGCTTAAAAATATTTTGTCAAAAGATCATTGAAAAAAAAAGCCGCTTTCATCAAAAGATCACGGAAAAAATGCCGATTTCGTCGAAAGACCGCGGGAATAAAACGCCGTTTTCAAGAAAAGATCGCGTAAAATTGCAAATTTTGTCTAAAGATCGTCGAAAAAAACGCCGATTTCATAAAAAAAAAACTCTGAAAAACACCGATTTCGTCAAAAGATTGCAATAAATCGCCGATTTTGCTTAAATATCGCAGATAAATCGCCGATTTCGTCTAGAGGTCGCGGAAAACGCCGATTTCGTCAAAAAATCGCGGAAAACCGCCGATTTTGGAGAAAGATCGCAATAAATCGCCGATTTTGTCTGAAGATCGCGGATAAACCCTCTTAAATAGGGGGGGGAACTCGCGGAATCCCTCCCCCCCCGCCAATTTCCGAAAAAAATTTCTACCAGAATCACCCCTGAAACAACTCTATCCCCCCCCAGAGCCGAATTCTGGCTGCGCTACTGCAAAAATGGTTGCATATTGAAAAAAAAATGAAAATCATTAATTTGAGCCCATAAAAATTGCCAAAAGGCTAGTAAAAAGTCGAAAATGAAAAAAAAAAAAAAAATCTAACTAGTGCCACCAAGAATTCTAATCTGAACGTTTGTATCAATGTTTAAAAGAAAACCGAGAAATACAAACGGGCAGGTAACAATAAATAAATAAATAAATAAATAAATAAATAAATAAATAAATAAAAAGTTTTTTTGAACAAATAATTTAAAATTAAAAGTTGAGTTTTTAATAATAATTCTATGATATTTTTTTTTTAAATGTAGCTGTCGGAGAAACAATCTTTGTAAAAAAAGAAAATTGGTTGTGTACAGTGTCTTTTTGTTCGGTTTTACCAGGTGTTACGTAACCACGTATTTATTGCTAGTACTTTTATACATTAATAAGAATCGCAAAAAAATGTTTTGGGGCTATATTTTAGATGCTATAAGTTACTAAAAAATGTTTTTTTTTTTTGTTGTTTGATTTTTTTTTTTTTTTTAGGGGAAGACGAGACTGCGTGCAATCCTATGGGAAATATGCGAGTTTTAACACCCCTTTCTTGGTAAACTACCCGACCGATTTTAAAGAAATTTGGAATCTATACTCACTGGATTATGCTCAAGACTTATGGCAGACATTTTTATTTTTCATCTGACAAAAACTTTTTATTTTTGAGCAGTGTCAATTTTTCAGAATTTTATTTTTTTCAATTTTTTTTTCTGAAACTAATTAAATAACTTTAAAACTGTCTGCCACATATGATCTTACATTTAAAGTCTACCATCATTTTTAGCACTTTCCAACAAAGTTGAAAAGTGCTTATGCATTCGGTTTGTCTGTCCGTCTGTCCGTCTGGCCGGATGGCCGTCTGTCCGTCTGTCCGTCTGTCCGTCTGTCCGTCTGTCCGCGCTCTAACTCCCGTAAATATACTCGGATTTCTATGAAATTTTTATACGTTATTGAGGTTTACCCTAGCACGAACCCTATTGAAAATGAAGTATCTACCATGATTAGTTTATCTACAGGGCGAATCAAAAGTTTCCCATTACATTACGGCCTATGGGGAAAAATCGTTAATATACTCAGATTGCCATGAAATTTTAGGAAGCTATTGAGGCTTACCCTAGCACGAACCCTACTGAAAATGAAGTATCTACCATGATTAGTTTATCTACAGGGCGAATCAAAAGTTTCCCATTACATTACTGCCTATGGGGAAAAATCGTTAATATACTCGGATTGCCATGAAATTTTAGGACGTTATTGACGTTTACCCTAGCACGAACCCTATTGAAAATGAAGTTTCTATTATGATTAGTTTATCTACAGGGCGAATCAAAAGTTTTCCATTACATTACGGCCCATGGGGAAAAATCGTTAATATACTCGGATTGCCATGAAATTTTAGGACGTTATTGACGTTTACCCTAGCACAAGTCCTATCGAAAATGAAGTTTCTACCATGATTAGTTTATCTACAGGGCGAATCAAAAGTTTCCTATTACATTACAGCCTATGGGGAAAAATCATTTCAAAGGAATTTTAAAGATGTTATACCCTGCCAAACATATTAAAATATGCATCCTATAAAATATAAGGTGAAAATGTAGCTATTATTCATTTACAGGGTCACACAAAAGAATTCCATTAGATAATGGTAAAAGGGGGAATTATGTGTGACATATTTTAAATATATTAAGCTTTTTCATGTATAATAAAATTGATATATGTCACTGAAGCTTAGTATAAATTATACGCTATTGTCTTTCATAATATGAAGTACATAGCATTTACAGGGCCATACAAAAGATTTCAAATAGTATATTCTTTCCGAAGTACCGTATGTGTCTATGGTATATGTCTACCGTATATGGCTGATGGAGGGATGAAATTCATTTTAATTATGATATTCGCGTTTATATTTCGCTAAATATATACACATTATATGGTGTGTATAAATGTTATAGTTGATATACAGGGCTACCCAAAAGAGCTCACCTGAATAATTATAGGAAATCTTATTCAGGATATGAGCGTAAATTATTTAAACGTGGTTCTTAAATAAGCTATGCATTTTTACGCTGAGCTGCATTCAATTTACTGAGAAATGTTTGCAGAATATAGGTAAAGGGATATACAGGGCCACGCAAAGAATTCGGTACATGGACGCCTATGAATGATGATTTATGAGAATGTGATTTCAGTTGTTTTAAAAGTGTTTCGGTTTACAATAAATTTTAGCCTAATGCTGACGTGTAATAAAGGCACAATGTAAACTACAGGGCTGAACAAAAGTAGTCAAGTATGTTTCCATCTAATAGTATGAATTGCTGAAAAAGAAATTTCAAGCTACTGGGTATTTTCTTGCTAAGCTAATGTATATACTAACATATGAAATACAGGGCTGTTCTAATGTACTGGAATACATATTTGGGTATATTTGGCTATACACTATTATTTCCTTAAATAACAAAGTTTTGTTAAAGATTTCATTAAGTGTTGGAAAGTGCTTCATAATCTATGCTTAACGCATGATTTTTCTTACTTGTTTTTTCTTAAATCGAAATCGCTTGCGTAGGAGTTAATGGGGTTTTTAGCTAAAAAGTACAGTTTTTTGGTGATCTAAAATACACATGCACACCTAACTTGCATGAAGTTCTTGCACAGTTTTATAAAAAAATAAATTAAAATAAGGGAGATGGGAAAGGGACTTTTTGGCTTTATAAGCTTATAAAATAATGCCATCTAAAGATATCATTCTCATGTTAGGGCCTAATATCATCTAAAACCTTTGCTTTACTAATAGTAAAACTTATTATCTTCAAGTACAATAATTTAAAATCTGTAAGCATTTTTATAAAATGGAAGAAATGGCCCTTTTAATTCAATTGTAGAGGATGAAAGGGACGCACATAAACAAAACACTTTTATGAAGCTTTTCTTTTTATTTACGATTACATAATCCAAAAATAAAAGGTAATAGTACACAAATAAAAATAAAATGTATTGAAACATATGATAAAACAGAAACAAGACAAAAGATTGTTTAGGCCTACTTGATATAAAACAATTTTAAATCAGTGAAAAATTTCAAGAAAAAATTAACTCCACTTATCTCACCACCAGTTACGGATTTAGGTAATTTCATTAATATTCACATCATTCTTGTCAATAGTATCAGTAAATACAAAGTGGTTTTATTTTTTTCTAAAGAAAATACATTTCGAATTCGTTCCGAGTGCTTTTCTGGAGTTTGTAGATAAAGTGCGACAGATATGGCACCATAATTGTTTCATTATCTTTCGCAAGTTTTATTCTTTTAATATTTATATTGCTTTCGTGATTATCAAATAAGAGAAGAGTACGATCAATTTAGGAGCAACTAGAATATTTAGCTAATGCTCAATTGATTTTAAAAAAAATGTGCGGTTCATCCACAAATTTTGATGAACAAGTCCAAGGCATGAATTCTTTATAATTCTTTCTTAGAAAAAAACGAGTAAGAGCTGCCTGATGCAGAGACAAAAATGTGGTAAGTGTACCACTCTCAGCTGATGTTATGTGAGAAAATTGCTTTAACGACGTTCTTCAACTATATTAGGCGGCTTGTGCACTGTAATTAACCCTTTTCGGCACAGAAAAACTCTATTCGTAAAATGATGAAATGATTGACTGACACCAGAATTTACAAACGAAATTCTTAGAAATTAAAAAAATTGTTCGTCTGGGGACTACTGGGTCGGAAAGGATTAAATCTGTTTCACTACACTTATACAGTGTGTCCACTGTCAACGGTGGCCAATAGCTAATTTCTAAACCGTTGGTCATAGACATATAGTTCCAATCGCAAAAATACTTTAAAAATGTATGGAATTGTTTTATGCGATTTAGATACCCCCCAATAATGTATTAAAAAATTAGGAAATTAAACTTTTATACGGTCCCCTGGTCCTATGAGTGATATTTAGTAAATTTTTACAACTACTCTAATAAGTAAGACAAAAAGTTCCATTCCTTTGCTATTAAAACTGACTGAGTAATAGCTGTTTAAAGTTGAGCATCTTTTTTGTTGCAAAATAGGGGTCAATCACAAATTTATTGGAAATAAAAATAAACGTCAGGTACAAAATTTAACATTACTAGGGGGGGCTCCACCCCCCCCCCCTGCTTGCTACGCTCACCAACCCCCCGCGTAATCGCTTCGCGATTCCAAGTAGTAGGCTACCCCTGCTTGCTGCGCTCGCCGATACCCCATGGAATCGCTTCGCGATACCTTATTTTTCATACACTGTTAAAAATCTGCTGCATTTTGTTGCAAAGCACTCCCCTGCTTGTATAGAAAACGGTTACTTGGCCGTGAAATGGAGCTTTCTCATTGGTTGGAATAGAGATATTATATACAAGCGGTGGAGTGTGTTGCAACAAAATGCAGCAGATTTTTAACAGTGTACACTCAATTTTAGAATTCATCCCTCTCCTCATTGGTCGAAGCATAGACAGAGCCCTTTCCTGATTGGTCTATTCGACTCATGGAAGGTGTGGTCCAACCGGACGCGTTATTTCCGGAAAACTTACACATCAGCATCATTCCAAAAGTCATTCCTGGAGATTTGTTTAAGGCTAGTTTTTTTACTATAGAAGGAAACATTCAGAGGAAAATAATTTTTACAAAATAATTTTTTAATTTATGTTGATGTTTAAATATTAAAGCAAAATATACAACTTGTAAAAAATTATAAATAAAAAAATAACAGAAATTTTGTTAAATTAAATTATGAAAAGCAACAGTCACAATTTGTTACAAAATGATGCATATTTAAATTTTTATTAGATTATTTAACCGAATAGAATTTGGTTATTAGTCCTATAAAATAAATAAATTTTACGCACCTAAAATCGTATTAATATTGCATTCTCATTTGATATAAATAAGTATGTGAATTGAACCTCGATCGGATATTTGGAAGTGAGTTAAAATTTGAAAACAAATTTTGAACTAGGAATGTATACATACGAACGGTATAACTAAAATAAAAGCTTATCAAAATAACATACCTTTTTAAAATAAAATCATGAAAAGAAACAACTTTATTTCCTTACAGAATAAAACATATGTAAAAATACAAATGATGATGTTAATTTTAAAGCTCTTTTTATCGCTTTTGTTTTCTCTATCAGTCTGTACCAATCTGCACTAATGTAACACTACAATTTCCAAATTTACAATGAAAACCAATGAACGTATTTAAAGATTTTTCGCGATTTCTCAAAATTTGATTTTCTCGATAAAGAGAATTTTTAAACTCATGTCTTCAATTATTTTAACCAATCTAAAAAAATTATACTACCGTAAAACTTATACGGTGGCAGCACTTTCAGTTAAATCGCTTTAAAAATATTTCTTTACCTCATCTAAAACATTTTTAAAATTTAAACTATATGTCTGTGACAAATGGTTTAGAAATTAGCCGTTGGACAGCATTTGAAATGGATGCCCTTTATAATACTTTAAGCACTTAGTGTACGTTCCCTTAAAGCTTAGTCCAACTCATCCATTTTCAGTTGCAGAAAAATGGTTTAAGTCATGAAATTTAAAGTTTAATAACTTGGTCAATTTTAATGTTGGATGAATGGCACCTTTTTTGTATTTCTTGTTGGCGTGTTGGAAATTTTTATTAAATATCACTTATAGGACCGGGGGACGTATAAAAATTTTATTTTCG
Organism: Maratus speculifer; assembly: GCA_964019185.1. NCBI lineage: Eukaryota > Metazoa > Arthropoda > Arachnida > Araneae > Salticidae > Maratus > Maratus speculifer. The sequence continues at coordinate 224,597,078 of OZ025299.1, read as the reverse complement.
TAATTTTAGAAGAAAAAATATTTTTGACCTAAATCACTTAAAAACAATTCTTTACTTTTTTAAAAACATTTTTGCAACTGGAACTGTATATCTATGATTAACTGTTTAGAAATTAGCCATTGGCCACCGTTGAGAGTGGACACACTGTATATTATATTCCGTCTTAATTTATAGCGATTTCATAACTGACTGAAGACTTTTAAAAAAATCATCATTTGCTTTTTTTTAAACTGTACTTCTTGTTAAAATAAAAGCTATAGTTTTTCTTTAGAGAAAATAATAAATTTCGTCAATTGAAATCTTGAAACCAGTCAATTACAGCTTTTTTTTTTTTTTTTTTTTTTTTTTTTTTTAACCAAGAACGGGACATATTTGAAGTATTCAAAGAAATCGAATACGTATATGCACAATTGTCAAACCGTAGTTTATATTAGATACTTGGAGCAAATACTCCTTTTATTGAGCTTCACTAAAAAGTTTTTTATTACCAAATGTGCATATTGAAATTCATCTGCTTGTGCATTCTTAAATTTTAGAACAATTCTTTCAAAATCATACTTTTCAACGCAATAGGCTTTAGTTTCTCTTACAGACACTAATTTTTCCTTTGCTTCAGATACAGTAATTTCTTCTTCAGTAATTCGATTTTCTCATTTTTTTCCTTTTTATATTTTTGAAGCATATTGACCTCTTGAGGATTTTTGGAAAAAGGAAAAAATATCTACACTGTAATGTTATTCTGATATTTGTATACTTTTGTTTTACATAATAATTCTTTCCAGATTTAAAAAAAATAAATTTTACGAAATTTTAATAATATTTTATTGAAATAATTGTAAACAACGATGGATTGAAAGGGACATATCCCGTTTTCAACTCTTCAGTTACTGTCCCTTTCAACCCCATATCGACTTGGCAAAAATAAAGATGTATTCATGCATGCCAGTTGAAAGTATATTAGTTAACAAAATATATTTATATTCATAAAAGGTTGCATATTTTGCAGGGTTAAATAACAAAAATATTATAATGCTAATAAATATTATAATTTTTTAGAGAAAAAAAATCAAAATCAAAATTTACTTTTTTATATCAGAAACAAGTTTTGCTTTCAACACTCACAAGGCTACAATTGCTGCCTTTAGTTATAACAGTGATGCACAACCTTTTTGCCAGAAAATAGTTTGCCACCAGAATATTTGAAAATATTTGTTTGTTTTATTTAATAGCGAAGATTTCGTTATTGTTATAAGGAAAATTATTCTGCATTAAAATAGTGGTATCTTTGTGGCCCGCGGGCCAAAGGTTGTGCACCGCTGAGTTATAAGGATAATTAAGACAGAACACATATCACCATCGATTGAGCTAAAGTTGTAACTTTGTATATTATACTTTCTTCCTGAAATTTTGAGTGTCCCTTTCATCTCCAGTTTCCCCTATATATAAACACTTGGATAAAATTTAACTCTATATAATAAATAAGTATGAAATGCTAGAGTAAAATTAATGTGAGTGAGCGTGACACCACAGTCAAGTCTTTTATTAACTCTTTCAGAGCAAAGCGCTTCTCTTGTTAAAATGTAGAAAGGATTGATTAACACCAAGACCTACAAACGAATTTCTTTGAAAATAAGTAAATGCTTTTTCTTCACGTATTTTATAAAAGCAAATTTAAAATATAAAATTCTGATGTATTTGTGGCATTTTGGAATTGAAATTAAACGGGATATACAGTGCGCGTCAAAAGTTTAAGCACAACAGAAAATTTCAAAATAAAATTTTATTAATGGGTGAAAGTTACTTCCCTTTTCACATAGCCTACAAATTGTAGTTTTAAAAAGATAGTTAACAGATTCATGCTATAAAATTTATCTTAATAAAATTTATCAAAACAACAAAAATGAGTGTGTCAAAAGTTTAAGAACAGTAGTTTTTTAGTCTTTAGCAGAACAAGAATAAAAAAAAATTAATACTTGATTATTGCTCCTTTCTGCTGAATTACTTTAAGTATACGGTCTTCCATCGTTAATATGAGGTTCTGTATTGTTTCTGGTTCATTGTTAAACCAAGCGTTCTCAATGGCATCTTTCAAATCTTTAACTGAAGAATACTGCTTTCCATTTGGATAAACTGCATGAGTGAGAATACCCCACATATTTTTTTATAAAGTTTAAATCAGGACTAATTGCCGGCCATTACAAAACAGACGCTGTTTTCGACTTAAGCCACGATGAAGTTGAGTTTGAGGTATGAATGGAAGCATTATCATGTTGAAATAACCATTTTTCTCCCCCTAAAAACCTCGGCAACAGGAAGCAAATGATTGGCAAGTGTCTCTTAGTAGTTTTCAAAGTTTTCACGATCACTGATGAATGCTAGAGATGTCTGACCATTGAAAGAAATAACCCCCCATACCATTACAGAACTACCATTATGTTATCGGCTAAATACACTCCTGGGTTCTTTGCGGAGATCATGCCAATAGTACTTAAACCTATCAGGGCCATCGAGGTTTCATTTTTTTTCATCACTGAATATGACATTCAGCCACTTTTCACCAAATGACATATGGTCTTTGGCCCATTGTAATCTAGCTTCTTTATGGTGTCGTTTGAGACACGGTAATCAAGCCATTTTACGGTATTTGATGTATTTGAATTCCAAAACTCTTCTATAAACAGTTTTTTAATATTTGTTCTCCAACTGCATATTTTATTTCCGAAAGGGAGTAATTACCAGTTGAAGCCAAACTTCTGATGCGGCTATATTCGCTCAAACTAGTCACTCGCGGCCTTCCTGAACGAAATTTTCATTTAAAATCATTATCACGAGCCAAAATTTGATGAATACCTTGTTTTGACCTTTTTAATGCACTTGCAATTTCAGAAACGGAATTACATTTTGCTCTCATACTTCAAATTTTTATCATCTCCTCCTCTGAAAATTCTTTCGACTTGGACATTTTGTACTAACTCAAAAACAACAGCGAACTGCTTCTTATACACCCAGAAATTGTTTGCGTGCGCAACCGTTTACGTCAGACTGTAAAATTTGCATAAAAAACGATTTTGTGCTTAAACTTTTGACACGGTCATTTTTCTTCTATTCTTAAACTCCATGGTTTGAAATAAAATTTAAAAGTTAATTTAAATGAATATGGTGTAAAAATAGATATTATTAACATATACAAGACATATATTGAAATTAAAGGTAATATTTAAAGTTTTATTTTAAAATTTCTACTGTGCTTAAACTTTTGACACGCACTGTATCATACCCCACCATCCTTCAAGAGGTTAAAGCTTTAAAGTTGGTGTCTCATCCTTAAATCAAGTTCGTCGAAAAGTACACTGCATCAGAATATATTTGGAAATGTAATTTAATTTTTTATTTTTAGTTGCACTATTATCTCTAAAATTTTGTTTTTCTTGTGGTGACTTTCGGCAGCAAAATTTTTTGAAGAAATCACAATGATTATAAGCAGTGGTAATTTCTCTGTTTTCACACTTGTAACAACACCTATAGTGTAACATAGATAAGCTATTTATTATCTTTCATTTGTTTACTCTTTACATCCAATCCAGCTATAAAGGATGGCTAAAGGATGACAAAGGCAATTCGGAAACTAAATTGCTTGCTATAAACGTTTGTTCTCTATTTATTAACCCATTCTCTTCTGATGATGCGAAACTGCATTTTTAAAAGCACAGTAGTTATTTTTATTATGAAATATAATGTTTGGATCAAAACCTTTTTTTTCTTAGAATATATAATTTTTAAAATTAGTTAACTTTGGTTTGGTTGCCAGTTACAATTTTCCATATCTTTAAAAAAAAATGTAATTTTTTACTCTTTGCCGAAACTGCAATGGGTGAAATGCAACAAAGGATGTACATGCTAAGTGTTTTGAAATGTTTAATAAATAACCATAACTTTAATTTCAATGACAAAACCATGACATAGAGTTTTAATTTTCATACTTTTTTCAGTATCAATTCATAATACTGATTACAGCTCATTTTTTGATAATCCTGCAATGGAGTGTTTTTACACCGTTTTATGTTACTTGAGCTAGCAAAAATATTTGTTATTTTGCAGCTTTATAAATAATTTGATCTATCTTTACTTATACAAAATAGTTTTGTCCTGATTGACTGATAATCAACGCACAGCCCAAACTATTGAACCTAAATGCATGAAAATTGGGGAAAATATACTTCTTATGATGTAAGCGTGTACTAAGACGGGATATTTGAAAATTCCTCCCCTAAAGGGGTTAAATGGGAAGTCGAAAGTTTTTGAACATCTTGCTATATTTTAGCAGCCGTTATAGGTAGTAACATGAAATTCCAGATTATAAATGTACTAGAAAAATAATTAAACACAAATAGCAAATTTACAAAGTCCCCCATAAGGGGGTTGAAATGTTTAGAACATTTGGCACATCTCAGCGGCCGTTTTAAGTAGGAACGTGAAATTGCAGAAAATAAATCGATTATAAAAATAATTAAACATGTGTTTCAGCGATTTTGAAATTCTCACCCCTGAGGGGGGAGGGTGTAAAGAGGAGGTCGAAAATTTTTAAACTTTTTTTTGATTCATCATGTGATATATCATCTTAAAGCACTCGGACCATTCTTTCAGATTATGAACTTTTTATTCCTCTTCCCAATTTGGACCACCGGGAGGGGGGGGGGGCAATTTTCAAACCTTTTTGAAATTGCAGTGTTTTTATCATTTTAAATCGGATTTTTTTGCGGAGCCCTCTGATAAGTAGTATTAAAAATATATGAATTTTTTAAAGAGAGAGAGGAGGATGTTTTCCGTGGGGGGAGGGAGGTCAGGGTAGTAGAAAAAGGAGTGTATTTTTTAAACTTTTGCCGACACTAATCATGTGACATATCATTGTAAAGCTCTTTGAATAATTGGGGGCATTTTTTCTAAATTTAGCCGATACCCTTCATGTGATATGTCGTTGTTTTGCCCTATGATCACTTATTCATATTATGCATCTCCCTTGCCTCTACTGAGGGGGTACATTTAACGTATTTAAACAAAATGTCTTCAAATAATAGTGAAACTATGGAACTGAACTTAAATAACGTAGAAAAAATCAATAAAAAATATTTATCCCCTTCACCATCCTCTTTGTTACAGTTTTTGCCACAAGGGGAGCTTTTAATTATTATTTCTTTGGCTATTTATGTGCTAATTGCCAAAAAATTCTAATTTTTGATACTTAAGCTCCTTTATCTTTTTACACTTACTCGCGCCTTCTGTATTTTTTGCAACCCCAGGAAACGCCGTCACATGACTTTTTCACTAATATGGCTTCCTTATAGCCTCCCTTTGGTTTGTTGTTTTTTAATTCCCTCTGTTTTTAGTTTCCATGTATTTACTAAAATGAACATGTATTTTATCTATTTTAGAAATTCCCACTTGAGAGGGTTTAATGGGGTGGTCGTACTTTTCGGGCATTTCGATACATCTCTGCAACAGTTACATGTAGAAGCGCGAAATTTAAGACAGCAGATCTACTAAAAAATAGTTAAACATGGTGATTGTAGAGCTAATTTGTTTATCATGTCGTCAATATGCATTTTGAACCGGATAAGATTAACCGGATGAGATTATACGAATAAGACAACAATTACGGCTGTTTGATTAGATATTAAGTTTTTAACCGTTACTAGATGCATTTTGTTTGGTACAAGATTCTTTTAAAGAAATTGACCAGCGTAGCGGGCGAAGGCTGCTAATTTATCATATGAGTAAAACGCAAAAATTTTAATAAAACGTTATGGCGGCAAGGAATGTGTTAACTTAGAAAATTATTTAATACGAAGGGTTAGAGTTTGTACTATGATTTTAATCTTATATTTACATGATGGAAGGATGTACAGTAGTAAATATTTAGTTTAGGAGTCGTATGTTTACAAAACATTTTGCTGTTTGAAAATCATGAATTATTTTATGCATACATGTATGGAATTGTTACATTTAAAAAATATATAAATCCATTAGTTTATGCTTCAAGCATAAATAAGGGCAGTATATTTTCTATTTTAGGACTCCAAACAAAAGTTTCATATTGTAATAGATTTTTTTTTCTTTCCCTTTTCTTTTCTGTTTATTTTTCTTTTGAGGAACACAAATATCAATCAGGAAATCAGGTGTGATTTTAAAGATGAAATTATTTTATCTTACATAAAAGAAGAGGAAGTTCACAATTCGACTGATATGTATTTTTTTTCTATGTATGTTTACTGATTACTCCGAAACTACGTGACCGATTCGTGTGATTTTTCTTTTCATTGAAAGCGGATACTCTCGAATTGGTCCCATTTAAATTTCATCAAAATTGGTCCAGTACTTATTTAAAAATTTATCAAGAAACAAAAATAAATAAATAAACATATTTAAAATTTTTCATTTTCAATGTTTTTCTATAAGTGACGTAGCACTCTGTTTGGCAAGATGGCACTACCCGGTGATTTTCCTCCCTCTTTATACAGATTTAGTTTATAGGATTGCTTAAAAAAAAAGCTATTTGGCTTAATTAAATCATTTGTTGCCTGTTATTTTGGGTATTATTTATAACGCCCGATTATCTGCACGAGGGATGTAGGCCCGAGGGATCTTGCCCTCCGTGAAGGTCTTTCTAAAGGAAACAAACCCGTATTTACGCATGGAAATTCATGGTTCGAAAAAAACCCACTGAAAACTCCTAACGGGCGGTATTGTGTTTACCCAGCTCCTCCCGTTTACCAGCTTCGAGAGCACGCCCTCTCGATCACTGGTTAGAGGTCTGCACGGGCCGGAATTTTCAGGCCTGGGCCCGGCCCGTTGTAAAATTCAAAAGTTCGGTCCGGGCTCGGCCCGTTTAAATTTTTATATTTTAGGCCCGGCCCGTATAGAAATCAGTGAAAACAGGCCCGGCCCGGACCGTTTTGGTCCGTTAAAATTTCTACGATTTCTAAAAAATTCATATTTTTATCATATAATTAGGATTCCTTTAAAGAATACTGCATAAATAGCTATGGAATGATTTTACAGTATATTTTACAGGAAATACACATTAACAACATTAATGATTACTTAGATTCTTAGGCTTTCAACATTCAAATAAAGATTCATTAGAAAATTAATATGGCCTAGAATAAAAGAAAAACGAAAGAAAGTTAAAAACATAGTAACTTTTGAAGCTGTTTAATAAAAGAAGATTTATAAAAATATTCCTATATCATTTTATTAAAGATTTTAAATTCAAACTCATTCGTAGATTCAAAGAAACTCCTTTCTGATACATTTCTAAATTCATTTTTTTTCTCAGAAACTCATACGATCAGGAAGTGTCTTTACTCAGGAACTATATAATCGAATGGCGGTATCTATTTTTTGATGCAAGCAATTTAAGAATACTGCAAGCGAATGAAATATTGTCAAAGTTAGGGTTTTGAATAGAATTTCCGGAAGATATAGCATGGGAAGGAAGAAAAACCTTCAACCATTTGAGAAACTATTGTATCTCAACAAGGTTATACAAGTATTTTATTTACCAAAAATGAAAAACACTATTCGATTCCAAATCCCTTCAATAGTCAGGTTTATCACATTTATATCTTTACAATTAAAAATTAATCTGAAAATGTGTCAAACTTTCGCGTTATTGAGAAACTGATTTAAAAACCATCAAGAAGTATATATCCAAAAATTAAGCTAACATAAGTTCTTTATCGCTCTTAATAATTTTACAAATCATGTTGTCTGTCTGTCCTACAGATCTTGAGAACAATTAAGTCTTGTTCCGGTCCGGCAAGTCTATATGTAGAAAAATAATGCAAGCTTGATCTCGGCACGAGTCAGCTAAAAAAATATTAAAACGGGTTACACACAATATAATTGTCCGATGCCTATCTCTACACTGTACAAGTTACATTTTTATATTGATGCTGTCAAACTAGTATGGATCGTGACGCACATTTATACTTATTCTCGTTATAACCATTTTCGTTGAAAAGAGGTCATATTTTATCGTTTCTGCTGAAATGTTCAGAACGGGCCGGCAGGCCCAAAAATTTTGTTATCGGCCCGGCCCGTATGGCCCGTTCAATTTTTTTTGCCGGCCCGGCCCATTTATTTTGTTTGTCGGCCCGGCTCGGGCCCGTGCAGACCTCTATCACTGGTGGGGCGTTTTATTGCGTAAACAATCAGAAAAAGTATTGTAAAGCGTTTAAATTCACCAGATTTCTGCTGTATACTCGCTTTGAAGAACAATATTTTTTTGGCGGAGGAATTTGTACGCCAATACAAGAGAGGTCAGAAGTCCTTTGTGAATTTTTGAATTCAATATAAAAATCAAACAAATGAAGTCTTCTTCTTTTTTGTTTGTTTATTTGTTTAAGGGGACAATTCACCTCAAAATTGGCCGAAATATCGTTTTTCTTTTTTTGGTATTAAATGAAAGTCTGTTTAATTGCGACTTATTTGACACTTCATCCTTGCCCATTCGGCAATTATATCGCGAGATATCGCAATTTTTGTTAAAACACTCAGAGAAATTATCTACAAAATTCACAAAATTTAAACTTTAAATAGCTTTTTCTCCATATTCACATTTTTGTCACTTTCTTGTTTTAAAAATTCTGACGCTTTTTTGATGATTATGTAAATCGTAGCACCTATAATCGTCGTTCACTCTGTCCGTCCGCCAGTTCGTTTGTCTGTCCTTCCGTCTGTTCGTCGATCTGCCAATCCGTTTCTCTGTCCGGTTGCATATAAGAGAGAACTACCCAACCGAATCGTTTAAAATTTAAAATATGTAATTAATGCATAATTTTGTCACGTCATTTCAAATTTCATGAAAATCGGATATGTAGATTAATTACAGGGACAATCAAAAGTATTTCGTTACATTACGGCCAATGGCAAAAAATAATTTCAAGCACATTTTAATGATGATTCACTCTTTAGAAAATAATAAAATTGATGCGATCTATGAAATATATACTAAAATATACATTCTTCGCAATCTGTGGCGAAAGGATTACTTGTTGTTAATTTGCAGGGACAATCAAAAGTATTCCGTTGCATTACGGCCAAAGGGAAAAATAGTTTTAAGTGCATTTTAATGATGTTACAATCTTTCTAATATAATAAAATTGAATTGCATCTATGACGTATATATTAAAATATACATTCTATACAACCTGTGGTGCAAAGAATATTTGTTATTAATACACATGGCCACATAAAAGGATTCCATTACGTAATAGTATAAAAAGAAACATTGTTTGGGGCACGTTTTAATCGTATTAAACTATTTTACATATTATGAAATTGATATACGTTACTGAGGTTTACTACAAGTTACTTTCTGTATAATAGAAAGTAGATAGTATTTACAGGGACACAGAAAAGATTTTGGATACTATACTGTATCCGAAGTATTGTATACTATAACACCAATACCTGAATATTTTTAAAACTTCATTATAGCTCGAATAATCCTCATTTGCTAAGCTTGACGTGCAATTTTCGACTTGCTTGTATTTGAGATACAGATTTAAACTATATTGTGTGTGTTCTTCATTATATATGTGTGATAAATCTGCGCATAGAATTAGCCTACATCTTTTTTGTTAAGTATATGAGGATGAGTTAGGTTTCATCGTCTTCCCCTATATATATCAGTAAAAAATTACATTAAATGTAATATTAGATGTACCTAAAAATCCATGCGCAATCTTGTGTAATCTGAAATTACACATTTGAAAATCTTAAAGAAAATTGGGCAATAATATCCATATTTAAAAAGGAAACAGTAATGATTTAAAAAAATGTAATTTTGTAAAGAAATTTGAAAAATGTTTAATTTGATATTCACCCTTTTTTTTCTCAAAATTCATTTTATGTTGAACATTAAAATGCTGTGTGTTCATCATATTTTTAAAAATAAAGTTGTTGAAAAGGTAAACTCTCCCCTTAAAATGGTTATAATTATCAAGGTAAATGAAAATTACATGGTTATAAAAGAGTGTTTTTTTAAAGCCATTTTACTTTAAAATTCATTTTGTTAAATATACATACATAAATTTTGTTATGCAGCTCAAAATTCTAACTTGAGAAGTGATAAAACCTGAAAAATCAATATTACAGGTAGCCAAAATTTTGATTTTTTTTTTGTTTTTAGCCAATTTACATTTAAATTATCTATATTTTCTCCTTAATGTCTTTCAAAATACAAAGATATACCATTTTGTTGCATCTAAATTGGATGAAAAGTTGATATATTGGTCTCATCTGTCAAGTCAATTGATCGTTATACCATCAACTTATCTTGCATTTCCTAACGGACAAACAATTCATTCTATAGTAAATTCTTCCTCACAATAAGAAATCACCTTTATCAGTCGGAGTAACAATTGAACTTTGGATTGACTACATGAACCAGAATTCGATATCTGTGTATTGTCAAACGATACATATCATAGTGCGATTTACATGAATCAAGGTTTGTAGAATCGTCATCAATCAATTTACTGAAATTACGTAAGTCATTTTTTAATTACTCTACTCTATCAAAATTTTGATTCAAAGCTCCTTTTACTTTAGAATTTAAGAATTTATTAACATAAATTATTATTTTCTGTACCAATTATTTCTTCGTAATCTTTATAGCTTTTATACTTTTAACGAAACTGATTACATATAGAGTGTCTCATAAATGTTCTGTATACCTATATTGAGATTTACATAAATTAAGGTTTATAGATACGTCATCAATCAATTCAATTATCAAATAATTTTCCAATAACTTTGTAAGATTTTCTTCCGAAAGCTTGTTTTGTTTAAGAAATTTATTAACATAAATTATTATTGGTTCTTTTTTTGTAATAATTATATCTCTTGTTTTTTTTTAAAACTAGACTGAATAAGTACAGAGTGTTCCAAAAGTCTGTTTACATTTCAGAAAACAAACAAACAAACAAACTATATTGGAATGAGATTGTCACCATAAGACTTGTCAAAGTGTCGGATGTTTTATGGCAAAAAAAAAAAAAAAAAAAAATCGTTATTACAAAAATTCTGGCAATTAAATAAATCTTATGGTGCAAACCCACTCCGATATATGTAAATTTTTTTTACAGATTTTTAAATATTAAATGGACTTATGAGACGCAATATTTTTAGGGTTTCGTTCATCTGACGACACCCTATTCGTCTCGGTTCTCTGTCTGTCTGTCCGTCGCAGAGTCTGTACACAAAAAACTGTATAACTCAGAGACTTCAAATTTTGTGTACTTCTCGTGTCACACGACAAATAATAAAAATTTGAAAAAGTCTATTATTTTAATTAAATCAATTTTATCAATGTTATCCATTCATTTTTGCAATTTAAATTTCAGAAGAGAACCTCAATTTCAATTCTTTTTGTGTAGACACCATAGCTTGGAAGTAAAGCATCTCGCTAGCAAAGAGAAGGTTCTTATTTTGAATCCAGGTGCTTAAACTTGAAACTGTCATACTAAGATGGATTTCATTAAAATAAATTTCGTATTTTTTGCCGATTTAAGGATTTATATTATTTTATTTTTATTCCTGACATTCATAATATTTTTTTGGAATTCAATTTTCTTTCTATTTTAAAAACTATTGCAATATATTAATAATTCAGCATTTTAAATTTTATTAAAAAATTTTTCATTTCTAGAAATTTAAAATTTATTTTAATATCCCGCTAGTTTTTTTTATTTCGGATTTTCAAAAATTTGGAATTTTTTATTTTATTTAAATAATTTTATTTCAACATTTTTCAATTGGTTAAAATAAATAATTTCCTTATACATATTTTTTTAATTATATGTATTGGTGTTACCATCTGTGTAAGATTTTAATAATTATAAATTAACAATTTGGCTTTATTAATGAAAGGATAAATTGTTTTGAAAGAAATGTTAAACGAAACCCTCTGTGCGGTCTGCGATCACACTTACTCACTTGTTTAATCAACTTGTTTAGTCAACTTGTGGTCAACAGGGCTATCCGTGTTACAGAACAAACGTGATGATTTAAAAAATTGAAAACTACAATAGAATTTTTATTTTTTATATTTTTTTTTAGATTACTCGCTAACATCACCAGAAGCGATGTTGTATGAAAAATATCAATGCAGAACTGCCAAGTCTCCGGCTTTTTGGATACCAGTAATTTAATACGGAAAAAGTTTCTTTATTGAATTGGAACATTTTCGAAATTTAAAGTAACCAAATTTTCTCTAAAATAATAGTGGTGTGCAAAAAGCCGGAGACTTGGCAACTCTGTCAATGTATTTTAAATAAAGTTTTGAAATTTATTAAAATGGATACTTTTATATTAGCTGCATAACAGAATTCAATATCCAAAGAAATCACCAAAATGTTCGCTACTTATAGCAGTCTTTTTGTTTTTATAATTTCAGTGATTTAAGAGAATAGTTCAACTAAATGTCTGTTTTATTGATACTATTTTATTTATTTATAGACGAAATTTTAATTTTATTAAGGAATATTAGCCGAAAATAAATCCTGAACTAACTATATCGTTTTAATAGCAAACAGGTTAATTTTTCGCAGTTGGGGTGTATGCGATGGAATTAGATTGAAATAAAATAAAGCTTGAAAATTATTTAAAAAACCCACGAAGAATTAGTAAATTGAGATACACTTTTCAAATAAATTGAATTTGAAGAAAATATTGAAATTGTGTCATGTTAAAAAAATTTAATCAAAAATTAACTTTTTTGGTCAGATATTACCACCGTCAATATGACTTCAGGGTAACTCACAGGAATATTTTCGCCTCATAATGTTGATTTGAAGTCTCAAATTACATATGGGTCTTTTTAAACTATTTTCGTTTCTCTTGCCGTAAAATTTCTACTTTTTGTCGAGTCTTGTGATGCAAACCACTCTCCGGTACGATAGTTTGTTACATTTTTATGAATATTTGAAACCGGAAATTACTTATGACTTTCTTTAAACATATTTTCCCTTTCATGACGAAAATCCGATTCTTTGTCAAGTTTATGATGCCAACTGCACTCCAATACGATAAAATGTTAATTATTTTTTATGCATTTTTGAAATGGGAACGGACTTATTGGGCAAACTCTTATAAGGCAAATTTTCTAATTTTTTATGAATTTTTGAATTGTGCTTTGACTTGTGGGATCTTTGGAATTTTTTCCTTTGTTATGAAAAATATCAACTCTTTTGGAAATGTTATGACTCAGACCACACTCTGGTATAAAAATTAAATTTTATAATACTTAACTGAAATTACTTTAGGGTTTTAAAAAATACTTTTGATTCTTTATCATAAAATTTCGATTTTTTAACCAATTTTATGGTGTAATAGAAATTTTATAAATCGAAAATGGATTATTTGCTTTAAACGAAAGCATAAATCGAAATATTTAAAAAAAAAAATGTTTTTAACTTCCACAGTAATTAAAAATTTGTTCTAGTCTCGAATTTATATGAAATAAAAGTGGCTCCCCATCTTCAATAATGTCACTGAAATAAAAAATCCACAAACTTATTTCAAACAAGCAGAACGAATAGCGTACTGAAAATGTGGGATACTTAAATAAGCGTCCATTATTTTGCAATAATTAAACTAACGTTTAAAAATTTTCAAATTTAAACTAAATTATTTACCTGAAATTTTATACTAATTACTTAATTATAATAAAAATGTTTAAAGATTTTTATTAAGATTAAATAAATATTTATGATTTTCTTATAATTAAATTAGCGTTTATTATTTTATTGTATTGAGTAGGTACATTTCATACTAATGGAAGTTGTTCTTCTAATTGTTCTTCTAATGTATTTATGTTTAAATAAATTCTGTTTATGATTTGTGGGAATTAAAATTATGAATTTAATGGTTCATAATATTCGAAAAGTTGGTATCCTTTGGTTTTAAATTAGTAGAAAATGTAAAATATTTGTAGAAACTTGGATAAAGTATTTATTAAAAAATGAAAATGCATCATTATTATTTATTTATTAAATACATACTATATTCTATCGTCATAAAAATACAGTATTAATCAATTTCCTATCAGGCATAGATTGTAATAAATACTGAGCTTACGTTTTTATTATTCACATCTTCCAATGTTTTCTCAGATAAATGCACTAAATCTTCAAAGAAGAGGTATTATAACATTGGAAATATTTAGATTTCCCCCGACCTTCATAAAATTTTACAAAAGCTTAAGGATGTAAGAAAAAAAATTTGTACAGAAATTTACGTACAATTTAATGAATCATAAAATTATTTTGATAAAGCATATTCGTTTTCTTATTCAATTTTTTCAGGAAATTGCTATTTTTATACGTTCAAGAATCCATGCCTTCAAAATCGTTTGGTTACTGCTCCAAAGACCTAGAAGCAACTGCAGTGCACGCAATAATCTAGTTCCTTTCTTGGCTTTATAATGCATATTTTTTCTCATATTCAACATTTTTAGAAAATTTCTATTTCTACACTTTCAAGATTACATGTCTACGAAATTTATCGGTTACTACTCCAAAGACCTAGAAACAACTGCAAGAGCAAGAAATAATCTAAGTCCTATCTTGTCTTTAAAGATAAAGCAACAATTATTGAGGAAAGTGATCTTGACATTAGAATATCCAGAAAAGTAATCTTATCACATAGGTACTTAAATTCTTATCAATATTTGCTATTATCTTTAGCTATTATTGGATACCAGCCTGTATATTTGATTATGAAATAAGCATGGACAGAAAAGTGATTTCGTAACGTCTTAGTATCATTAACTTATTGTTTTTCACACTGAATATCAACTGAATAGCCTCCGTCCAGTGTTCATGCACACTTAGATTTAGTTCACATCCTGAAAGAAACTGTCAAGTATATTTAACACAAAGATATTCTCATCCTTAATTATTTCAACACCACTTGTGACCGAAAAGTTCTGCTCTCGAAATTTGTTGACGAAAGGTGCTGGATTCGAACCCAATCTCGATCGTCGACCTAATCGTACGGAGTTTACCGTGGTTTTTTTTTCGAACCTTGGATTTCTTTTCCTTAAATACGGAAGGTTTCCTTAGAAAGACCCCCCAAGTAAGGAACTCTCCTCGAAGGGCCTATATCCCTAATTTTGACAATTGGCCGTCAAAAACATAACCAACCAACCAACTTTAATTATTTTAACCTTGAATTATATTTAAATGGATGGATAACACATTTCGCGGCAATTTAAAATGAATTTTTAAGAACAGAAAAAGCTATATTTATTATAAAATTAAAAATAAACTTGCCATAAAATTTATAAATTATATTTAAAACTATATTTCATTATATTCACAACATCACATAATCAGCCACCATCAGTCATATATTATTACAATAATAATTTTTTGAAAATGGAACATTAAAAAAAATCATGTTTTTCAGAAAATGCATGTCAAGTTTTTCTTTTTGAAATTTTATCATAAATTTTCACTTCAAAATTTAAAAATTCTCCAGATTTATATGTTAAACCTCATTTAACCGCTTTCCTGATTTGCCCATTTGCCCGTACCCATACGGGTATTCTTTTTCTAATCATAATTTATCATTCTCATCAGTAAATTTTTATCGTAAATTTTGCATTATTTAATCCGAGTATTTTTTCTGTTTCAATTAGGCAAAAATTTCTGTTTTGAAAAACCGGTGATTATAGATTAAAAATTCTGTAAAAGACGTGAAGAAAATAGGCATTATTTGATAGTTTTTTTTTTCAAAAATATTGATCATTTAAGCGGTTATACTTAATATTAGAAAAATTTAACCAGCAATTTCCGGTTATTTAAATACACACTTTCGATTTGAAAGCAGAAACAATATTAACCATAACTACACTTTAAATCATCAAAAGAGGGAAACAAAAACTGTTTCGAACAGCAAAATGTACACTATTTCAAATAAAATATTTATAAGTTGATATTTGCCAGAAATTGTACATTTAAACATAGCGGGGTTCCTTAAGACAGAGCTTCCAAGTATAAGGCTTTTTTGGATATCAGTATGTAAATACAGAAAATGGTGATTCATTTAATTGGAACATTTTAGAGATTTAACCCTTAACTGCATGAATTATTCTTTTATAATTGTATTTTTTATTCTTACATTAAGGATTAGACACCAAAAATTTTTAGATAGATTTTTAACCTTATATAAAGGCACATTTTTGTAATTTTTACAAGATTAATATTTTTATATAAATATAGTGGTTGCTAATAACTTAATTTATTTTTTAAAAGTTAAATAAAAAGTGATGTAAATTTGCATCACTATGCAAAGAAGGGTTAAAATAAATAGATTTTCTCTAAGGTAGTAATGGTGTTCAAAAAGTCGGAAACTTGGCAACTCTTCTTAAGAGGTAATAAAAATAATACGATTCATTAATATTTTTTTTTCTTTAACAGCGTGTGACCTTTTCTGGGACCAAATTTAAAGCATGAGATTTTTTTTTAAGATTCAGATACTAGATATTTTCTTTATTTGTATTGCGATAGTGGTACAGTAAACTCTAAGTCTGAATCTATCTGGACTGAGAAAATTTTCCGTAGTTAACAATATTCCGCTTTAGTATGTCTATTTTACTCTATGTCAATGCATCCGCAGGGATTTGAAAAGATATGCAATTTAGAACAAATTTCCATTTTACACAGAGTCCCCCTTACAGAGAGGTTACTGTTTTTACATAAATTTCATTTGATGTAAATATGTCTGCATCAACATTATTTCCCATCGTAAATAATTGTTGCATTTGCTGTATGTGCTTGCTTTAGCTGCTTTAAATTGTAAGAATATTAAAATTCAAATGTATTTTAAATTGTTTAAGTTTAAAAAGTAATCTTGATTTTAATATTTAAATAACATATTATGGAACACTGTAATTCCGAGACACCATAATGTTTAAATAACATGCTATACTTGAGACTCCGAAATATCAAACTAAAATAAATGTACCGAACAGATTGCATATTATTATAAGCGATTCTCCACAAACAGCTCCATTTTGGCACTTTCTTGTTCTGAAGTGCAGGGCATTTTCTCTATCTACATAAATCATTATATACTCCCATCTTTATAAAAAAATTAATATAATACAAGAAATTTAAATATTTTTGCCTTTATAAAACATGCATTTCTAGCGGGTATGATTTATAATAGTAACCTGTACGAGTTCTTAAATTATTTTGTCTATCATTTTCAAATTAAAATCTTTATGATGAAGTTCTTGTAACAATTGAACTGAGGAAGATTGTTGTTTAGAGATCGCAGAAAGGCATAACAAAAAATTTTTTTTTGGTAGGAAACTTTAACCTGTGATTTTCACGTAACCTGTAGTGTTACACGAAATCAATAAACCGCGAAAATCGTGATAGCCGTATATAGAGGATTAATTACTAATTTCTTAATTATAATTTCTGTACAAAAAAAAAAACCTCTGTAAAAATTAAAACGACAGCATTCTAATGAAAATAATGAGATGCAACATGATATCCAATTCTTCAGAATATGGATGTTTTATTTTCGGTCAAATCAGTAATATTTTGCATGCAGATTCTAAACAGACTGAGACTTCTAGTATTCCTGAAAAAGTATTGGTGTCAAAATTGAAGGATTTTGTACACTCTATACTATGTATACATCCAAAATCATTAAATTTGGACATCATTGCACACCTAGTATTATGGCATAAAAAAAAATTTCGCCTTATTTAATCTAAAACAATTCAGAAAAAAATGCAAAAATGTTTTGTCAATAAATTGGTGTTAGGAAAAAAAAAAAAAAAAAAAAAAAAAAGTCTAAACGACATTTATCGTGAAATTGTGATTTCCCCGTAGAAGAACTTTTGTTCGTTGAGAGTTAAAAACAAAAAAATTTCACTTTAAATATTTCAAGTAAAATATAAGGTGTCCGATAAGTTCGTATTTCACGTTTAAAAAATTCATTAAAAAAAAGAGACAAATTGTACTGTCAAGATTATGTTTGCAACATAAAACTTGAGTCAAAAAAGTTGGGTTATTTGTGACAAAGTAAAAAAAAAAAAAAAAGGAAATTTGAAAGTGAGATATACCTAAGTTAAAATTTGAAAAATTCATTAAAAAAATCGTAACGAAGTGTGGTTAGCTCCATAAGAGTTCTCAAAACGGGAAAAGTTTTATAGCAAAAGAAAACCTAGTACAAAAACTCTCCTTAGTCCGTTCACATTTGAAAAACTCATCGAAGTTTTACAAATTGTCATATTGGAGTACAAACTTACTATATGACTTGAAAAATGGTCGAAAATTTTGTTGTAAAAAGTATTTCAAAGGAACTTTTAAGTTTTTTTTTCTCTTTTGCCTCATGAAATTCAACACTTTGACAAGTCTTATTATTTATTTTAAAGTAATTAGTCACGTTATAAACAATAAAAATTTTTGCAAGAAAACGTTGTGCAAACAATAATATTTAGAAAAAGCACATTTGGAAATAAATGTTGATTGTAACGAATGTGACGACATTCGTTAACAAAGGTTAGTTTTTACACAGATACTTAGAACAGCCCACATTCTAAAAAATAAATGTATAAATTAATCTTTTTTACATACGTATACGTGTAAATTTGTAAAATTGCATCTTTCCCGTATAATTTTCTTGTTTTAACATTTATCTGTGTTAATGTGTGGTTATATTGAGTTTATGGAAGTGTATAATTTATTATCGCTTCAAAAACTCAAATAAGTGTGTAAATGGTAGAAAATGTTACGGATTTATGGGAATTGGTGTATTAGCCCTTAACTCCCATGTTGTATACGTTCTAAAAATTCCGTAGTTCATAAAATCTGAATTCGCACCGAAAAATTTCAATAATAAATTAACTTTATTTAAATACGGAATGCATGCAACTAAATAAAGCAAATAGTGTTATTTCAAAATTTTGGTGTGAATTTTGTATATCCGATATAAAATATCCACTAAATTCAAAACACTGTTGGTAGCATATATGCTACCATGTGCATTAGAGGATTAATGTAATTCACAGATTTTGCATATCACACAAACATCTGTGTATTTTTTCACATTACACCGTATATGTGTAAAAATATTACACAGATATATGCATAAGAACAGCACATTATATATAAGTATGTGTACAGATTTTACACAGCTATACGTGTAAGAACAGAGTATTACACAGGTTTATGTGTAAAAATATTACACAAAAATATATGTAAGACAGAATATTGCTTGGAAATGTTGTGTACCTACGTGAGCACAATAAATAACAATATTTGAACACTTGGTTCATGTAATAGTAACTGAAAGGTCAAACTAATGGCTTAGAAAGTCTTAGATCGTAAGTTCAAACCCTCCTTCGATAAGTATTGTTTGTTTACTGTAGATTGAATTAAATAAAGACTAGTTGGAACCCGTTAAAACTTGACGGCAACAATATGGAAGAAGCAAAGAAAAAAAAATTCATATGTAAAAAATCAAATTCATGAAATCATAAAAAGAAATTACTGTCACTGTTGCACTCAGTTCCATGTATACCCAGGAGGTCGAGTGCCATACTCACTAACTCTTTTAATTTTTCAGCAGGAATGCTTGTGTAAAATTGACAGTTTTTCAAAAAACACAACCAAAACAGCTTGTGTAAAATTAAAAACTTTCTGTGTACGTAAAAATTGGGTCTAAAGCTTTCAGCAAATTAATTTTCAAGAAAACTACGTGTTATGTTACAT
Source organism: Maratus speculifer (assembly GCA_964019185.1). Lineage (NCBI taxonomy): Eukaryota > Metazoa > Arthropoda > Arachnida > Araneae > Salticidae > Maratus > Maratus speculifer. The sequence goes on along the minus strand of OZ025299.1, from coordinate 224,577,279 downwards.
GTTATATGGTCCTTAGTTGAAAGTTGCGTGCTCCTTGGATTGCGAGAAAACGACAAATTTTGTCCAAGTATCATAAAAATATGAATTTTGTCAAAAGATCAAGAAAAAACACAAAATTTGTCTAGGTACCATTAAAAACGCAAATTTTGGCAAATAATCACAAAAAATAGCAAATTTCGTTGAAATACCCCTCACCCTCCATTAAAAAAAAGAAAATTTTGTAAATAGAGGGGGAAAAAACAGCAAATTTCCTCAACAGATCGCAAAAAACAACAACAAATTTTTCCAAAATATCGCTAAAAAATTGTAAAATTTGTCAAAAACCAGAAAGAAAAATTGCCCAGGTATCCCAAATAAAACAAATTTCGTCAAAATATTGCAAACAATCAAAATGCTGTCAAAACGTCTTGAAAAACGGCTACTTTCATGAAAACATTTTATAAAAAAAAGCAAATTTCGACAAAAAATCCCTAAAAAAATTGCAAATAGATCATGAAAAAAAAACTAAAATATTGTGAGAAAACAATATATTTTGTCAAATGATTGCGGGTAAATGGCAATTTTTTTTTCAAAGAATGGGAAAAAGGCACATTTCGTCAAATAATCATAAAAAAGGCAAATTTCGCAATAAAAACAGACAAATTTTGCAGAAAAATCATAAAAAAAGGATAAATTAAAAAAAAATGGCAAATTGCATCAAAATACCCCCCCTCCCCCCTAAAAAAAAAACCACCCGGAAATTTTGTAAATTGTTGGGGAAAAAAACTCAGCAAATTTCGTCAACAAATCGCAAAAAACAGCGAGTTTCTCCAAAAGATCGCTAAAAAAATTGTAAAATTTGTTGAAAGACCGAAAAAAACAAAAACAAATTTTGTCTATGTATTCCAAATAAAAGAAATTTCGTCAAAATATTGCAAAAAATCAAATTTTTTTTCAAAACACCTTAAAAAACAATTTTTATGAAATTTTTTTTAAAAAAAGGCAAATTTAGACAAAAAATTCTTTAAAAATGGCAAATTTGCAAACATATTGTGAAAAAAGCAAAATATTGTGAGAAAACAAAAAATTTTGTCAAATGACTGTGAGTAAACGACAAATTTTGTCAAAGAATGGAAAAAAGGCACATTTCGTCAAATAATCACAAAAAAGGCAAATTTCGCAAAAAAATGACAAATTTTGCAGAAAGATCTCAAAAAAAGGATAAATTCGATAAAACGGCAAATTAAATCAAAAGATCATGAGAAAAAAATGACAAATTTCATCAAAAGACCTCGAGGTAAAGACAAATTTTGTCCAGGTATCATAAAAAACGTGAATTTCGTCAAAAGATCGCGAAAACACATGAAATTTGTCTAAGTACCTCAAAAAACGCAAATTTTGGTAAATAGATTGTGGGAAAACAACAAATTTTGTCAAAAGATGAAAAAAAAGGCACATTTCATCAAAAGATTGCAAAAAAAGGTACATTTCGCAAAAAAAACAACAAATTTCTCAAAAGAAAATAACGAAAAAACGACAAATTTCATGAAAAAAAAAATCACGAAGAGAGGATAAATTTGATAAAATCACAAATTACATCGAAAGATCGCGAGAAAAGGACAAATTTCACCAAAAGACTTCGAGAAAACAACATATTTTGTCCCGGTACCATAAAAGACGTGAATTTCGTCAAATGACTGTGAGTAAACAACAAATTTTGTCAAATAATCACAAAAAAACAAATTTCGCAGAAAGATCACAAAGAAGGATAAATTTGATAAAACGACAAATTAAATCGAAAGATCATGAGAAAAAAAAGACAAATTTCACCAAAAGACTTCGAGAAAACGACATATTTTGTCCTGATATCATAAAAGACGTGAATTTCGTCAAAAGATCGCGAAAATACATAAAATTTGTCTAGATACCTCAAAAAACACAATTCTTGGTAAATAGATTGTGAGAAAACAAAAAATTTTGTCAAAAGATGGGAAGAAAGGCACATTTCGTCAAACGATCGCAAAAAGTAGCAAGAGAAACGACAAATTTCTCAAAAAGATAACGAAAAAACGATAAATTTCACAAAAAAGATAAATTCGATAAAATGGCTAATTAAATTGAAAGATCGTGAAAAAAAGGACAAATTTTACCAAAAGACCTTGAGGAAAAGACAAATTTTGTCCTGGTATCATAAAAGACGTAAATTTCGAAAAAAGATCGCAAAAATAGATAAAATATGTCTAGGTACTTCAAAAAATGCAAATTTTGGTAAATAGATTGTGAGAAAATAACCAATTTTGTCTAAAGATGGAAAAAAGGCACATTTCGTCAAAAGATCACAAAAAAAGACAAATTTCTCAAAAAGATAACGAAAAAACGACAAATTTTACAAAAAATCACGAAAAAAAGATAAATTCGATAAAAAGGCAAATTAAATCGAAAGATCATGAGAAAAAAACGACAAATTTCATCAAAAAACCTCGAGAAAAAGACAAATTTTGTCCAGGTATCATAAAAACGTGAATTTCGTCAAAAGATCGCGAAAACACATAAAATTTGTCTAGGTACCTAAAAAAAACGCAAATTTTGGTAAATAGATTGTGGGAAAACAACAAATAACTGCCAGGGAAAAAATCCGAAAAATCCGGAAATTATATCAGCATTACGATTTCTGTATTTTTCAAAATTTTATTTTGTAATGTGTTTGTTTAGATTTTGCAGATTATATTCATAAATTATAAATATACTATTTTAGGAGTTCTAAACAACTTTAACAGAGAAAGTCATGCAGTAAATATAATTTCAAACAATCTTTTTTTTATTATTATTATTTAAAGTTACACTCATAAAACCAAAATAAAATACTCAAATTACTTAAAGGACCTTTAAGTAATTTGAGTATTTTATTTTGGTTTTATGTATATAAATAAGGTGAATTAAAGGATTCGACATATGCGATATGTGTGTGACACTGTACAACTATTTAATCTTATAAAGTTGCACTGTTTTGTGGTCTGAGACAAATCTGCTGAAAAAAAAGAAAAAAAAGAAAAAAAAACAGCACACTACGAATACATGTTTGTTCTTCATGCAAATTTGTTTGCAACCATAAAAATATTTAATCAAAATTTATATAACAAACTATAAGTTTGTGTACAATGTATGCGCTATTTATGTACACAATATCCATTTTTTGTATATTACACAGATATAATGTGTACTTGTGAGCAATTTGCACTTTAAACTTTACATTTCTACGTTACGCTAAACAGGAAAGTGTGTATTTTGAAATTGTCACACCAAGACGTGTACTCAAAAATTCATATAGCTTTTTACAAATATAGACAAATAATTTTTGGATCATCTGTATACCTATTTTAATGTATAAATTTACGCGTTTATTTTTATAGTGCACGAATCTCCCTCATCACGTTGAACTGCTAACTTTTACGTCACACACACGCGTGCAGAAAATCTGCTGCGTCAGCATCCTCATTAATGGTAATGTTGTTGCTGTCGTTGTATGATAGTGTTGAAAAAAAAAAAAAATGATCTCAAACTGTAATTCTTTATCCAGCACTTAACCCATATTTTACCATTGTCCTGTACGCATGACGGTTCAGATTTATCGAATTTTTTCGCGTAATATCGTAATTTTTATTTCTGTTCCACTACTAAAATATATTTTTAATTTGATAAGTGTTATTTATCATCATTTTAAGATCAATTTAAATTTAAGTTTTCTTTATATTTTTTAATTTAATTAATTTATACTACAATAAAACTACTGAAACCTTTGGAGTAAAATGTTCGTCCTCTTTTTGAAGGGCTCTTCTATTTAGAGGTAAAATTGTATAAAGATATAGCTGTTGGGATTGAAAGAATGTTCTCTAAACAGATGTGTCCAATATTTGGAAGTGATCGTTTTGGAGGTTTTATACAGTAAAAAAAGGGAAAAAAAAACTTCTGAATACCCGACCTTTCAGAGTGAAAAATTTCATGGATTCAGAAGTAAAAATATACAGATAAATAACTGTTGACGATCAAAAAATATCCGATAAACAGAGGTGTACGCTATCCAGGACTGTATGATGTGGAGATTTTACTGTATTACATCTGGTGTAAAGCATATTTATTCACCTAAATAAATATGTGGAAAAAAAATGACAAAATCCCCTCCAAGTTCTATCATTACCTGTCATACCACTGTACAACTATTGCGCAGTGAAATTGAATATTGCTATTAACCCATTAATGCCCAAATTATTTTCGTCATTAAAAATGAAATTTTGGGTTTCCCACCACTTTTAAAAAACGAATAACTTTTATCTTAATTTATTGAGGAATTTGTCTCATGAAAAATAGTGCTTATTTATCTTTCTATTTACTGGTGTGAAAGGAGCTTTATTGCCTCTTTTATAAGCGTCCCTAAAAAGGGACGCTAGGCACTAATGGGTTAAATGTGTGTCTTTGAGTAAATGTATGGTAAAGTTTTGCTAATATTTTCAATTTTCTATTTTTGTCTGCTGTCCCATTAGCCTCCAATAGTTTTTTTTTTTTTTTTTTTTTTTTTCAAAAATATTTTTTTACATGTGGTGAAATATGGGTTAAGATAATTCTGAGAAATCTGCAAAATACGTCTTTCATTTTATAAATTTTCTCTTCAAATTACAAAACAGGATTTCTAAAAGTCTAAAAAATAATTGTCAGTATTTATATTTTTATAAATTATCGTTGTTTTAATATTGCTCTTTAATGAGCAGAAGTGATCACTTCTCGAGACTAAAAAAGTAAACAAAGTAATATTCCTGAAATGGAATTTTAATCATGGTTTAGCTAGAGACATAGGTATTTAGCGAAACAAAAATGCGATTAAATTTTTATTTATTTGTAGGTAGCTGAGCTGAAATGGCTTTAGAAGGCTGGCCTGCTAAAATAACTGTGTGGTGTATAAAGATTCTTGTTCTATTGCACGATATCATAACACTTCCTATTTATTTTTTTATGGACAAACCATGGAAATATTGGAGATTGAGACCAGTTGTGTGGGTATGTATGTTTATAATTAATATATTTACAATTAGACAGAAATAAAAAGATCAAAACTGAGTTTCCGTTTCATTTAAATTATATGATTTTATATTTATCTTTGTTTGTTTTAAGTTAATTTTAGATGAAAATGCAAATGTAATGTATTTGAACTTATAGACGTGTATGTATTTTAAATTTTAAAATAATATATTTTAAAATTATATAAATTTTAAAAATTACCCAGAATTTATATATCACCTTGGTTATCTATATTATAAAGGATAAACGTGTTCGTGCGTAACGCTGATGTCATTTAGCGAATGGCAACAACAGCTGGTTAAATTTCTCTTTTACTTTAATTTTCAAAATTTTTAAACATCGCACATATTCGATTTTTACGCCATTATATAAGGAAAAAATATACTTAGAATTGCAATTTGTTTCAAAACTGCATCGCAATCTACTCATGTTTTATGGTTTAAAAAATAATTTTCAAGCACGATTAAAAAAGAAAAATCTATCTTTGTCGTCTGTTAGACAATTATAAAATGTAAATCCATTTGGACTTAATATAAATAGTTCAGCATTTTTTTCCGGTGGATATTCCATAAAGCTTCACCAATAAAATAAAATCTATAGCCATAAATTCAACAAACATGTAACCAAACTACAAATACTACTTGCATATAATAACAAAATTAACTGTAAAGATATGTCTTATTACGATGTCACGCAAGAAAAGAAAAGGATTTTTCAAGACATTCTTACAATAACCCCTGGGGATGAGTGACACTTATACGTGCCGCAAAAAGGCTTAAGAATCCTTGTTTATATCCACCTGTAAAATTTACCTTATTTAATTGAAGAATTTTCTTCATTTAATAAGGCACAAATTACTGTATTTAAAAACCGGTGACAAAACATTAAAACTTTTGTAAAACGCTCCCGTCGCGAAGGGGTTAATAGATTCATAGTAAGCAACTATTTTATTAAGAGCCCAATTTTAAGGCATTTCTCACCAGTTGAGATCTAGTCATCTTATAAAATGTATTAATAAATGTTTGATTACTATGGAAAAGGATGAATTTCTTTTACTGCAAGCGCAACATAAGTTTTATAGAATGTTTTCTGTATGCAAAACAAGCGAAAATTTCTAATTAAATAAAAAACTACAACTAAATTGTACATCAATTGAATTTTCAACTCTGACTTTATACCTCAAAACACATTATGGTGATTTTTTAAGGATTACTAACAAACTACTGGGAGAGAAAATTTTATATGTAAAACGCACTTATGAATGAAATACAATGAAGATTTCTGTATGTTATAATTTTATTGTATGTCATTATTATAATTCCATTGTGTTATGTGTTATTATATGTATCGAAAAATTTATGTTCATAACGCACAATTCTTAAATAAAATTATGTAAAATATACAGAAATGTGACCATTAAAATAATAATAATAATCTGAAATATTTAGATAATGAATCAGAGGGAGGGTGAACTGTCATCCGCCGAGCATCGCAATATCCTCTCGAACGATGTTATTTCTAATTTGTTGATACCGGTATCTTTTAATAATTAATGCGAGGAAATCTTTTTCTTTATCCAAGTTCAGTACATTGTTAAATTATACGTACGAAAAAAGAAAAAAAAGAAGACCGTTTTATGATCGATAATTAACAGACTACTTGAAGATAATTTTTTGTATGTAGGCATTATTTATGAATGAAATGCAACGAAGATTTTTATATGTTTATAATTAACAATTTTTTGCAGTATTAAATCATAAATAAGTAGAGTACTATCTTATAAATAAATGAAGTTGTTCAACGGTATACTGCTGCTTATTGATGATTTATTATTGTTAATTTTACGGCACAATACTTGCAGTTGGCGTGCCAGTATTATACCGTAAAATCAACAAAAATTTTTTTACAGTGAAGCACACACTGTAAAAAAATTTTCCGTTAAAAATTCGGAAATAGTACTGGTAATCTAGACGCCAGTACTACTTCCGTTTTTTAACGTAAAAAAATTTCCGTAAATTCCAGAAATAGTTCCGTTTTTTCACAAAATATTTCCTTTTTTTTTTTTTTTTCTTTATGTAAAAGTTTTCGTTTGAAAAGTAAAAGAATTTTTCAAGGGCTAACTAACATCTTTGTGATTTTTATTCCTTACTTTTCAAAGACACGTTAATATCGGGGACACATTATATACAATTAATTTAAATAACAGTGAAGAAATTTTACATACCTTCCATGGGGTTCGAACCCGGGGCCTCTTGTGTCGTAGCTTGCAGTGTAACACCATTACACCAGGATTATTCAAACGACTCTTTCAAATATCTTTAGTTATTTCGGATGCATTTCATAAAGTAAAGATAAGATTTTGAACGCAGGTTTAATTTTGTAGAGATAATATTTTTCTATTGAATGGATAATTCTAAATGTTTTACAGATTTTCTTTGCATAATTTCGAATATATAGCTTATTAATTTTGGCTTTATATATATAAAAATTAGTCTTTAAAATATTACATGCATGGAAGAATTTATTAAGAGTTTTGTTTCCTTCTTTTTTGGAAAAGTTTTAAAATTCTTTTGTAATGTTATTGATATTTATTTATTTATTTAAAAAAATACTAACATGCTAAAAGAAAGAAAAAAACGTGCATTTTAACAAATTATTTTATGACGATCGAAGGTAAACTCAATAGAGATAATTACAATGGGTTATAAAAAAAAATTAAGTTATTGATTTTTTATAACTTATGTAATCCCCAAAATTACCTTTCTTAATTTCCATAATTTCTTTCCATAATTTCGATTTTCTTTCCATAAATTCGAATATTTAGCTTATTAATTTCAGCTTTATATGTATAAAAATTAGTCTTTAAAATATTACATGCATGAAAGAATTTATTAAGAGTTTTGTTTCCTTCTTTTTTGGAAAAGTTTTAAAATTCTTTTGTAATGTTATTGATATTTATTTATTTATTTAAAAAAATACTAACATACTAAAAGAAAGAAAAAAAAACGTGCATTTTAAGAAATTATTTTATGACGATCTAAGGTAAACTTAATAAAGATAATTACAATGGGTTGTAAAATAAATTTCAGTTATTGATTTTTTATAACATATGTAATCGCCAAATTTATAAGAATTTCGGTAATATATTCCGATATATTTTTAATTTTATGTGCGAACTTCTTAATTTGAATAAATTAAAAAATATATATTAAAATTAAAAGAAGAATTTTTTCCCACTTTTTTCAAAATATCCAACGCACTATTATATATATATATATATATATATATATATATATATTTATATGATAAAAATAAATTAAACATTATTTTAAAAGCACAATCAACTTTCCCTTTCAGCTATTTCAAACTTAAAAAGAATTAACACTCTTTTTAATTATTATTATTTTCTTAATATTTTAAAAATACGTTAGCTTTTTATTATTAAAACAGAATGAAACAGATAAATAGTCTAACAAATTGTTTAAAAAACATCAACTCAGTATAAGGTTTCTATTTCCCTGGTAGATGGCACCACTAAACTCTACTGTTTTCGGAAATTTGACAAAAAATAACGGAAGACTTCCGTTATTTAACGGGATTAGTGACTCCAAAATGTCAAATACGGAAATCCTTCTGTTTTTTTCGGAAAAATGAACTATTCCCTAATTTTTACGGAAAAGTTTGTGTATATTAACGGATATTTTTTACAGCACTTAAAAAAAAAAAGATAAACGTTTCTTAGTCTAGGAAAATATAACCACAAACGAAAAAATAGAAATCTCTTCCGAGTTACTAAAGATTCCTAGAAGCATTCTTTATTTTCAAAAGCCTCGGGAACTAATATATTTTCTATGTTTAAAGAGGCATTTATTAAAACAAAATTTATTTTATTGTCAGTGATTTTCTAAAATATTTCTGAGTAGATTTTTAATTACTTTAATCAATTTTTTCAACCTGATATATAGATTTTTCTGATGATATAAGTTCTAATCTAACAATTTAAATTTTCAACAATCATGTTTTACAGGCAAACATGCTAAATTAACAGTATTAACAATTAAATAAAAACTGATATTATTTTGTTAACCATGCGTCGATAAATTATGTTCGGCAATAAAAAATGTTTAATTTGAGAATTGATAGCACCTTAAAATGGATATTCCAGTTTGAGAAAACTCATTAATTCTATGTGTTGTATGCGAATTCTCATCCACAACAGCTTTTATACCGTTCCAGTCGTATGTCTGCTCTTAACCACCAAAGTTTTTTTTACCGTTCTAGTCGTATGGCGGCTCTCAGTCACCACAGCAAAAACCATACTAATATTTTATAAGCAGTCGACAAGATTCGGAAATACGTATAATTTGAAATAATATAGTGCAAACTGCGTTAAGTATAACTAGGCATCTTCGCTTCTTAAAATCTTTTTCTAATAATACTCTGAAATTGCAAAAAGAAAGTTACCGAAATAAGTGCAACGTTTGAAATTGAAAGCGCTTTAAAAAAGATAAGATATAAGATGTACAGACTCAAGATTGTTCTGTATAGTGAAACAGAAAAGTCAAGGGTTGCCAATCGAAGACTGCTTTGGCAGACACCAAATGGTGGAGAAATATAAAACATAATTTTCATATAAAATTAAAGCATATTTTTGTGCTGCATACATAATAATAATAATAATAATAATAATAATAATAATAAAGTTTGATATCAAAGGACTGTAGATAACTACATTCATATTTATAATGCCTACATTCATAATTTTCTTTAAAATCATACCAATTCGAGGCATTAGTTTAAATCTTAAAAAAATTATTACTAAATAAATCGTAATTTATCATAATAAAAAGATGCAGTAATAAAAAAAATCTATACATTATATGTGACATTTAAAAAATTAAACCTAAGAACGTTTTTGTAGAACAACATCAGTTAGCATATACTGAAAGTTATTTCTTCTCCTCCTTTTATTTTACTTTACTGGATCTTCAAGTAAAATAAAAGGATGAGAGGAAATATCTTTCAGTATGTTATTTGATGATGTTCTAGATAGAACGAAAATGTTCTTAGGGTTTAATTTTTTAAACGTCACATACAATTTATAGATTTTTTATTACTGCACCTTTTTATTATGAAAAATGACGATGTATTTAGTGATAAATATATTTTTTAAAAGATTTAAACTAATGCCTGGAATTGGTATGATAATAAAGAAACTAATAAACTTTGTTTTTTCTTCATAATCTTGCATATTATGTATTACTGTTCGTTCAACGAAAATTAATTTCGACCAGTATGAAACACATATATAAACGTAATACGACTGCAAAGGGTTTCTGCACTATAAAAACCATTCATAAACGTCTCCAAAAATGAGTATCAGGAAAACAAACTTTCTTTTTATAGATACTTTCTTAAACCCTATTAATTTCTAAGGTTTCTAAAGATAAAGAACGCAAGATGGTATTTTAGTACGTTATATAGCTACATTTTATTTTCATGAATTAAGAAACATTTGTCTACATTTTATAATGCATCATATAAAACAAATAATTATGAAATACATACAATGCTATTCAAGTTATGTCTAAATAGCTGAGTTTTTCCTTAGCATTGTAAATTGTTAAAAAAAATCTGTGAATTCACGGTAAAACTACTGGCAGCAAAATTGCCAGACATTTACCATTCCGTTAGTAGATTTCCCGTTTTGGGAAATAAAAGAAAGGGAAACTCCGTTTGAAGAAGCGGTAACCTCAAGTTAAAAGGTTTGATTTTTAATAATAATAATTTAATTTTTAATATTAATGAATCGATCAGTCGTCAAAGAATTCGAACTTTCTGAGTGAATTTGAGGTTCGATATACAATTTTTATTTTTTTATTTTTTGTATTATTTATTTCAAGCCGTCCTGACTATCGCATTCGAGATCTTTTGACAGCGGAATAAGTCCTTACTGACTGAGCTGCCATTTTGTACAAAGTATGTCTTTTATGATTTAGTGGGAAAATCTGTTGTGCTTTTCAAAGATTTTGAAATATTTGAAGATTGGTTTATTTTTGTCGTCCGATTATCTACGCTAGGGATATAGGACCAGGCGGGAGCGCCTCTCGTGTGGGTCTTTCCAAGGGAACCCAACCCGTATTTACGCAAGGTTCGAAGAAAACCACGAAAACTCCGAACGGTTAGGCCGACAGCCGCGATTGGGTTCGAACCCAGCACCTGCCGTCTACCAGTTAAGAGGTCAGAAACTCTCGGCCACCGGTGGGGCTGAAATACTTGAAGAAATATATTCTTTAGGATATTCGTAAATGGTTTATTTTATTTTATTTTAGACCGATACATAATACTTATTATTTTTTAATCAATTTTAATTAGTTTAACTAGTTTAATTAAAAAAAAACACTGTTTAAAATCACTTTTTTTAAATGAATGCAAGAAAAAATTATTTTATTCATTTTTTACAAAAATAATGTTATGGACAATTTTTTTTAAATTGTCGCATACAATTTATTTATTTATTTTTAGTAGGTAATTAGTCAAAAGATTTTTCTAATCAGAAATAAGAGAAAGATAATCAGAAAAAATGTAATTTAAAGGGGATTTTTTATGGTTTCATTATTTCATGGCGTCAGTGGGATTCGAACCCACAATCTACGCTCGCAGAGAATTAGCGGCGTGATGCCTTGTCCACTCGGCCATGGAGACCCGCAACTGATGGAGTGTCGCCGATTTTCCTTTCTATTTCGACCCATTTCGTTATTTTCAGGAAATATGGTGATGTTTTCTGATTTTTAACGGAAAATGCCCTTTTGTTGTAAAAAGGTACTTTTTCTGTGAAATTCAGGAAAAATATATCCGTTAATTTCAGATTTTTTTTAACAGTGTAGCTTATGTGTTTCATTACTTTTGTTATATGTAATACTTTGGCAAAGTCTATAAAAATACTCGCGCATATTTTGCGTGAATATTTTTTCATGACATTAATTACTAAAGCATTTAAATATTCATAGCTAAAAACTATTTTTTTTTTTTTTTGTAATCATCAAATTTACATGGTTGAATCTCTTCTCCCCCTTCTCCATACACACTCTCTACCACCAATATAAACCAATTGTTTCACTTCTGAGTATGATATATCAAGTTATCAGTAGATATCAACAGGGGTGGGGGCATACTTAAGTTTGAGGTAATTCGGTACCATTTATTTTGTGAAAAATAAAAAGATATATCAATTTTCCAACTTTTTGTGTAAAGTTAATTTAGTCATTAGTATCATGTAGTGTCAAAAAGATCTGATAATTAAAAAGTGTGAAACAGGTTTTTACCGCATCCCTTTAAATTATTCTACACTTAAAAAAAAAAAAAAAAAAAAAAAAAAAAAAATCTGAAATTCACGGGCATATTTTTTCAGGACATATTTTCCAGGACATATTTTTACAGTACATATTTTTACAGTACATATTTTTACAGTTCTTTTTCACAACAAAAGGGCATTTTCCGTTAAAAAACAGAAAACACCACCATATTTCATAAAAAAGAAAAAAAAACCGAAACGGGTTGAAATAGAAACAAAAAACGGAGACATTCAGTTGTTTGGTACTCTCCATGGCCGGATGGACATGGACAAGGCATTACGGCGCTAATTGCCAGCGAGTGTAGACTGCGGGCTCGAATCCCACTGGCGCCATGAAGTAATAAAAACATAAAAAATCCCTTTTAAATTACATTTTTTCTCTTTCTCTTATTTCTTATTAAAAAAATCTTTTAACTAATTAGCCCCCCCCCCCCCCCATCAAAAAAAAAATAGTGTGCAACGATTTAAAAAAAATTGTATATAACATTATTTTTGTAAAAAAATGAATAAAAGAATTTTTTCATTCAATCATTAAAAAAAAGGCGATTTTAAACAGTGATTTTTTAAAAATTAAACTAGTTAAAAAATTGAAATTGATTTAAAAAATAATAAGTATTATGGATCGGTCTAAAATAAAATAAAATAAAGCATTTATGAATATTCTAAAGAACATATTTGACAGGATATCATTAAAAAGCACAACAGATTTTCAAACTAAATCGTAAAAGACATACTTTGTACAAAATGGCCTCGGCAGCTTTAGCTCATTCAGTATCAGTAAAGGCCTTTTTCCGCTGTCAAAAGCTCTCGAGTAAGATACTCAGGACGGCTCGAGGTGTGGTGTATTTTTGTCGTCCGATTATCTACGCTAGGGATATGGGCTCAGTGGGGAGTGCCCTTCGTGGGGGTCTTTCCAAGGGAACCTAACCCGTATTTACGCAAGGTTCGAAGAAAACCACGAAAACTCCGAGCAGTTAGGCCGACAGCCGCGATTGGGCTCGAGCCCAGCACCTGCCGTCTACCAGTTGAGAGGTCAGACCCTCTCGGCCACGGGTGGGGCCCATGACGGCTCGAAGTAAATTATACAAAAAAAAAAAGATATAGAATCATCAATCAAAACCCCTCAGAAAGTTTGAATTCTTCAACGATTGATCGATTCTTTAATTTTAAAAATTAATTTATTATCATTAAAAATCAAACCTTATTACGGAAGTTACCGCTTCTTCAAACGGAGTTTTCCTTCTTTTATTTCCCAAAACGGAAAATATTGTAACGGAACGGTAAATGTCTGGAAACTTTGTTGCCAGTAGTTTTACCGTGAATTCAGATTTTTTTTTAACAGTGTACTCAAATAAAATAAATAGTACAAAGGGAAGTGAGCTCCTTCTGGGTTGGAAATTTTTCCTTTTTTTTTTTTTTTCATGCATCCTAAATAAAGCAATTCTAACAAGGAAGGTCTCCATACTGGGCATACTCAGATTTTTTTGAAAAAAATACTAATTAAACTACTCATGTACGTAATAAAGGATCAGTGAAAATTAGCGGCGGAATTACATTAGAAAACATGTAAAAAAATATAATACTTTCGAATATTTGGCGTGAAAAGACGAAAGTGTCACACGATTTGGCGAGGAGCACATTTCTCCGCCAAAAGCAAACGATTTTAATGCAACTGAAACCTTTTGGATTTTTAGAATCCGTGTAAATGAATTTAAACATAAACAATGGGTGAGTTTAATATATTATATACATATATATATATTAAATTGCATGTATATATATTATTTGCTGCTGTAGTTATTTAATTTACCTCTGAAAAAAATATTTTCATATATAAAAAATTCTTATTCACTAAAATTACTTTCATACATTTAAGCGTATTGAAAAGTAAAAGCCAGGTTTCCATAGCAACAAAATCGAATTGACAATGCTCAACTGGACTTTGAACTTGAAACAATTTTAATTAATTTAAATTTGAATTTCGTTTCAAATCTCAAATTTTGATGGTTAAATTTGAATTAAATACATATAAATATCAATATAACGAAATTATACTTAAAACAAACTAAAACTGACAAAAACTAAGATATTTAATTTATCTAAACACGTTGAACATGAAACTTTTTCCCTTTAAAATGCATTTGATACTAAAAAGAAAAAAAAGCGTTTTTTTTTAAATTGCTTTTCATCGCCAACCGATGATAAATCGCCAAATGAGGAAATTTTCATTATTTTTTTACGGACAGGGAAAGGAGGTTCCGCCGAAATTTTTTTTATAAACGTATATATCCTCATGAGAAGAACATTCTGTATTTTTTTTTCAGATTTTTCGGAGTATGCCCGTATGGAGACCTTCCTTGTAAGATAAATTTGGGGGTTTCCTAATGAGTACTGTTACTATTGTTAAAAAAATATTATTAGATCAGGGTTCGCACAGTTCTACCACTAAATTTTAAGAATATTTTCGAAGTGTTTCACTGCAGAAAAATATCGTAAAATCTGTTAATAAAGGTGGGAATTACGAATGTTGTGATTTAAAAATTAAATGTAAATTTTCTTATTTTTAATAGTGGTGCCAGAGTCCTTGGAAATTCCAAGGAGTGTGCGAACCTTGTTAGATGAATATTTTATCGGCACTATCACGTAATTTTCAAAATGCATTTCTCATAACTGACACCGTACACACACAGACTTAAACTCCTACTTCGCATTATTTTGAAGACAAAGCAATGCAAATTTTAATTCGCCCCACCAGTGGCCGAGAGGTTCTGACCTCTCAACTGGTAGACAGCAGATGCTGGGTTCGAACCCAGTCGCGGCTTTCGGCCTAACCGTTCGGAGTTTTCCTGGTTTTCTTCGAACCTTGCGCAAATACGGGTTAGGTCCCTTTAGAAAGACCCCCACGAAGGGCACTCCCCCCTGGGCCTATATCCCTAGTGTAGATAATCGGCCGACAAAAATACACCAGCAAATTTTAATTCAGGATAAATACGGCCATAATTGAATAAAATGAAGAATTAATGGGCTTCGTATTGAAATTTCAAAAGTTTTCATAAATTAAATATGTATACTACAGCTCAAGAAAATTTCTCCACAAGCGGATTGTAGAAAATCACAAAAGAATCTTTTGTATAAATCGCGACAGTTAGGATTTCAGTTACGACTGTCATTTGGATGTTTTTTTTTTTTTTTTTTTTTTTTTTTTTTGACGTTTTCGTATGTTAATGCAGCTCTTGGAAAATACGTTTTCTTGCTCAACGATGCAAAATTTTCCGACACATTTACGGACTCATTTTTAAAAATTAAAAGCATACAATTTGTAAGCATGATTATTGACGTCATTTGTAACGAGACAGCTTTTTTTTTTTTCATTTTTCTATAAAGGAGGTGTATCTTGATAATTACATTCTGAAAATATTAAAATATTGTATTCTCACCAGATACATAAAATTATGCATAATGTCATAACTCTAGCAAAGCAATTCCCAACCTATATGTCGTTACCCACTGGTGGGTCGCAACGAGTACTTTACTTTTTTGTTGCGGAACATTCGAGCTTTTTCACAAAAAATATATCTTTTACTACATCTGTTTAAATAATTTAACAATTTCATCAGCAAAAAATATTTAAAGGGGAAAACCTTAAAATTTATTCTGAATGAATATACAAGCAGAATATCCAAAAATATTCTAAATCGTCTTTGATATCCCTGACAGGGTTAAAAACGACACATTTGTGTGAAATGCTTTTTCTACTTTGCTGATTTTGAAAAACAAATACAGAAATAAACTACGTGTAGAAAGTGACTTAAGGTTGAACTTAACTGGTTTTAACTCTGAAATAGATGCATTCATTTTCCTTTCCATTCCTTTCTATTTATCGTTAGTTTTTTTTTTTTTTTTGAATAACGTAGAAGTGATTAGTATTAAATTTCATATACATTGTATGTATGTATAAGTTTTGTATCCAGTATAGTTTACATCTATGCGTTGCATCTCAAAAAGATAATCACAACTTTAGGAAAAAATACAAGTAGGATAACTGTAGAAAAAATGATAGATTAGTTGACCAAAGTATCTCTTTGCAAACACTGTTAAAACTAATGGTGACACATTGCACTTTTTAAGGATGAAAGGCTTGTCTCACTGGTGACACTCCTGAAGGAGGCAAAATAGCACCTTTAATTAGGGTGAAAAGATGGCACCCTTAATCCAGAGTGCCCAATGATAAAAAATTAAAAAATATACTACCCGACTTTCGGCCCTAGATAAATTCGAACGCAGAACGTCTGATTACAAGTTCAGCGTCCTACCCACTCGGCCATCAAGCTCACCTTCAAAGTCTCCCGGAAATGTTCATATGTCCTGAAATTCAAAGGTTGCTTTATATAAAAAAGCTCGCCAAAAGTTAGCCATCCGAAATTCTAAATAAAATTGGGATAGCGTAGAGCGGTGATAATCATCGTAGGAAAAAATTGCTGTGTTGATCCACCAGTGACAGCGAGTTGAAGTGCAAGGATACACGTTACAGAACATGCGCAAATGACTAAGGGGTGAAAATCTTCCAACGGTATGCATTGCGCGGCACCCCAATTAGCGTGAAACACCCAATGGCACTCCAAACACATTTTCAAGCCCGCTGGTGCCAAGTGATTTAAGCTTTTCACCCCTGGGCGTCAAATGCAACCGGTTCGTCACCTTTATTTTTAACAGTGAACTTTTTACTTTGCGTACGATACTACGTATTATTAACGTACTACGTACGTTATAAGATGTCTAAAAGAAAATGCCCATAATTAGTCATAATTAATTATTTTAACTTGTCACGTTATGAAGAAAACGTTAATATAGAATTTCTTTTGAAAACAATAGAATACGAAGTTGTCATAATAAAACTTCAATCATTTGTTTTCTAATAGTGTAGTTTGTTTTTTGCATAAATGGATTGAATACTGGAAGATAAAAGGGAAAGGACAGCACTTCTTTCTTAAATGTTTCAAAATATACGAATTTTGGTCACTTTTGGTTAATTTTAATAATTTGGCACCTTTTAGTGAAAATGCCGATTAGTCTCATAAGGGTTCCTAAAAACGAAGCATTGGCCCCACCCCCACATGCTCCTGCATAAGTCGGGCCCTGCCATTGGAAAAGACAGTACTAAAAATCTCTCTAATTACAATGATATGTTTTGATAATAATTAAACGTATTTTTAATTACCTTTAAAGTTGTTTATGTTGTTCTAATTATTACTATTCCACTTACACACACTGAGATTAGAAATTCGTGTTTTTGTTCATAGTGCATCCTTCGTATGAAAATTTGCCTTTATCGTAGAAAAGGATAGCCGATAGTTTATAGAAGTCTTACAATAATTCAAATACTGATATATACCCTTATATTAGGTGGGTCACGAATTTTTTTTTCTTCTTAAAGATGGGTCGTGTACAAATAAAGGTTAGGAACCGCTGTTCTAGCACACAGGAAACAAATAAAAAATCGATTACGAAATCCCAGCTTTACATTCATGAGTCAAATCAAGTTAAATAAAAGTATGTACGAATACATTGAAAATCTGTGCCACAGATCTTAAAATAAATTATGTTTCAGGCAAAATTGGAAGATGAAGAAAACCCATACAGTTGCTATGTAAGACAAGTTCACGATATTGTGACGCATCATTCAGACATTGAAACAATAGACAAATTATTTGAATATTCTGTAGCTACTTATGGAGACAGAAGGTGTTTTGGAGTTCGGGAAGTTTTAGGAGAAACGGAAGAAACGCTGCAGGCTGGAAAAGTATTTAAAAAGGTAAGATATACATTTTTTCAGTTTCAGCTT
Source organism: Maratus speculifer (assembly GCA_964019185.1). NCBI lineage: Eukaryota > Metazoa > Arthropoda > Arachnida > Araneae > Salticidae > Maratus > Maratus speculifer. Next base: position 224,559,034 of record OZ025299.1, on the reverse strand, counting down.
CATGTGCAGCATCTTATAATCTGTGCTTTCTACAGTTATTCTTTAAAAATTAACAGTGGCATAACCAGGGTGGGTGCCCAAAATTAGTAATATTGTAAGATTTTCTTCTTTTTGATTCATAGCAGAAAATTTTCTGGTGTAGATAAGGCGAACACAACTTAAAAAATTACCAATATTCAGAGCACATGGGCATCCACTCTGGTTACGCCACTCTTTAGTTTGGCGTATTAGGAGCTTGCCTTTTAAGTTTTATTATCACCTTTGTATGTAAACAAATTTAGCTTTAAATAATCTCGGTATAATGTGTTTCCAGATAACAGATGTATGTGCATTGAAGAGACATTATTATACAGACAGATCCAAAAGTTCTGCGCATCAAGTAAAAGTTTTAAATTTCAGTAGCTGTTGAAATGATTGAGACCCCCTATTGCTAGATGGTATACTAGAAATATTAAGAAAAAAACAAACTCCATTTTTCATATGACGTCTGCATCAGAGTTAAGCGCTTACTAGAATCTCTGTGAAGTTTGTATAACATAAAAGGAACTCTTATTAGAGCTCTGAGCTACTTTAAATAAAATTTTCTTTCATTAGAGCAAGAAAATTTCATTCTTGAACAATATTTCGTCAGTTGTTTGTATACAAGTGTTGCCGACGGGGGTCTCTGGATGTATCTTGATGTGAGAATGCCTAACAATTCGTCTATAATGAATAATTGCCTGTTTTTTGGTATTACAACCTACGAGGGAGATGGAGGTGCCTGAGGTCAGAAATTGGAAACTCGGTAAACTTTTGTTTATCGATAGAACACAGTCTGCAAATAAACATATGGAAGTCATAAAGTGCAATTGCATTTTATAGCTTCTATATGTTTATATACGTATTATAATCTATCGATACATAAAGAATTTCCCATTTTCGACCTTGGGACTTCCCGTTATCGGATAAAGAAAAAAAAAATTCGGTACACTGGACATTCATCCTGGATAAAACTGTGAAAATTAAGAGAGAGGTACTATGATCGCCTTCAAAAAGCCTGAAGCCGAGCTGAACAGTAGGTTATTTACTGCGCTGTCAATTACCGCTGTGTTTGATCGTTTTTCAGTACTACAGCAGTTAAACTCCGGGCATGCAAAAATTTTTGTTGAAAATTTCTGCAACAGTTGCAATTTAAATCTACTCCGAAAATTAATTTTTAAAATCTTTGGTGCCATTTTGGTCTGGGGGAAAAGTTTAACTATATTTATGATTACCTGCACCAGAGACTGATACAGAATAAGAAAAATTCTTAGCATTAAGCACTAGGCAGAGATTTTGCCTATAAAATATAACTTTGAACTTTTAGCGTCAAAATTCGTAAATAATTAATTTGCAGAATTATGGCAAACGATAAATTTTGTTTAACGTTTAAAATCGCTTCATAATCATTGTTTAATATTTTATTTTTGATTTTAAAGCTGACTTTGGGAGAATATAAATGGTTGACATACAATGAAGTGGATCTGAAAGTACGTGCTATTAGCAAAGGGCTGTTCTCTCTAGGAATTCAATCAAAAACTAAAGTAGCGTTGTTTGCTGAAACAAGGGTAGAATGGATAATCACTGCTCAAGCTCTTTTTAGAATAAATGCTCCTCGTAAGTATTTATGATTTCATTAATTTTTTTAACTGTATTAAAATTAAAACTTTCAGGATTTTACTATGCTATGATCGATGTGATTAAAACTTACATACTTAAAATATTTGCGATTTAAAAGCCTAAAACGGGCTAAGTTACAAAATTATTTTCTTGTAAAACAGCTATTAATATTATTAAAACTAAAAACTCAGTCAGAATTTCTAGATATTTCGATTAATATATCGCTTTTCTTTGACATCTAACACATGTGTTAGTAGTTATCTCGATGTGGTTACAATTTACATAATTAAAGTATTTGCGATTAATAGCCTAAAAAGATTAAGTTACAAAATTAACTTCTAGTAAAATAACTATTAAAATTATTAAAACTAAAACTCAATCAGAATTTCCAGATAATTCGATTTATATTAGTTTTTCTTTGACATCTAACGCATGTATTAGTAATTTAAAAGAATACGTCATATAGAAAAAAATTTAAGAAGAGTTACGAAGAATTAGAATCTAATAGTACTTGTTAGTGGTTTCCAATCCAATGTACAAAATGATTAAGAAATATCGTGACATTTTTGCAATAAAAACAAACCAGTAACTAGGATATATTACAACTAAATAACTTCACTTTTGAATGGAAACAAAATAACTACATCTAGATAATTCTCGAATCGATGCAAAATTATTAGATCTAGATCAATCTTAAATGAAAACAAAAATCAGTGTATTTCGAGATGGAGGAACTGTAAATAGGCAGACAGCTCTCACCTGTCCTGCGTGGACGGGAAAGCCTTTTTCAATGTAGCTTTAATGAACTCTGCTCCTGCTGCGATTATTCGCTGTTACATTTTATTTAAGTTAATGACTTTCACTTGGTATGCTTTAGCTTTTCTGAAACCCTAGATTAAAAAAATCAAGGGCATTCTACTTTTTATTTAGTTTCCTAGTTGAAGTGCCCGTTAAGGCCGGTTATGTTTTTGGTGCTATCAGTGGCCTTTCAGAAGGATCTTCATCAGAATGCCCTTAATAAATTTGAATACCATCTCTCTTATGACTTGACTTATAAGATCAAATTTTATGAATTTTCAATAAAAATCTTCTTGGATTTCTTCATATATGATAAGTATCCTCATATGGATGAAACCAATTTTCTTTGTGCTTTTCAAAAAAAAAAAAAAAAACAAAAAAAGTCTTTTTTTAGAATCTAGATTTTACTAAATAACAATAATATTGTTTAAATATGTGTTTAAGCTGTACAAAATTAGCATCCACACAGAAAAAAAAACAATTTTACACTTAAAATATAACTTTTTAAATTCATATCTAGCATAAAAAATGTAACCTCTGTTACCAGACAATTTTTGCTTAATTTATGATAGAAATAATTTAACAAAAGATATAATTTTTATATTTTACTTTAGCAAAAATGTCCTTTATTAAAAAACAATAATAATAGAAAGATGAATAATAAATAATAAAGTTTAATCATCATTACATGCGTAATTTTATCCCGTTCAGAAAAAAAAGTTAAGTTAAAGTTCATAATTATCACTTTTTTTAGGTTTAAAGAGAAGATTTTTTTAATTGAATTTAAAGTACATAAAATATTCTTTATTTTAAGTACATTTGGTTTATTATTGGTTTACAATTATTAAAATAAAATAGAAAAATTCATGTAACAGAGGTTACAAAAATTTATAAGATGTAAACAAACTGAATAAATAATACTTACTAATGCAAAAATAAATATAAACAAATGATAGGTAAATTTGGTACTATGAATAAATATATATATATTATTAACATAAAAAATCTATATTCAGTCATAAAATGTAACCTCTGTTTATATAACATCTGTTACCAAAATATGGTAACAGAGGTTACATTTAAGGAAAAACAATTTTCTTTCTTAAATAATAAAATTCTAAAAAATAGTTATATTGCTTAAATAAACTTATTTCACTTAGAGTTTTGTGATTTAAAGAAAAATTTTATTTTTAAAACATTATTTAAATCTAAAATTGGAGTAACAGAAGTTAAAAAGAGAAAACACACTCACCTTAGAACTTGATAATACTGCTCTATACTCTAAACATGTGGCAGACAAAGTGAAAATGGCACTTGTATTCTCTTCAAGAAAGATCTTTGAACAATATAAATTAGTAACGATCTCTGATAGACAAAATTTTTATTATTTATTCTGCTAAATGTAAATAAAGTAGCAGAGGTTACATTTTCATTGACAAATGTTAAATGCAACTTAAACAGTTAAAAAACACATATCTTAATTCATTATTACAAATTTATAAAACTACTATATATGTTAATTAAATAAAAATAGATAAATATTGTTTTGTTCATAATATTTAGAATTGCAATCTGTTTCAAGTTGTCTCTCCAATCATTTGACCTCCAAACTGGTAGACGGTAGGTGCTGGGTTCGAACCCAATCGCGACCGTCGGCCTAACCGTTCGAAGTTTTCCGTGGTTTTCTTCGAACCTTGCGTAAATACGGGTTAGGCTCCCTTAGAAAGACCCCCACGGAGGGCAACCCACCCCATTGAGCCTATATCCCATAGCGTAGATAATCGGCCGACATAAATACACCACCACACCTCTCCAATCATTTGGACAGCTAAATTTCATAGATAAGAATGGATAAATTGCATAAATAATGCATTAATTACATTAAAATTGGCTAGATCAAATTCTAGACTAATTAAAAGTAGCTTTTTCTGAAAGATGGCATAAAAAATTGGAATTTCTTTGTATATTTATTGAAAAAAAAATATTAAAGTTTTGGACATGAAAAGAACCTGCATTTTTGGTTTCACCCATATATCGAAATCGAGCTGAAACGATGGCTGTTCTGTTGTGAACGTTGTTCGATAGTACCTTAAAATAAAAACAGTTGATTTAAAATATAAGAGAAAAAGTCAAGAATTTTCGAATCCCCATTTATTTTATTTTTGCAGTAAGATACTATTAATAAATGATTGAATCGTTAATTGATATCTTGTTAAAATAAATTTTCACCATAACATAGCATACGCATAAGTGTATGCTACTGAAATGTTTTTATGGTAATCATTGCAATTCATATTATGTAACTATCTTCTAAACCTCGGATTTCAAAAAACCCTCTTTTAAAGACCACGTAAAAGTATTCATGGATGAAATGAAAATAAGTAAAAATTTGTGTTTTGTACCTGTGGTGATGAAAATAAACACCTCCTACTAGGTACGCAATCGTGACGTGGTTAGTACGAAGACAAATGAAAATAATATCCCTTCGGCGTTGTGAACGAAGATCGGATATTATTAATTCCTGAAATTAATTCCTTAATATCATACTTAAAATTAACATTTTGCAATAACATTAGGATCGCCTTATTTAACGTATGAATTTGTGAAAATTGGGATTGATGAGTCAATAAAAAAACTTGAGATATTAATCTACAAATATAAATGTTAACATTCCCTAATCTGCATCTAGAAATTACCTTAAAATACATAAAGGGAGAAAACTGGAATAAAGACAAGAATAGGTACATATATACAAAATTTTATTAAAACACATAAATTGGCATCATGCAAACACTATAAAAATATAATATGCAAGGCAATAACTACTGAAATATGGTTATAGTGAAATATACAAAATATTTTATTTTATTGTTTTTTGTTGTTGTTTGTTTATTTATTTATTTCCTATTATTCTGCTATCCTCACAGCTCATAAAACTTAAGTTCACGACACAACTTATAGGCAAAGCCCCAAATTTTCATATTTTATAAAATCGAGTGCTTCATTCTTATTATTCGTATTATTTTACTGGTATTATTAATTTATTTATTTATTCATTTTACTATTAATTAAGTTTGCATTAAATTCTGATAATTTTGAGCCCCAAAGATAATAATAATTTTAAAATTTTAAAATAATCAAATTTTAAATAATCAAATTTTAAAAACCAAAATTTTAACACAACATTATATCAGTAAAATAAATTGGCCAGTCACATGAACAATGAAATTTTCTCACCTTACAAGTATGTTGCTGGTATTGGTCGACGTTGGCTTATAGCTGTCCATACAGTTCGTCAGTACACAACATAAATCCGAATGCCAAGTTCCAGGGCATTTTGTTTTTAATTAACACAAATAGTTAGCAACTTTCTAATTTCACGCACTTTCCAATCATCAGATGAATAAATAGTCCGCTCGGCAAAACTCAGGTATTCCTTTTTGTTTTAGAAATCAGTCGATGATTAGTTCTCTGTGTGCAGAGCATAGCTTCGCTTCTCATCTCTCCAATCATCAGATAAATAAATAGTCCGCTCGGCAAAACTCAGGTATTCCTTTTTTGTATTAGAAATCAGTCGATGATTAGTTCTCTGTGTGCAGAGCATAGCTTCGCTTCTCATCGCTTCATCCGGGAGGCCTAAGATCACATCTCCCGATTTTCGAAGTTGCCTTATTTCATAATTCCTTCTTTCTCCCTCTCATCTTAGCGGGAAACTCACAGCAGAGAGAAGAGAAAAATCTTTTTCTTACTTCACACTTTCAATTCTAAAACTGGACTGACACGTGTGGCGTTTTCCTTCCGGATCCTGTACGCCCCTTTTGACCCCATTGGGTATTATATTCGGACTCCAATTGGCTTTGAATATATTTCACTGTCCATTGGTCAGGTAAAAGAAACGGGGTTGGATTTTTAGACATTATTCCTCCATTATTTATTGCCGGAGCTACAATTCCGAACCGGCCACCCCAAGTAGACCACACACGAGAGTAATAAATTTGATTGTAAATCTTTCATTGTTGCTTGTGTACGTTAACGTCACAAATGGCGACTCTAGGTTTTATTGCTTCTCGTAAACATTTGTTCCTTTTATAACTAATGGTGAGAAAATCCCTTCGCTCATGTGATTTTGCTATTCCCAGGCTTTGACTAAAAGAGAGCTTATAGTATAATAAAACTTCCAAACAAACAACACATATTATTGTTATCATTTCTTGTTTACGAAAGCTAAAATAAAAATTTATTTTAATACTTTTATATACATTAATATTATTTCATTTTCTATCTCTTTCTAGATTATTTATTTATTTATTTATTTATTTATTTATTTATTTTTATTATTATTCTTTCTCTCTCTTTGTTTTTTTCTTTTCTTTTCTTTTCTTTTATTTTATTTTATTCTAAGCGATGTCGTGACATTTCTTTACGACAAGCTTATCCCCTCTTACTTTAAGAAAAAAAATTATTCTATCCAAAAATAAGCTATAATATATATACAGATTTATAATATAATCACTTAGAATTAAAAGATGTGCAAGAATACAATACCATTATTATAAATATATACATGTAATGACAAATGGACATAGTAATACAAAAATTGAAATAACGTACACAAATACATTAAATGTGAGAAAATTATCATTGCAATGTGTTGGCCTTTGAAAACTGCCAAATATAATATGTATATAAACATATTCACCTCCGCGATACCTATATTATTCGCTCGAAATTCCTTCTGAGACGCATTTTCACTAGAATTCACTGCTGTTCATGCTACTGTTTATGACTTCATTTTCATTCCCGTTTTTATTGTTATCATACATTATTTCACGATCCTATTGTATTATTCTTCTGAAACCTTTTCTATCTTCATTTTCCTTTTTGTATAACATACCGTGTTATGAAAAATTCGTAAATATAATTTTTATATATATGTATATATATTTTGTTTGAATCTAGTTTATTTTTATATTAGGTAATATATTACGACTATTCATGTAATGCCTATTTTTAATGATTATTTGTCTCTGTTATATATATTTTGTCTATGTATAGTCTCCTAAAAATATTTTCCATACCCTGCGAGTTATCGACCAGCAATAAGTTCTCACATCCCGGGAAGTACGAAATATATTTCGTATGAGACCATAATATAGCTCCGTTTTTTTTTTTTTTTTTTTTTTTTTTTTTTTTTTTTTTTTTAACGTTAATTTTGTATGTAATTTGCAAGATTCGAACATTTTTAGAATTTTCTGTGTTTAATTGTAAAAATTTTTAAGTTTGGCTGATATGTTAAATACTGTATATTTAAAAGATTTTGACAGTTTCAGTAGACGCTTAAAACAATTTTAACAAATTCTTGAAGTCTAAATTTTTTTGTTTTTTTTTTCGGAATTTTATTTATTTATTTTTTTATTTTGTTTTATTATTTTTTTTTTTACACTTATATTTTCTAAGGAATGATTATTTGTTTTCTGTTCTGTTTGCCATATTGGGCGCAAATAATTTAGAAATATGAATTCTAATAGGTCTCAGGTCTGGCCTATATTTGTTCTTTATGAGGTAGTTATCATTTCTGAAAATTCTCTCAATATAATATGGGCCTGAAAATTTCTGATGTAATGCCTTAGGTTTTCTCAGCATTTTCATGTAGACCTCGTCACCCAATTTTAATTCTTTGTGTTTTAACTTCGAATTCTTATTCAGTTCCAAATCCGCCTTTTCTTGATTCTTCATAACTTCATATCTTATATCGTGCATATGTTTGAGCTTATTCTGTACATATGTACTGTAAGAATCCATATTATGCGCTTCAAAATTCGTGAATGGCGTTTTTATCTCTCTACCGAAAAATAACATGCTTGGAGAAAATTTTGTTATTCTATGTACGGTTGAATTATGCATAAGTACGAAATATGGAAGTTTTATATCCCATTCGTAAGTTTTATTACACATAGAGGCTATGGAAGCTTTTAAATCCCGGTGTATTCGTTCAAGTACAGATTGCGACTCCGGGTGGTACACCGACGAAGGTATTAGTTCAATATTTAAATTTTTCATATAATCTTTGAAATCCTTCGATTTAAAATAAGCTCCGTTGTCTGTAGAGATATATTTCGCTAATCCAAAAGTACTGAAATAACCATTTAATGCGTTGATTATAACCTTAGTATCCGTCGATCTAAGTGGAAATGCTTGTAGGAAGCGTGGTGCTGTATCAACAATAGTTAAAACAAATTTATTCCTATTTAGAGATGTAACCAAACTTCCTACTACGTCAATAGTTAATTTATGACCAGGTATATAATTTTTATCCATTGTTTTCAGTGGAATTTTTATCGTTTTATGCTGTTTAAATGTATTGCATGTTATACATTTCGCACAAAATTGTTTTATCTCTTGATACATTCTATACCAAAAAAATCTTTCTTTTATTATGCCATAGGTTTTTAGAAAAGCGAAGTGTGGGACATGTGCGCTTTTTATGATATCTTCTTTTAAATTCTGTGGCGCAATATATAAATCATCATTATTTGAATTTTGTGATTTTCTTAGAATTAATATTCCTTCTTTATTTAAATTGTATTTTTCATATTTTTTTGCTTTTTTCTGTTGTTGTAAAGCTTGAATAATTTCGTTTAATTTAGGGTCTTTTAATTGTTCTTTTTTTATATTGTCTGCATTCAAATTTTTATTTACCGCAAAAAGGTGTTTGTTTAAATCGTCCGCTATAGTTAAGGCATTTGTTTCTCTACTACAGAAATCTGCTGGGTTATGAATACCTTCAATGTGAGATACTTCAAAATCATAATCCTGTAGCTTAAGTAACCATCGTGCTACAATTTCCGGCTGTTTTTCCAAGTGTAAGTGGTATGTTAATGCTTTTGAATCTGTTAGGAGAAAAAATTTTCTTCCTAATAAAATGTTTCTAAAATAAGTTATAGTTTCGTATATTGCCAAAAGCTCTATCTGCATGCTTGGATATCTCTTTTCCGATTCTTTTAATTTTCTTCCCGTAAATTCAATTGGTATCATTTTATCTCCTTGTTTTTGCGCGAGTATACCTGATGTTGCAATTTTTGATCCGTCTGTAATTATATAGAAATCTTTATTAAAATCTGGGGGATGTATGGTAGGTTGTTCCATGATAATTTTTTGTATTTTTTCAAATGATTCCTGTGCTTTGTCATTCCATTTGAATTTTGTATTCGCTTTAGTGAGATCTGTCAGTGGCGCTATAATTTCTGCATAATTGTTTATAGTTGATTTAAAATACGTGCATAATCCAATGAATGCTCGCACTGTTTTCTGAGATGTAGGGACTGCAAAGCTTGTTATTTTTTTTATATTTTTTTCTGAGGGTGCATATCCTTTTTCACTAATTTTGTATCCCAGAAAGTCTATTTCTTGCATGTATAGTTTTATTTTAGCTGGTTCAATTGTGAGATTAAATTTTTCTAATTGTGTTAGTACTTCTTCTAGTAATGTGTGCATTTGTTGTATGTTATCAGCGGCAAGTAAAATGTCATCAATAAAGTATTGAATGTTGTATTTCTTTTTTAAATCACCTAAAACTATATCGATTAGACGAGCAAATATATTTGTCGAGATTTTAGTTCCGAATGGCATTCGTGTTATTTGAAAATGGTTATCCTCCGTGATAAATGCTAGTTTATGCTTGTCCTGCTCTTTTAATTTGATTTGAAAAAATGCAGAATGTAAATCTAGAACTGTAAATATTTTTTTTCCAGCGATGCTTTGTAAAATATTTTTTGTGTTAGGGACTGGATACGGATCGCTTTCTAATATATCGTTAAGAGCTCTAAAATCTATAGCCATTCTAAGTTTTATTAAGTTTTGATCATTGGTTTTTGACGTAGAATTTTTTTTTACGAAAATTACTGGGAAAGCATAACTTGAGTTCGTAGGCTCTATGATACCTGCATCCAATAAATCTTGAATTTCTTTCTCCGCGAATTTTTTTACATCATGCGCTAATTTGAATGGTTTCGTTTGTATAGGAAAGTCATGCATTAATTTAAAATTCGGTTTTATTACGTCCGTTTCTCCTAGAGTTTTGTATGATTTGCTGAAAGCAGTAGCATGTCTCATTAAAATTTTCAATACTTCTTTTTGTACCTTCGGTGTTAAGTGATCTATTTTAAAATCCTTCTCTGAAAGTTCTTTTTTTCGTAATTCTCTAATTTGTGTGATATTTAAGTTATTTACTTCGTAAATATTATCAGTTTTTGATTTACTTTGTTCTTTTATAAAAAAATCAGTGGTAATTTTTCCCATTTCCTGATCTTTGTGAAGTCTCAAGTATTGTTTAGATTTATTTTGTACTAATATTGTGAATAAATTATTTTCGTTTTCCTTGTTTTCATGAACTGAATTTTGGATTACTAATTTCCTGTTGTTATATTTTGGTTGGAAAAAAAATTGTTGCTTGTTTCTTAATTTCCCATCAAAAATTAAATTTACTAATTTCGATTCTCTAGGTCTCAAAGTAATGCTTTTCTTTACAAATACTCGTGTATTAATTTTCGGAATATTATTGTGTTGATAGGATTTGATTTGTTTTGGTATTGTTTGAAAGTCATCATTTTGTTGTACGGGCTTAATTTTATTCACCTCCGTAATTTGATTTTCATTGGGGTTTAATTGTATAATTGAATTATTGAGTTTAAAAGTATTATTTTCAAAATCCATAATTATTTTATTACTTTTTAAGAAATCATATCCTAAAATAATTTTGTAATTACGGTCAAATTCATCTTTAGTTACATAAAATGTGCCATTTAAGAAAGTGTTGTTAAATCTAAACTTAAATTTTACACAGTGTTTAAAAGGAATGGATTTGTTTGATAAAGTTGTAATTTTTATAGCGTTGGCTAAATATTTAATCTTTATATCCGTCTCTTTTATTTTTTCAAAGACCCCTGGAGATATTAAACTTATACTCGCCCCACTGTCAATAAGGCTGGGTATAATTAAATCTTTCTTTATTTTTAAGTCCCATATTGGTAATTCATTGTTTTTTTCCGAGTTACAACTTGCGATCAATTTTTGTGTTATATCTTTTTTTTCTTTCTCATTTTTTTTTTATCATTGTCTTTTTAGTTTGCTTTTGTTTCAATATTTTTAATTCCTTGTTTGATTTATTTTTTATTTTTTAACCCTGTTTTTTCTCAATGTTACGGGACCTACGGGCTTGTATTTCTCTCAATTTTGTAGGCCCGCTTACCGGTTTAAATGACTTTGCCCTCTGTTCCTATTATTATTATTGTGTCTGCCTCGCCTGTCTCTGTTTTCGTTAGGAAAAGTAATTGTGGGCTGATGTTCCCTATTTCCCTCATTATTTTGCGGCAAAGGATTTTGGCTATTTTGCATATTTGCGAAACCCTGATGCTGCCCTGTATATGCAATTTGTGTATTGTTTCCTTGTGTTGGATCAAAGTTTTGCATTGAAATCATATTTTGCATATTGTAATTTCCAGGATACATTTGATTAGTTCCTATTTGTGATTGGGTCAAATTTTGCCAATTTGGCATTTGAATTTGCATATCATTAAATCTAGTTTGATTGTAATAAGGTCTTGCAAAATCCAATGTTTGTGGCGCTTGAAAATGTTGTGCATAATTTTGTGGAAATCGTTGAAAGCCTCTATAATTATTATTTTGATAATAATTTTTTTGAAATCGTGGCCGAACATTGTTTTGCGCTCCCCTTGGTTGAAAAAAATTCGCACTTTTTTGATTGAAATAACAATTTTGTGTCTGATGGTTGGATTTATTACAGATATGACAAAAATTATGTGTTATCTGATTTACTTCAGCGTTGTTATGTTCGCTTTCATTTTTTTGAATTTTTAGATCTTTTATTTGTTCTTTTAATTGGTGTATTTCCGATTTTTGTTCTTGCGACATGCTAAGAAGTGCCTCGAATAATTTATTTTCGCTATTTTCAGTTAAATTGTTTACTTCTCCTGCACATTTACTGTTCAAAGCACTTTCGATATTTTTAGCTTTTTTTACTGCTTCATCAAACTTTGTGGGTGGGTATTTTTTTAATTCAAAGGAGATGTCCGGTCTTAGTGCTTCAAGATATTTAGTTAATTTAATCGTTTCTAATAATTCTTTAGCTCCATTCTTTTGTTCATGTCCTGACGAGACAAGGTATTTTTGTGCCTCAATGTTGAATTGTTTAGTAAATTCTTCAATAGTTTGGTTGGGTGTTTGTTTTGCGTTTATGAATTGCGCCTGAGCGTCAGCAAACGATCTTTCTTTTTTAAATTGTGTTATCGCATTTTCTTTGAATGTGTTATAGTTTTGTGCTTTATGCAATTCAGCTGTGTTTTTTAGAATCTCTCTCGCTTGGCCTTTAAATTTTGACTTTGCCAACACCAATTTTAAATCATCGGGAAATTGTGCCGCTGCGGCTAATTCTTCGAACTCTTCGAAAAAATATGATATATTTTGGTCTGGTTTGTCCTCAAAATTTTGTAAAGAGTTCAATAGAGTGTCTATTCCAATTTTAAATGTGTCCCTTTCGGGAGAAGACTGCCTTGCCTTATTTCTACCTGTCATATTTATTTACCTATTTGGAAAATCTCACACAGACTGATGTTTGATACTTTTTCCTTTGTTTTTTATTTTGAACTCTTTCACACCTCAAATTATGATATCATATACTCTCAAGATATGAGTTTTGTAATGAATTATTATAATTTATACTCATTCGAGAATAATATTTAATAGAAATTATGAAATAGCCCTAAATATTTTTATAAATACACATAAATATAATGACAAAGTAAATTTTCCGCAATACGGATATATATAGTAACGAAATTCTTTACAATCTTACAAGCTAATGTGTCGTGAGCTAAACCAACTCTTCTGTATATTTTTGTTTCATCTTCTCAACTATTACTTTTCAATTTCGTAAATTTTTAGATATACACACAATATTTAAAAACACAATATGGATAAATAATGTTTGTTAGTAGAAGGAGAAAAAGCTAAGAGAAGATAGGTAATTAAGAATAAAATCATAATACTGGCTATCTTTATTTATATTTAAATGCAGAAAATTTTTAATTTCGAATCCCAAATACAAATTCATACACCTGGTATGAGCACCATTAAACTTTTAGTAGTGTGGTGATGAAAATAAACACCTCCTACTAGGTACGCAATCGTGACGTGATTAGTACGAAGACAAATGAAAATAATATCCCTTCGGCGTTGTGAACGAAGATCGGATATTATTAATTCCTGAAATTAATTCCTTAATATCATACTTAAAATTAACATTTTGCAATAACATTAGGATCGCCTTATTTAACGTATGAATTTGTGAAAATTGGGATTGATGAGTCAATAAAAAAACTTGAGATATTAATCTACAAATTTAAATGTTAACATTCCCTAATCTGCATCTAGAAATTACCTTAAAATACATAAAGGGAGAAAACTGGAATAAAGACAAGAATAGGTACATATATACAAAATTTTATTAAAACACATAAATTGGCATCATGCAAACACTATAAAAATATAATATGCAAGGCAATAACTACTGAAATATGGTTATAGTGAAATATACAAAATATTTTATTTTATTGTTTTTTGTTGTTGTTTGTTTATTTATTTATTTCCTATTATTCTGCTATCCTCACAGCTCATAAAACTTAAGTTCACGACACAACTTATAGGCAAAGCCCCAAATTTTCATATTTTATAAAATCGAGTGCTTCATTCTTATTATTCGTATTATTTTACTGGTATTATTAATTTATTTATTTATTCATTTTACTATTAATTAAGTTTGCATTAAATTCTGATAATTTTGAGCCCCAAAGATAATAATAATTTTAAAATTTTAAAATAATCAAATTTTAAATAATCAAATTTTAAAAACCAAAATTTTAACACAACATTATATCAGTAAAATAAATTGGCCAGTCACATGAACAATGAAATTTTCTCACCTTACAAGTATGTTGCTGGTATTGGTCGACGTTGGCTTATAGCTGTCCATACAGTTCGTCAGTACACAACATAAATCCGAATGCCAAGTTCCAGGGCATTTTGTTTTTAATTAACACAAATAGTTAGCAACTTTCTAATTTCACGCACTTTCCAATCATCAGATGAATAAATAGTCCGCTCGGCAAAACTCAGGTATTCCTTTTTGTTTTGGAAATCAGTCGATGATTAGTTCTCTGTGTGCAGAGCATAGCTTCGCTTCTCATCGCTCCAATCATCAGATGAATAAATAGTCCGCTCGGCAAAACTCAGGTATTCCTTTTTTGTATTAGAAATCAGTCGATGATTAGTTCTCTGTGTGCAGAGCATAGCTTCGCTTCTCATCGCTTCATCCGGGAGGCCTAAGATCACATCTCCCGATTTTCGAAGTTGCCTTATTTCATAATTCCTTCTTTCTCCCTCTCATCTTAGCGGGAAACTCACAGCAGAGAGAAGAGAAAAATCTTTTTCTTACTTCACACTTTCAATTCTAAAACTGGACTGACACGTGTGGCGTTTTCCTTCCGGATCCTGTACGCCCCTTTTGACCCCATTGGGTATTATATTCGGACTCCAATTGGCTTTGAATATATTTCACTGTCCATTGGTCAGGTAAAAGAAACGGGGTTGGATTTTTAGACATTATTCCTCCATTATTTATTGCCGGAGCTACAATTCCGAACCGGCCACCCCAAGTAGACCACACACGAGAGTAATAAATTTGATTGTAAATCTTTCATTGTTGCTTGTGTAAGTTAACGTCACAAATGGCGACTCTAGGTTTTATTGCTTCTCGTAAACATTTGTTCCTTTTATAACTAATGGTGAGAAAATCCCTTCGCTCATGTGATTTTGCTATTCCCAGGCTTTGACTAAAAGAGAGCTTATAGTATAATAAAACTTCCAAACAAACAACACATATTATTGTTATCATTTCTTGTTTACGAAAGCTAAAATAAAAATTTATTTTAATACTTTTATATACATTAATATTATTTCATTTTCTATCTCTTTCTAGATTATTTATTTATTTATTTATTTATTTATTTATTTATTTTTATTATTATTCTTTCTCTCTCTTTGTTTTTCTCTTTTCTTTTCTTTTCTTTTATTTTATTTTATTCTAAGCGATGTCGTGACATTTCTTTACGACAGTACCGAAATTTGCACCACTGCTTCTTCAAGACCAGAGCGATTATACTTTGAGCGTGTTCAGTACGTTAAATTTGTCAGTGCACAATAGTACCACATTGCTGTCAGAGTGAAAAAGAGAAAATATCTGCAATCGTTCGTTATGTAACTTTTTTTTAAAGCTATTGTATAGCTTTTATCGCGGGCTTTGAGCGCGGCGACCGAATGTAGAAATTCCGTAACGAGAAAAATTTAGAAATTCCGTAACGAAAAAACCTAACACTCGGCTAAGGTCGTTTCAGTTCGGCAGATATCGGCATAGTATCCTTCGGTAGACTTCGGCAGACATTGACGCAGTTTTTCAGATATTTAGAGGATATCAAGTCTCAAACTTATGTTTCTTATTTCAGTTACCATAAATCTATAGTTTCAATGGTAAAAATTCCTGATAGAATGTGTATAGAAAAGAATCGTCTTAAGATAAAACAAGGTAGGATAATGTAGCTTTTGGTGATTGGAGACCCGCCCAATGGTGAGGATCGAAAAATTTAAAATGCTTACAACTCGCGATCTAATTTTCGGAGCGCGGCCAAATTTTGTTTGGTAATTTATTATGAGACAGTGTTAATTTTTGGTGACAGGAGACGCCCACGGTGAGGGTCGAAAAAGTTAAAATGATTATAACTCGCGATCTAATTTTCGTAGCGCAGCCAAATTTTGTTTGGTAATTTATTATGAGACAGTGTTAATTTTTGGTGACAGGAGACCCCCACGGTGAGGGTCGAAAAAGTTAAAATGATTATAACTCGCGATCTAATTTTCGTAGCGCGGCCAAATTTTGTTTGGTAATTTTTTATGAGACAGTGTTAATCTTTGGTGACAGGAGACCCCCCCCCCCCCACTGTGAGGGTCGAAAAATTTAAAATGCTTATAACTCGCGATCTAATTTTCGTAGCACGGACAAATTTTGTTTGGTAATTTATTATGAGATAGTGTTACTTTTGGTGACAGGAGACCCCCTCCCACGGTGAGGGTCGAAAAATTTAAAATGCTTATAACTCGCGATCTAATTTTCGTAGCGTGGCCAAATTTTGTTTGGTAATTTATTATGAGACAGTGTTACTTTTGGTGACAGGAGACCCCCCCCCCCCCACGGTGAGGGCCGAAAAATTTAAAATGCTTGTAACTCGCTATCTAATTTTCGTAGCGCGGCCAAATTTTGTTTGGTAATTTATTATGAGACTGTGTTAATTTTTGGTGACAGAGACCCCCCACGGTGAGAGTCGAAAAATTTAAAATGCTTATAACTCGCGATCTAACTTTCGTAGCGCGGCCATATTTTGTTTGGTAATTTATTATGAGACAGTTTTAATTTTTGTGGCAGGAGCCCCCCCCCCCCCCTCCCACGGTGAGGGTCGAAAAATTTAAAATGTTTATAACTCGCAATCTAATTTTCGTATTGCGCCAAATTTTGTTTGGTAATTTATTATGAGAGAGTGTTAAGTTTTGGTGACAGGAGACCCCTCACGGTGAGGGTCGAAAAATTTAAAATGCTTGTAACTCGCGATCTAATTTTCGTAGCGCGGCCAAATTTTGTTTGGTAATTTATTATGAGACAGTGTTAATTTTTGGTGACAGGAGACCCCATGGTGAGGGTAGGAAAATTTAAAATGCCTATAACTCGCGATCTAATTTTCGTAGCGCGGCCAAATTTTGTTTGGTAATTTATTAAGATATTGCATAGCTTTTATCGCGGGCTTTGAGTGCGGCGAAAGAATCTAGTAAATCCGTAACGAGAAAAACCTAACACTCCGGCTAACGTCGCTTCAGTTTGGCAGACTTCAGCACGTTATCCTTCGGTAGACTTCGGCAGACATTGACGCGGTATTTTCAGATATTTTGAGACTATCAAGTCTCAAACTTATGTTTTTTATTTCAGCTTTCATAAACGTATAGTTTCAATGATAAAAATTCCCGATTAACGTACATGTATTGTAAGATAATAAAAATATTTTAAACGATATTAACTTCTCATTTATTCAATAAAGGGAAAAAAATGTTTTGTTATCGGTCATCACGCTCAAAAAGTGTATCTTAAATTAATATCAAAGACAAAAAAAAAAAAAAAAAAAAAAAAAAAAAAAAAAAAAAAAAAAAAAAACTGCATGAATAAAAGATACATAAATAATTGTAATTGCATAAGTTGATAAAAAATGCTATGCAATAGGTTTACCGCGGCAGTCCCCGAGTGCCACACACATTTTTGAATACATGAGCTCCACTCTCCTCGCATACCACGAGTTATCAAAAAATCGGCGGAAGGGAACAGAATAGCTATAGGGGAGACTGGAACATATGTGAACAGTTCACATAAATATTACTTTTTCTCATAAATGGGTTAGTTTTTATAAACAAAAACTACTGAATATAATAAACAGAACATTCTTCTACACATGGTAATTTTTTAAAAAATATCTTTAACTTTTTCTTATTTTTTTAATAGTATTATAAATTTAAAATATTGTTCACATATGCCACACTCCTGGAGCAGTTGTGAACTCAAGGAAAATATATCCTTTGACATACTTTTTATTCTGTTATTCATTTGTTATGCGTTAAATTCACTATAAAGAAAAAAAAACATGTAGCAATTTCTGTAGTTTCTGGGTGATATGTTTAAACACAAGATTATAAAATGAAAATAAATAGATTGAAGGCTGTGAGGGAGGATTAGACGACTGATTTATTGTTAAATTAAAACAAAAACTAAAGAAGCAAATTTGAAAAAAGGAATGAAGCTTTTAACTTTTGCTTAGGAATTTTTGTTTCAGGAATATTTTAGGGAGGGGCCATTTAGATAATATTTATCAGAAATCTACCCAAATACGAAAGATCCTCACACCTGTCTTATTTACTTCTTAATTAATGATAAAGAAGGGCTTTTTAATGATTGTTTAAAAAAAATCTCTATTATAATCTCTCGCCGAAATTTAACTTCTTTTGCTTGTGAAAGAAAGGGGGAGGGAGAGCTGCTTACAATCGGGATTTTATGATAGTTATTAATTTAAAAATGTTACTTCTTAAGATATTACTGATATCTATCTCCATTTAAAGCATCAAATACATAGCTAGTATAGTGATAAAAGTAAGCCATCATTACTAGTTTGAAAAAAAAAAATAATTACAAAAATTTGCAAAGTTGTTTAGTGCAATACTTTTTGTATTAACAGTGATAATATATATTGTAGTAAACCGTATAGTGAAATATTGCCTAACATTATTGCATTTTAGAAAACATGAAATTTATTTAAATTACTGTTGAACGTAAACGAAATTGTTGCTCTTTACGTACCCGTTGATAAATGTTTTTGGGGAAGCTTCAATACAAAATCAAATGTTCTATGACAAAAAATCTCCTCTTGCAAGAAAATTATCGATATTGAAGTTGACATTATTTCTCATGAAGGCGACTGAAAGGAACAGAATCGCAGAATGATTATTGGAGCACTTATGATTTGTTTATATCTGCCCCGATAATCTGTTCACAAGCGTCCCACATGTCTAGTAATGACAGCTAAATTGACAAATCATTGACGTTTCTCAATTTTTGAAGAAATTCTTTAATAAAAAATATTTATTAGCATTCATAGTGTATATTAAAATACTAAAATTTAAATAAAAGAATAAATAAATAAAGTTATTCTCTTAGAAAGTTGGAACTGAGATTTTACTTTTGAGATCTATAAACAGTGTTTTGGCTACCTAGGACAAACAAAATGTCAGAGCTTCAAAAATTTTTTACCATATGTCTACAGGTGTTGTCATCTTTTATATGTTTTTTCAACTAAAAACTATGTAATAGCTAGTGAAGAAATGCGATATTCACATCTGCTCCATGTTCACATGTGCCTCAATCTCCCTTAAGTTACTTGTAGATTACATAGCTTATCACACAGATCATTACTCAGCGTGAGTGTCCGATCTAAATTTCACACTTGATTCATCTGTTTGAGATTTGTTTTTTGATTAATATATTACGATTTCCCTTTTTAATTTTTCTGCTGTCAAGTTTTCGTTTTATAGTATGCAGAAAGAACACTATACGTTAGAATGCACTATTGTCAACTTGCAAAATTTCTTTCATTCATCTGATCAGGCTAATTAAAGACTTTGTTCGGGATTCATATTATTCCCAAATTTTATATGACAGCTATCTGTAAAATGTTAGTGGTAGATATTATTAATTATCGCAAAGGTTATGTTAGTCACCATTTTATAGATACACTATCTACCAATAGGTATTTGGACAATTGTGTTTGA
The DNA here is from genome assembly GCA_964019185.1 of Maratus speculifer. NCBI lineage: Eukaryota > Metazoa > Arthropoda > Arachnida > Araneae > Salticidae > Maratus > Maratus speculifer. Next base: position 224,539,114 of record OZ025299.1, on the reverse strand, counting down.
AAAGAAAAACAAAATTTATTAACAATCAGTAGTCCATGTGTAGTTAATAGAGTTCCCGCGCAACTCTCCAGACATGCCTTCTACAAATTCTTGTATGACAGCTTGTGTTTTTTCTCATCCGGCCTGGAAAAGACAGATAAATTCCTTTACTACATTTGGATGGTTGTAGAACCCCTTAATTCAAATTATTCCAGAAATTTGTGCCTTATTAAATTGCGAAAATGCTCCGTATAAACAAGGCAAAATTTACAGTAAAATTTTACAGGTGGCAATAAACAAGGATTCTTAAGCCTTTTTGCGGCACGTACATGTGTCGCTCGTTCCGAAGTGGTAATCAAGCAGCGTGGTTGAACTTGGTGATTAAAGGCTTATAGGCGGCAGCACGATAATGAAAACTAAGCAGATGAACTTCCTCACTGATGTTATTCATCGAAACATATTCCGATGTTTGATTTAAAAACTTGGCCTATACAGTGCTCAGCAAAAGTTTAGACACTGGTGTTTTTTAACCTTTAAATAAAAAATACGAACACCTGAGTTTTACAAATGGCTATACTTATTTTTAAATATATTTTATACACTGTATAATAAAAATAATGGTTATAATATAAGATAATATTTAATTTAACTGAAAAAAGTGAAGTTTGCATATTGCAAAAGTTTAGACACTTTTTTCATTTTTAGCCAACAGTTCATGGAAAAATGCAAATTTCCAAGTTATGATGTCACATATCTGAAGTATTTAATTATACCTCGGTATAGCATCAGTTAGTGATGATGCCGCGAGCTAAAAATATTCAATTAGATGAGGTAATTGAAGTAGGAAAGCTGAAATGGAAAGGAAAGACTGTTGCAGAAATTTCAGCAGCATTGAATCGTCCAAAGTGGTCTGTCTATGAAGTATAGTCTAAGGATTACTCCTTCAAAACAAAACATAATCTGGAAGATCTTGTGTGACGAGAAAATGAGGTGACAAAAGGATCCAGAAACTGACATTTACACAAGTAATGATTGCTAATCACATTAAAAGTAGGTCAAAACTTTCTGTGTCGACGGAAATGATTCGTAGATGAATTAAAGAAACAGGTAAATCAATTTACATGAAAATTATAAAACAATTAGCTTTAAAACACCGCTGTAAATTGGTGAGAATACAATTAACTTGCAAACATGGACCCAAATGGTACGCTATGATATTCAGTAACGAAAAAAAAATGAAATTTGAATGGCCCAAACAAGTGGGCATACTATTGGAATGACTCAAGTAAAGATCCTGGGACTTTATTAAGTCGACAAAAAGAAGGTGATTTTTAAATAATTTGGTCCTCACTTAACATTAATGTTCGTGTATCTGTAGAGTTATACATTGGTTGCCAAGCAACACAAGACTACGTACATATGTTGGAGATTAATTTTTAGTCATTTGGGGAACTTTTACTGATCTAAAGTATGGATTTTAGCATCTATTCATGTTGCATACAAAAGAACTTCGTTTAATTCCGAAAATACTATTGATCTCAACTGGCCGGCGTGTAGTTCTGACCCGGACCCAATCGAAAACTTTTGTAACATTATATGTCGTAATGTTTATTCAAATTTTTGCTATAATTCTTTTTTAATGAGGTTCGAGCTGCTGTTGAACATGTTTGGTACGAAATAGACTCCCAAGTGACGCAGCATTTAGTTTTTTCGATGAAAAGTCACATTCTTGCACTAACTGCAAACAATGCGTGTGCAACTCGATTTTAATTTGTAGTTTTTTTTTTTCTGTAAATACACAAATTGTCTATACTTTTGCCACAATGTTAATTTTATTTTTTTGTCATTATATTTTATGTAAAAGGTAAAATTCAAAATTTATTGTGTGTGAATAAAGGATAAGTCACAAGTAATATATGACAGAGGAATTACAAACATTCGGTACATACTTCTGAAAATAGAAGCGTAATCGATCATTGTCTAAACTTTTGCTGAGCACTGTATGTGTCATTGTCTGTGTGCGGTTCTTCCGAATTTCTCAGGACAGCGCCCTGGATAGCGCAGGCTGGTGCTGCTATTGTCTGTCACTATCTCCCAGTTTCAGGGGTCTACTACTGAGGGTAAATTTCAATAATCATAGCTCACTTTCCACTTCTGAAACAAATTGGCCACAGTTAATTTTTTGTAATTCAGTTCGCTTGATACGTTCCTTAAGAATCGTCTATTTCTGTGGTACCTAATGATTAACCTTTCTCGAAATCAGATAACTCTGTACTTCGTGGCATCTTGCATGCAACTAATTCCAATGTTTTTTTGACAGCATATTTAACGGTGGAGAGTATAACCTATATTAGGATCCCCGATATCGGCATTCGCATAGGTGCCCAAATACTTATTAGTAGATGGTGTATGATACCTTCAAAATAAAAACTATCAACACTATATGACCTTTAATGACCGGATACTTTCAATTTTACATATTTTGTCGAATACTTAAAAAAATATTTGTGTTTTTCTTCTGAAATTTCAAGATTATAAAGAATATGATTTGATCTGAAATTTATACATATCGATTTGATAAATAGGACAATTAAGGGGACACAAAAAATTCAAAGAAAAGTAATGATATTTGGGATAGTCCTGTACATTAAAATGCACAAAATGATCTAAAATGCACAAAATTATATGCAGAATGCAATCATGTCAATAATGTACAACATGTTCACTGATTTTTGTAATAGCATGTATATTCATGGAGAGATAGCGATTTTTTTTTAAAAATTCAGAAAATTCTGGCATGTTTTCAGCATATATCATGCAGTGCTTTCAACCAAATTTAACACCAGTTCAAAAAACTTGCCAAAATGTAGTAGAAATAATATAGTGCAAATAGAATTTAATAAAATTAAATATTTTATGAAATATGGCCAGTTGTATAAAATAATTTTTATCTGCATATGCCTGAACGATAACTGTGATCTTTTTACGTAATTTAACAGTCAACTCTGTGGAGTAACATGTTAAAAAAAAGTCAAATATCGTGAAAATTCAAACGATATAGTCAATAGAGTGAGCTGAATTACAGTTGCTCTCAAAAAGCAGCTGAATGGTAAGGGATTTTCCACAAATAACAATTTTTTATTAACTAAATTTTAGGAAAAAGTTAGTATCTAGTAAATATCCATGAGTAAATTTGAGGGAAATTCTTTGATTTTGATACATCTTTTTTATCATAGAATAGGTTCGTTCTGATAGTTATTCAAGAACTAAAACAACAATAAAAAATGAAAAAATAAATAAAATTGACAGTTTGTGGAAAATTCCTTATCATTCAGCTACTTTGAAAGAGCAACTAAAAATCAACTCACTTCAAATCGTGAATATATTTCCGAATTTTCATAATGTTTAACTAATTTTTTTATGAGGTGCTCCATAGAGCTATATATGCTATAGAATTATGCAAAAAAGTCTTTATTATCGTTCGCGCCTGCGAAGATAAAAATTATCTCATACAACTGTTCATATTTCCTAAAATATTTAGTGTATTTATATTAAATTTGAACTATATTGTTTCTACTGGACTTTAATAGTTTTTATTTTAACTGAAGTTAAATTTTGTTGAAAATCATGCATGATATAAGCTAAAAATATGCCAGAATTTTTATAAATTAAAAAAAAAATTGCTTTATTTCCATGAACATACGTGCTATTCTTACACGAATAAGCAAATATGGATAGTATCTACAATCATTTCGTGCATTTTAATTTACAGGGTGATCTCAATCATTATTATTATTATTTGTTGTTGTTGTTGTCGGCTTCTGAATTACCTTCCTTCGCTAAATGAAGTTGATAAATATGAGGTCAAACCTGCTCTTTTTAATTATGAAATTCCAGAAAAAAATCTGACATGTATGTTTTTACATATTTGACAAATGTCTAAAATTGAAAGCGTCTGGTCATTATTGGCCATATAGTGTATATTAACTAAATATATCTTTTATGTTAATGATTTATAAATGAGCTAGGAATTAATATTATGTTGGTGAAATAGTCTCGCCATTAATTTTTAAATGTTACTCTTTTTAAAATTTTTATACGGTTCTAGAGTCCTGTACATTATTTAGGAAATGTTTTTCAAAGCCCTGATAAGTACAATAGTAAAAGTTCCATTCTTGTAAAACAGAAATTTCCAGAACAGAGTTGTGATACTCTAAAATGTATGAAATTTCGGATCTTTTCAGCTCTATAAATACTTTTTTTTAAATGTGATAAAGAACCGAACTGTCTTAAAGTTCAAAGTATCATAACTGGTTGCGTTTGGTTGTAGAAGAATGGAACTTTTTCTGATCTACTTGTTAGAGTACAACGAAAAGTTTGACACAGGGATCATATAAATATTAAAAAAACGTAATTTTCTGAAAATCTCCAACAGGTAAAATCTAAAATGCTTATTAATTTGTTGTGGATACCTTGTATAGTATTTATACTTAAACTGTTTAATTTTATTTTCTTAATTTATGTTTAATATGTGTTATTTATTTCCTTTATTAGTTGTAACAATATATGCCAATTTGGGAGATGAGGGCTTGACTCACTGCATAAATGAAACAGAAGTAAAATATATACTCACATCAGTAGATAGACTTTCGAAATTAAAAGTAAGTGAAAGTAATGTCTAAACTTATCCTACCACTTTCATTTTAATACTTCAATATAAGAATAATTAATATTCGTTTCGTAACATCAGATAAAAAAAGAGACGCTCATTCCGTTCAAGGGAAAAACGGTTTCATGGGTAGACTACTTAATTTTAATTACATATTTTGTAAATTGCAGTAGAATTTTTGAAAAGAATCCTCAGGATGATGAGTGGTCAGGGATAAACATAGTCAAAAAGGTGTTAAGTACCAATATTTTGTTAAAGAGAAATTCGTCTTCTTTAATCCCTTTATACTAATTCAAGTATTTTTGATAAGAAAATACTGGTGATTTTCTCCTTTTTTGACTGCGTTTCTCCCTGACCACTCGCACCCTTGATCTTGTTTTTCTAATCTATGTGAATAAAACCATTTACTTATTTTCTAATCAATTCATTATTAAGTGCAGGTGTCATTCAAGCATTTTAACATTTCCTCAACAGTTTTATTTTGCCCCAGAAAGTGCTAGCCTTTTCAAGGGCAATTCATTTACTTTGCTTGTTTAAATGAATGTTTAAATGAATGAATGACACCGGGATTTACGAATGGATTTATTTGGAGTTTAAAAAAAGGGCTATATTTCACAGGCATAATAAACGAAAAAAATTATACCAAAGTTCGGGTGCTATTTATGGCCCTTGGGAATTAAAGTTAAATGGTTTCATAAACATAACACTGCTCTTGAAAGGGTTAAAACGCAAAGTCAAAGATAAACTGATCATTGTCGCACGTTCAGGTATGTTTTAAAACTATTTTCCGTTGCCGCCGTGCTCTGAAAATTTTTAGGTTTTTTTTTTTTTTTTTTTTTTTTTTTTGTGAAAATTTTTGAAAATAATGGTTTTTGAAAATAATGGTTTTTGAAATAAAAATAACTTATAAAATAGAATCTTTTTTAATAAAAAAAGTAAAAAGTTTGCATAGAATTGTTTAGTATGGCTATTAATGCAATTTATCTGTCTAATCCTTTCAAATAGCATGGTTTATTCTAAAGTTTCTAAACTTGGACAAAATAACCCCCCCCCCCCACACCAAAAAAAAAAAGAAAAAAAGACATACTTTATATTGAAAAACTCTAATAGTTCCGTTATTCTGTGAAATTTTCTTTTCCGCTCTTGCATATTTACTCATATATATATATATTTCCTTTTTTTTTAACTTCCAGAGTATACTTCCGAAATGTCCAGCCATTTCGCATATTGTTTGTATGGAAGGTTTAACTAAAATTACAACAGATGGTATTCCCGATACAGTTGAGTTAATACCTTATTCTAAATTAGAAGAAAGAGGTAAACAGTATGAAGGTACGTTGTTTATTTATACTTACATTTTTTCACAAATATGTACATCTTCTGATTGTAAAAAAGTATATGATGATTCTAAAAATGATATTGTGTACTAAATTTTAGAATAACGAAATTTCAATGATAGCTTAAAAGTAATACTGAAGATAATTTTACCTTCGACATTATACAAATTAAACTAAATTAATAAATAATTTATGAGGTTTATTTTAAATATATTTTCAATTTCGCTAATATCAATGATTTTTTATTTCCTTATTCATTTCCTTGTTTATTTGGTTGTTCCTCATTGCTTTAAAACACATAGCTGTTCCATACTTTCTAAGATTATATATCGGGGTTTCAAAAGTTCGGTTCGAAAGTGAAACGCGATGTAAAATGATCTATGTGTCAGAAAGGCATGCGGTTTGAAAATAGTTATTAAGGGTGTATTTCGATTCAAACTGCTTGTTTTCCGATTTATTTTTGAATTCACTTTTGCTCTCAAACACATGAAACTCGCAGATTCTCTTATTTAGAAAGTGCGCAAGGTGCCGTAAAGGTCAATTCTTTGATAAGTGTACAAAATATTGCAAAAAAGGCAATCAAAAACGGCAATTTGAACCGATTTTTCCGAAGTGGGAGATAAGGGAACGAAAAAAAGGGTCTTCCAGAGAAGTTAATTGCTTATAAATCAAATTCTAATGAATTGAGCATAAAAAGACTTTACACGGCACCTCATACGTCCCTTCAAGAATCCCCTCAGCAAGTTTCATGATTCTACTTTTAAAAATGTGTCTGAAATTGTATCGGAAAATTTCGAGCTGCTGAAGGTGGAAAAGCGTTTTTTCGAATACACCCTTAAGCGTAGTACGGGATTTTGTATCAGGGTTAGTACGTTTCAAGGATGTTTTAAAAGAATGTTTGTAAAGTAACATTTGCCTTATTTAATGGAAAAAAAATCTATTTTCAGGTATAACAATCAGTACTTTACTATTTTTCTGGTGCGAAACCACTTAAAATCCCAGGAATCCCCTGATGCGTACGAAACCTGTGTATGAAACCAACAAAATATTAGTTCAAAGCCTCGACAATAGAGGGCAATAATACTAATTACATTTTCATCAGACAATGCAAGATTTGGATACAAAACCATTAGGCCCCACCAGTGGCCGAGAGGTTTGGACCTCTCAACTGGTAGACGGCAGGTGCTGGGTTTGAACCCAATCGCGGCTGTCGGCCTAACCGTTCGGAGTTTTCGTGGTTTTCTTTGAACCTTGCGTAAATACGTGTTAGGTTCCCTTAGAAAGACCCCCACGAAGGGCACTCCCCCCCGGCCCTATATCCCTAGCGTAGATAATCGGACGTCAAAAATCAATCAACCAACCAACCAAAAACATTAGACACACTTTTTTTGTATCTAAATGTTGCGCTGTGTGAGCAATATGGAATTATCCATGAAATTATCTGCAGCAGCACCCTCTATTGTCGAGATTTTAAACTAATTTTTTTGTTTGTGTCATACAAAATCCTGTACCATGCTTAATATTTAATTTAAGTTACAGAAAAGTTATTAAATTAGAAACAGAAGTTCTCTTATACGTCCATTAAAAACATTTCAGAAATATATATTTTCTAAAACACACCTAAAATGTATATTAAAATATTTAATTGCTAAAAAGGACGTCAAATGTTAATAAAATACATTAAAAGATCTTAATAATTTGACATGTTTCGATTTAATTTACTCAATCATCATCAGAAAAACAAACTATACAAATAAACACAAAGATGGAAAATGACAATTTGAAATACAGAAAAGTGATTTAAGTCATGAAATTTAAAATTTCATAACGCGATCAATTTTAATGTTAGATGAGTGGGATTTTTTTTTTTTTGTATTGTTTGATAGACTGATGGACAATTTTTACTAAATATTACTTGCAGAACCGGGGGACTACATAAAAATTTAATTTTCGTATTTTTTTAATAAAATTTTTTCTTGATCTTATCTTGATTAAAAAACATTTTTTTTTGCCTTTTTCACAGCCTTTTTGTAATTGGAACTATATGTCTATAACTAAAGGTTTAGAAATTAGCCATTGGCCACTGTTGAGAGTGGACACACTGTATACATCATTCAAAAGTAATGTTTATTTCCAATCGTTCAGACCAGTAACTGTCTTCTACGATAATTTGTTGAGGAGTTAGTAGGGGGTGTTTACTTTTTTCCCCACTACTGTACTTGCGAAAAAAAAATTGCTAAAATAACAAAGCATGGAATGTATACGATGACGACGGTACCTAGTAATTAGTGTGGAAAAGGCAGTTATAACAATGAAAGAATAAAAGTATGTACATACACATGAGTAAGTACTTTAATCATTTTTTTTATAAAATATGTGTATATGAATGGATTGTATTGGTACATGGTTCAGATAAAGAGGTTTGTGACGTCATCTTGACAGTCAAGTCTTTCTTTTGTTTGACTTGATTTTTCAGATATGAACTCGCTTGTTTTCGTACCTGAAATTTGTTTGCTAGGATTACATTGAGTCTGAAGATAGGTTATTTGCCTGGCACAAGTTGGCACATGGTTGCTCAAGACAGATACAATTTTCTGAAATTTTAAAAATGTCATTACATTATGAGTAATTAAAACTGTGCAAAAACTCCTTGAAAAAAAAGGAAAATATTATTTTGGCATAACCTTTGAAATTATGGTAGGTATTTACTTAACGATTTTTTTTAATTTCTTTTATAAAATAGATGCCTCTTTTACTCCACCAACACCCGACGATATGGCCATCATTATGTATACAAGTGGATCAACTGGAGTACCAAAAGGTATATCTTTATTCAAGAAAATGTTTCATAGAGAGTGAATTTTTCAAATAGTCTAATTTGATACAAAATTTGATTTTAAGTGACAATATTTTCAATACGTTTTTAGTACATTTAGCGTTTCATGCAAACACCTTTACTGCATAATAACTATTTGTTTTAGTTTTAACTAAATGATCTTAAGACAGGAGGTTTCATAATTTTAAATGTAATTGATTATTAAAAAATCCTACAATTTTAACTTTAAATAATAATTTAAAGCTTTTAATTAATCTTTTAATAACTTTAATGTATGTATTTTTCTAAAAATGGCTATTTTACGAAAGAAAATGATAAAAATTGATAGAACTGAAAGAAAATGATAAATTTTCTTGGTTTTCAATTCATCTTTTAAATGTCCTCTTGAAATTCAAATTGTATTTTAATAATGTAAATCTTACAGCCAATATCCCTTTAAGCACAGGAAACTTCGCCTATTTATATATACTTTGTGAATGCAAAGAAATTAGACATTTCAAGTAATTTTTTGCCATATAAAATCCAGTTTTTAGTTGGATCTATTTCGACTACATCTTTTTGATTATACGATGTATCTAAAAATTTTGATAAACGATACCTTAATAGTCCTTCGGGCAATGCCTGCCGGGAGGAAGAGGTAGCTTTCATATAATTATTAATTCATTTTAAATTAAGTTATATATATATGAAATATACGAAGCTCAAAATAGTGGAACACGATTATATTAGATTGAATACTAGTTTTTGTTAATACTGAATATTAATAGGAATTTTTAGAAATTAGTCATCTTTTATTCAACCTGGTTTTATTTTAAGCGTTTTATAAGGTCGCCAAATTCCACGATATCCTTTTTAAATCAGCATGATGGATAAAAAAAAAAACAATGAGCTTGATCGAAATCTTAATTCATGTGAACATGCACACTCACATCGAAATCGATTAATATATACGAGTGCTGTCGCGGGCAAATTGACTTTAAAAAAAATGTCACCCACATTAGAAACTCAAACTGCTATATCCCAGGTGTTTTTTAAGGTAAAAACAAAGCAAAAAATACTCCTGAATTCATTATTAAGATAAATAGTTTAGAAATAACCTTTTTTCAATTTCTAAATTTTTGTTTATACATCATTGTACATTTAAAAGATTTTTGACAAATTTAAATGGCAGCCTTTTTTAAATAAGATGGCGGATAAAGTTGGCCCGTGAACTCGGTCAAGACATTGGTATGTACCATGAACACACGGAGTTATATCGAAATCAGTTTATAAATATGCGTATTAACGCGTGACAAATTTCAGACCGTTTCAAAATGTCAATCGCACTGGAAATTGAAAGTGCTAAAACTCAGCCATTTTTCAAGATACAGATGAAACAAAAAATGCTCTGGAATCTTTGTATCAAGGCCAAAACACAAAAGAAAAATCTTTTTCAATTTCTTACTTTTTTGCACCTAATTATAAAATTTAAATAAAAAAATAATATTCCGATATTTTGAAACAAGACGGGGTTGAAACTGGCCAAAAAACTCAGTCCAGGCATCAGTATGTCCTATGTACGAACCAAGTTTCATCCAAATCGGTGTATAAATACCGTGTTATCACGTGACGAAAACCAGGTCATTTCAAAATGTGAGAAACACTAGAAATTAAAAGTACTATAACTCAGACTTATTTAAGATACTGACGAAACAAGAAATGCTTTGGAATCTTTGTATCAAGGTCAAATGCACAAAAGAGATATTTTTTTCAATTCCTCACTTTTTTGTACCTAATTTCAAATTTTAAATTTTTTTTTAAAAATTAAATGGCCGCCATTTTGAAACAAGATGGCGGATGGAACTGGTTAACGAACTCGATCCAGGCTTTATTAAGTACTATGTACACACCAAGTTACATCCAAATCGATTTATAAATACGACTCTTATCACGTGACAAAAATCAGATCGTTTCAAAATGTCAGCTATAAGAAAAATTCAAAGTGCTATAACTCAATCATTTTATAAGATATAGACAAAGTAAAAAGTGTTCTAGAATTGGTGTTTTAGGACCTAACACATAATAACGCGCTAACACATAACCGCCAATTTGAAACAAGATTGCGGATGATGCTGGCCAACGAACTCGGCCGAGATATTTGTATGTACTATGTACATACCAAGTTTCATTCAAATCGGTTCATATATTCGTTAGTTATAGCATGACAAATATCAGATCGTTTCAAAATGTCAGCCATAAGAAAATTTCAAAGTGCTATAACTCAATCATTTGTTAAGATATAGACAAAGTAAAAAGTGTTCTAGAATCGCTCTTTTAAGATCTAACACATAAAATAAAAATATTTTTCAACTTTTAATTTTTTCGCATTTAATTTTAAATTTAAAATTTTTAAAAAAAATTTAAACTGCCGCCATTTTGAAACAAGATGGCGGATGATGCTGGCCAACGAACTCGGTCGAGATATTTGTATGTACTATGTACATACCAAGTTTCATTCAAATAAGTTCAGAAATATGTTAGTTATCGCATGACAAAAATCAGATATATATATATATATATATATATATATGGTTATATATATATGTATGTCAACATTTGAACGGAGGGTGGTTTTGGGGTCTGGGGGTCATGATCGGTGAAAATATACCAAAATTTTCTGGAAGTGATTTCCTCCGGACGGCTGCAATAGGTAGCTTTTTACTTTTTGTAATGAAAGCTACCTAAAACAAAGAAAACAGAAGATGCATTCAAATGTTCTTTAATCACCCACAAATTAACCTTCATGGTCCACAATATAGCCATTATTGTACTTAAAAATACACTGACTATAATGCTACAAAAAAACATTGAATTGTGTTAAGTTGAAAATATAACATTTTCTTTAACATTTTAACATACAATAGCTTTATAATTGTGTTTATGAAAGGGAATTATTTCTTCTTAACATTTTATACCGCTCATGATATTAAGAATTATTTTCTTTAAGTTGAGTTTTATGATTTAGGGGGAATTGGAGTACATTGATACAGTATTTTTCTAAGAATTTGTTTGGTGCCCAGAAAGTAGAAATTTCAGGTTATTATTTCATGTGGTATCAGCAAAACTTGTGTAGTGTATTATAAAAATGTACAATCGTTGTTTTATATAGTATTTTTGCATGTAATTAAAAAAAGTCATTTGTATCAATGTGCCCTATCTCCGGTGCAGATTGATACACCTCATGGGGCACTTTAATACATTTTGGGGGAAAAAAAGAGACAAAATAACACCAATGTCAGAGTTGCCAAGTCTCCGGCTTTTTCCACACCGGTAAAATCTTAGAGAAAATCTGGTTATTTTAAATCTTCTAAATGTTCCAACTAAGTAAAACAACTTTTTCTGTATTATAATACTGGTATCCAAAAAGCCGGAGACTTGGCAGCTCTGCAATGTATAATTTTCATAGAAAATTAGTTAGCAAACCATTTTATATTTATTTATAGAAATTCAAATAACCTACAATTTATTTCTGAGCAATATTAAAGCAATCAAAATTAAATGTATAATGGCCTGATGTTCTGGCTGTTCCTTGTCTGATTGCTGGCTGTGGCAACTTTGTCATATCTGGCACTTCAACCCCAGTATTATCTTCTTTCTTAGGAAAGATGAAATAATTACCTGGTTTGTGTTTATAAATCGGTTTATAAACAGGAAATAAAGGATAATTACATTAAAAATTCTGTTTATAATATAATTATCCTTTGCTGTTCTGAAGCTTGTTTCTCTTACTTAACATTTCTCATGTCGAAAATACTTTTCTCTCCGGAGAATCGATAAATTCGAGATTTGTAAGGCTGCCGTCCTTTTCTTATGTTAGTTCTACTAGCACTAGATATCGTGTAAGTTCGTACATTTTCTAATTGCAAAAATATTATAAAATGTTTTAATATAAAAAATTAGAGCTATTTCATTTCAATAAAATTAATATTAGACATTTTTGACAAAAAATGGTTAGATTAAAGAGTGTATGGTTAAAAAATATAATAAAAGGTAACACATATTATAGGGGCACATTGATACGTATCAATGTGCTCCGACTTAGACTGTATCAATGTGCCCCATAGAGCCATTTTGAATAAAATGAATCTCAATTCCAACACTTCAAAATTTACCTAACAATAAAGAATGAGGAACTGATAAAGAGTAGATTAAATTGCCAGGAAGAGTATTATTTTCGGTTGAAAATACTGGAACAGTTGTATAATACCATTGCAATTGTACAATTCAAATTTACTTTTGACTTGCAAAAACAACAAATCACCCCAACCCTTTTCATCAAACTACTGAATCATGCCAAGACGTTTTGTATGTAGTCGTGTACACTAGCATCACCTTTTGGAGCTGTTGTGAAACTTTCTGCAATGATCCTGAGAGCAGTAGAGGGGGTGTATCAATGTGCCCCAGTTCTCCTTACTTGTAAAGTTACACAATACGCTTGAAATAAAATATTTCATATATCTACTATGTGAAATAATCATTATAAAAGTCCATTATAAACATTATACTAAATACTTGGTATTTGGTGACGAGTTTGTCCTGTTATAGTACTCAAAAGGGCGCCTTCTAAGAAGCCATTCATTTTATCTCGGCAGTGAATAAAAATAGCATTTTATGTATATTTATCGAATGTCAGACAGATATTATATCTGAGGAAAAAAGTGCTCTCATGACTTGACAAAAGCTATGAATAACTTTTGTTATCTGAACGTATGTGTTATCAGTATAGAATATTGGTTTTATTTGATTGTAAGTTTTAAAAGCACTCCGAACTTTTTTCTTTTACCGAAAGTTTCTGCAATCTCATTTTATCATTGTTATCGGTAATGATGGTACTTAAGGCAATTAAAACATAGATTATTATCATTATTATCTATTTTTGAATGCTTTTCCCCATTCACTATTTATTTCCATTGATCTCTTTTTACATTTTTCATTTAATTTTTTGTGTCAACCTGCCTTTTAGTGAGAAAAAATAAATGCTTTTGTTGTTCGAGATATTCGTTTGTTTCACTTCCCCATAATAGTTTGTGACATTTACCTCCTTCGCCAATAAGTGTCGCATGCACATGATATATATAGGGAGCTTAGAGTATTTGATTACTCCTACCGCAAATTTTGAATATTCCTTATTTAGTCACAAATCTACACCGATTAAAGTAGACAAAAAATTCCTGTTGTAAATATCAACGATAAAAAATTAGAAATCCTCTACAAAACACTCACCTCGAAGGGGTTAAAGAATAAATTTGCAGTTAAGGCAGAGTTAAAAATGTATATATTTTATGAAAAAGTTAATTTATAAAACTTAACCCCTTGCGGCGCGGTGGTATATTTATGAAACCACTTAATTTTAATTCCCAAACACCACATTGGCACCGGATATTTGGTAAAACAAATTACGGTTTATTGAGCGCGTGAAGCTTTTTATTATTTACAAATAAAGTTGTTTTCAAATTCCGGTTTCAGTCATTAATTTCAACACTTAAGCAATGAATGTGCCCTCCGCCACAAAAGGTTAAAATAAATGTGTTTTAATGTTTATCACGAGAATGAGAGTTTTTCTTAGAGAATTTAGATTTTTAAGACTCATTTTTCCGACTTATCCAATCAGTTTAAAATTCCGTAGATATTTATGATTTAATTAGCAAAAAGTTTTACATTTGACTCATTTATACATTAAAAAAAATGACCCAAAATTCATGAAAAATTTTAATTTTGCACCATTTATGCGTTAAAGTGCAGTGTGCATGTATTTGTACAAAAAAAGGCGTATCGGTTGAGAGTTTAGAATTATTAAAAATGGGAAGTTAAATGAAAGAACAAAGTGTTTGCACTGTTTAATTATAGACCGGGAGGCGGCAGCACAGCCAGTTACCTCATCGAGTTCACGGATGAGAATCTAGGATTAGTTAAATCACGATTTGTCAATTTGTATATTAAAACGCAATCGGTCTGCCAAGTCGTATATTCGTGGAATACACATAAAACCCCAATTTTAGTGGTTGACTCATAGTTTTACCATTATGTTTTCCTGCTCCCAATCCTCCATCTTTTCATATTTTTGGGTGCAGGAAAGCACAATGGTTAGCGTATGAGTAAACTGCTAAAATCGTGTTTTTAAGGTGTTTTCCATCAATATATCACTTGGCATATCGATTGCGTTTTAACTAGTGAACCGAGATTTAACTGATCATAGATTTTCATCCGTAAACTCGATGAGGTAATTGTCTGTGTTGCCGCCTCCCGTTCTATTAGTGCATTAGTCATTTTCTAGTCCTGTAGTTTACCGTTTCGGTGTTCAGAAATCGGCCGCTCAGATCAAGCGATTTAAGGCTTTTTTCTTTGGGGTTTTTTATGCCAAGAACTCCATGACCACACACGACTTGAAAGAAGAAATTGAGCATTGTAGACATTAAATCGAGCCACATTTATGCAAAACGGTCATAAAAAAAATGTGCGTAAGCCAACAAAGCCGTGTAGGACATTTACCGTGTATGCTATTCCTTGCATATCTGTATACTTTATGAATCAATAACAAATTTACAATTATTTATTATAAATCTGTATTTTCTATGATAATTAATTCTTGCTATAATTTGGAGCATCTTTTTATTTTTATTTTTTTTTTCCTTTTTCTGGTTGAATATTTAAAATTTGACCATTGAAACTGCATCGTTATTTTCGCATTACCTTTTATATGTATAAAAGTTTTCCAACTTATAAAGCTTTAACCACTTAACTGATTTGACCGTACAACGTAGAGCGAAAAGAGTTTGCTTGATCCTTCACGTTTAGTCTTTTCACACCACTAATATTGAATATAATTAAATTGCATTTAATTACAATTTCATGCTATTAAATGACAGATTTGTTTAGAAAAAATATTATGAATATTTTAGCTTAAAACAGAGTTGTTTATTCCGTATTTTCAATTTATTGTATGCAAAAAAAGAGTCACTTAAGTGGCTAACCCCTTGACTTCCGATCGATACATTACGTTTCAGTGGACTGCTTATTTTATATTATTAGTAAGATTTTTTAAAAAATAAATGTGTTAGCTTTCATTACAAAAAGTAAAAAGCTACCTATTGCAGCCGTCCGGAGGAAAGCACTTCCAGAAAATTTTGGTATATTTTCACCGATCATGACCCCCAGACCCCAAAACCACCCTCCGTTCAAATGTTGCCATATATATATATAAGTTTAATCTTTTATGTCATTTATGTTATCATAAGATAACATGAATTCTTGCAACTTTTAGTGGATTACTTCACTTTAAGCCCATTTTGGCATAAATTAACCTATTTTTTAAATTTTTTTAAAATACATTACTTTGATGCTGCACAGCGCATGAAATGATGTATTTCTTCAATTTGTTATTCTTGCTGCTTCTTTAATGCTTTTTGAAAATATCTACCATTGTTATAACTTCGGATTTTACCATATTGGAATTTACTTGACATGTAATTAAACATGGGGGCTTTATTTATAGGATATTATGTTTATGTGTATCCATATATTTCTTAGTAATTTGGTAATCTGCCTTCTATTTCTCTTCAAACTTCAATTGTTTTTAATAATATGATTGTAAAAATACTGGTTTCATTGGTTTATTTAATGGTATTGTCTGAATAACTTTGGATGTATATATATATAAACATATATATACAGGGTGATTCCAAATTTTTTTTACAATAAAAGAGGGGTGATAGTACACATCAAGACAAACAATATTAAATAGGAGACAAAGGGTCCAAAACGTTTTCCTAAGGAAATAGCCGTCATTAAAGTTTAGGGACCAAATTTTCAAATAAACATAAAAAACGGAAAAATCGGTCGATTGATTTGCGGTTTTCACTAAAATTATTCTTTATGTTGGCATTTTCTTGAAATTAAATTACAAAGATAAATTTCAAAAAATGCCGATAGAGGGCGCTTTAGGCTTTGGAGTAACGAACAACTATTTTTTGCCGGTATTTTTTGCATCTCATTAAATGTTTTCGTAAGCTTAGACTCAAACTTAAATTTTGAGCTCAAAATCTGTTGTTGGGAGTGGTTAAGTAACACAAACTGAGCTGTGTTCAGAGGGTTCAAAATTCAAATGATTATAAAAAACGGAAAAATTGGTCGATTGATTTGCGGTTTTCACTAAAACTATTCTTTATTTGGGTATTTTCGTGAAAATAAATTATAAAGATAAATTTCAAAAAATGCCGATAGAGGGCGCTTTAGACTTTGGAGTAACGAAACACTCTTTTTTGGCGTTATTTTTTGCATCTTATTAAATGCTTTCGTAAGCTTAGACTTGAACTTAAATTTTGAGCTGAAAATCTAAATAGCTGGTAGTCATTAAGTAGACAAACTTAGCTGTGTTCAGAGGGTTCAAATTTCAAATAATTGTAAAAAACGGAAAAAATTGGTCGATTCGTTTGCGGTTTTTGCTAAAACTAAATTTTAAATCAGCAGTTTTCTTGATCAATCAGTGTTTTCTTGAAAATAATTTTTAAAGATAAATTTCAAAAAATGCCGATAGAGGGCGCCTTAGACTTTGGAGTAGCATACAACTATTTTTAACTGTTATTTTTTTTTAATCTCATTAAATGCTTTCAAATGCATAGACTTAAATTTTGGGCTGAAATTCTGAATCGTTGGGAGTGTTTAAGTAGTGAAAAATTGAATTGTGTTCGAGGAGGAAAGAGGGTTAATTTTCAACTTCTGAACACACTTCAGTTTGCGCTTCTTAACTCCTCATTACGATTCAGAATTTGAGCTCAAAATTTATGTTTAAATCTAAGCTTCCGAAAACATTTAAAAAGCTTTTGCAAGCATTTAATTAGAACCAAAAAATAATGGTTAAAATGAATTGTTGGATACTCTGAAGTTTAAGGCGCCCTCTGACGGAATTTTTTGAGATTTATCTTTAAAAATTATTTTCAAGAATATACTGACTTAAAGAATAGTTTTATTTTAAACCGCAAACGAATCGATCAATTTTTCCATTTTCTATAATTACTTTAAATTTAAACCTCCCCCTCCCCCTTGAACACAGTTCAGTTTGTGCTACTTAACCACTCCCTACTATTCAGATTTCGAGCTCAAAATTTAAGTTTAAGTCTAAGCTTCCGAAATCATTTAAAGAGATGCAAACAATTCGGCAAAAAATAGTTGTTCGTTACTCCAAAGTCTAAAGCGCCCTCTATCGGTATTTTTTGAAATTTACCTTTATAATTTATTTTCACGAAAATACTTAAATAAAGAATAGTTTTAGTGAAAACCGCAAATCAATCGACCAATTTTTCCGTTTTTTTTAATCATTTGAAATTTGAACCCTCTGAACACAGCTCAGTTTGTGTTACTTAACCACTCCCAACTACAGATTTTGAGCTCAAAATTTAAGTTTGTGTGTAAACTTACGAAAACATTTAATGAGATGCAAAACATACCGGCAAAAAATAGTTGTTCGTTACTCCAAAGTCTAAAGCGCCCTCTATCGGCATTTTTTGAAATTAATCTTTATAATTTAATTTCAAGAAAATGCCGACATAAAGAATAATTTTAGTGAAAACCGCAAATGAATCGACCGACTTTTCCGTTTTTTATGTTTATTTGAAATTTTGGTCCCTAAACTTTAATGGCGGCTATCTCCTTAAGAAAACATTTTGGACCCTTGGTTTCCTATTTAATATTGTTTGTCTTGATGTGTACTATCACCCCTTTTTTATTGTAAAAAAAATTTGGAATCACCCTGTATATATATGTAACTGATTTTTGTCATGCGATAACTATTTGAATGAAACTTGGTATGTACATAGTACATACAAATGTCTCGACCGAGTTCGTTAGTCAGCATCATCCACCATCTTGTTTCAAAATGGCGGCCATTTAAAAAAATAAAAATTTTTAATTTAAAATTAAATGCGAAGAAATTAAAAGTTGAAAAATATTTTTCTTTTATGTGTTAGAACTTAAAACACCGATTCCAGAACCCTTTTTATTTTGTCTATATCTTAAAAATGATTGAATTATAGCACTTTGAATTTTTCTTATGGCTGACACTTTGAAACGATCTGATTTTTGTCATGCTGTAACTAACGTATTTATGAACCGATTTGAATGAAACTTGGTATGTACATAGTACATACAAATGTCTCGATCGTGTTTGTTAGCCAGCATCATCCGCCATCTTGTTTCAAAATGGAGGCCATTTAATTAAACAAATTAAATTTAAAATTAGGTACAAAAAGGTGAGAAATTGAAAAAGATTTTTTTTTTGTGTATTTGACCTTGACACAAAGATTCCAGGGCATTTTTGTTTCATCTATATGTTGAAAAATGGCTGAGTTATAGCACTTTCAATTTCCAGTGTGGTTGACATTTTGAAACGGTCTGAAATTTGTCACGCGATAATACGCATATTTATAAATTGATTTTGATATAACTCCCTGTGTACATAGTACATATCAATGTCTTGACCGAGTTCACTAGCCAACTTCATCCGACATCTTGTTTAAAAATGGCGGCTATTTAAGTTTCTCAAAAATCTTTGAAATGTATAATGATGTACAAATAAAAAATTAGAAATTGAAAAAAATTCTTTCGAATGTATTTATCTTAATAATGAATTCCGGAGTATTTTTTGCTTTGTCTTTATCTTAAAAAATGTCTGAGATATAGCAGTTTGAATTTCTAATGTGGGTGACATTTTTTAAAAAATCAATTTGCCCGCGACAGCACTCGTCTATATTAACCGATTTCGATATGAGAGTACATGTCCATATGAATTAAGATTTCGACCAAGCTCATTGGTTTGTTTTATCCATCATGTTGCTTTAAAATGGCATATACTTCATGATATCGTGGAATTTGGCGACTCTCTAAATCGCTGAAAATAAAACCAGGTTGAATAAAATATGACTAATTTCTAAAAATTCCTATTAATAATCAGTATTGACAAAAACTAGCATTCAATCTTATAAAATCGGGTTTCACTAATTTGAGCTTTGTATGTTTGAATAATATAACTTAATTTAAAATGAATAATATATAAATAAGTATATGAAAGCTACCTCTTCCTCCCGGCATTGCCGGAAGGACTTTTTTCATCTGAAATTCATCGAAAATTGTATTTTTGTAAATTGGGGTACGAATAAATAGAAAAATACTCCTAAGTCTAGGCTCGTAATCAAAGGGTTAAACACAAAATACACATTATATCGATTTTCATAAGTTAGTTTTGCATAATTTAAAATTTACAAAAGCATTAGCAAAATGCGGAAGATTAGTATAAAATTAAATAAGAAACTTTGTGATGAAATTATTAATCGATGAAAATTATAAATCGTTTAATAAAATACTGCAAACTCTGATCATATTAAACCTTATTTTTATGAACTTAGAAATCTCAAAAAGCCATTTACACTGAAGTTACTAATACATGCATTATTATTTTGCTAAATTTTACTATACAGTCACAGCAAAAAAAAATCTTGACATTTGCAATTTTAGACGTTTTGTTAAATATCTAAAAATACACATATGGAATAACTCCGAAACTCCAGATGTATAAACAAAATAGTACAGCTCATATATTTTCGGGAAGATTTTTTTCCAAAATCCAATAGGGGACCGTCAACAAATTGAAAAACAACGAATATCTTTTGAATAACCCTGTCAAAACTAATATAGTAAAAACGTTCAAACTCCAGATTATTATTAAGTGGCTTATGGTATTAAATTGGGTTCATTCTTAAGCGGATAACATGTATACTTCTAGAGAAATTAAGGTTTTTATAAAAACAGACCCAAATTTTACCAAGTTTTTTGCTTATAATTTGCAGAGTTCTTAATAAAAAACAATGTTCTTTTCAGAAAGTATGAGAAACGATATTGTACATGATACCCTGTAATCAAAATTGAAAAATATTAATAACTGTATGAAAAATGAGCAGGTATACTAAATAAATTTTCACTGCGCATGCTTCAACTCTATAAAAAATTTCATTTGCATATTGCGTTAGCTAAATGTATAGAGCAACTTCTGTTAAAGTTTCAAAATCATAGCTTGAAAATTCTGAAAGTTATTGTCGATAGAAGAAGATCAAAATCCGTTATTCCCAAAATGAAGCAAAAAGATAGGAGCTGTATCCAAATATAGTAGTACGTGCAATACTGTGTCGACACTACTCGAATATGGATACAGCCCCTCATTTTTTTGCTTCATTTTGAGAATATCGGATTTTTATCTTATTCTTTAGACGATCATTTTCAGAATATTTTGAAACTTTAACAAATGTTGCTGTATACATTTAGCTAATACAATATGCAAATGAAAATTTTATATAGTTGACGCATGCGCAGTGAAAAATTATTTAGTAAACGTGCTAATTTTTCATATAATTATTAATATTTTTTAATTATGAATACAGGGTGTCATGTACAATGTCGTTTTTCATATTTTCTTAAAACAACATTATTTTTTATTAAGAACTCTGCAAATTATAAGCAAAAAACTTGACAAAATTTTGGACTTTTTTTTTATAAAAACCTTAATTTCTCTACTAGTATACATGCTATCCGCATAAAAATGAACACAGTTTATTGCCATAAGCCACGTAATTATAATCTGCAGTTTGAACGCTTTTGCTGCATCAGTTTTGACAGGGTTATTCAAAAGATATTCGTTTTTTTCAATTTGTTGACGCTCCGCTGTTGGATTTTGGAAAAAAATCTTCCCGAAAATATATGACCTGTACAATTTTGTTCATACATCTGGAGTTTCAGAGTCATTCCTAACGTACATTTCTAAATATTTAACAAAACATCTGAAATCGCAAATGTCAAGTTCTTTTTTGCGGTGACTGTACAGAGAAAATTAATCAAAGATTTTCGTTCCTATTTTATCTTTTAATTATTTCAGGTGTAATGATAACTCACAGAAATGTTATGTCATGTGTTAAAGGATTTGACGGCACCTTGTCTAACAAGATGCTAGATCCAGAGTAAGTAATATAAATAGTAAGTACTTAATACTTGGAAATTTTTCAGGGAGAAAATTCGCCTTGTTTACAAAATTTCAAATGAAAAACAAATTTCAAATTTTTAGTTACTTAATAGATATAAATACCAACCTAGCGGAAATGTTTCCACGGCGGGAATCGAACGGGGGCCATCAGTATGGCGTATCGATGTTCTACCGACAAAACCACACGGAACGACACCCCCTCAGCAGCTTCTCACTATTACATATTGTGGCAAGACTACAAAAGCAGCATAAGACGGAATATATTCCGTGAGCTACCAATCTGAGGCAAAGACGAAACTCAAATAAAACCAGCATCGATTGAATATATTAATATGTGGAAATTTTTCAGAATTTTGAAAAGTTCCATGGTGGGTGTCATTCCTTGTGGTTTAGTCGGTAGAACGTCTGTGCACTATAATGATGCCCCGGCATAAAAACTTTTTCCTTAGTTGGCATTTGCGCCTATTAAGCAATTAAAATTTTAAATTTGTTTTTCTTTGAAGTAAGTACTTAAGGTGTTCTCAAGTTTACTGCTCAAAAAGTACGAAATTTTCTGGCTCAGTGATAGACTCGTTTATAAATGTAACAGTATGAAACTGGTAGCGATTTAGAATCTTATTTATTTTTCCTTATTTTGGTAAATAAATTACTTGTTGAGTTAGAAGCGATTTTGATCACGTCCATACATTGACAGGTTTTTCAATTTTCGTTTGAAAATTTAGTTCAAAACATCAACTTTGACAGTATTTTCTGAAAGATCTAATGTGTTTACAAAGAAATAGAAAATGTCACTCGATCACACAGTTTCTGAATAACAACACTTGCCAATTTCATGCGTTTCCAAGCACAAATTAAATAAAACTTATGTTATAACCCCCTCCCCCCCTTTGGATTTGAGAACAGCCTTCAGAATTAAAACTAATATAGATATATCAAAACATTAAAACCACCTTTCACTATAACAATGCGCTCAACAGAAAAGATGTTGATGCCATAGGGCTTGAAACTTGCTTTAAGGCAATAGGATTATTTTGTGGAATAAATGCATGTATAATAGCAAAAATTGCTAATTTAAGCGATTTAGTAATAAAAAAGATTTTGTGATAACACAAGACTGAGAAGGAATATATTATAGACAACATGAATTTGAATTTAATTTTGTTTGAATTCAATTCTGAATCAGGCAAAATATACCATATTAAAGTATTCAAATTACAGCAGGATAAGTTCAATTAGAAGTGTATATTTTATTCGACTTTAATATTTTTTAAATTTTGCAAGCGTTTCCTGAAAACTATGTTTCTGTTATTTATGTGTGTTGTAAAATAATTCGTTTGCAGACGAATTATTTCTTTTGCAAGGGTATCTATAAAATTATTATTACACATTATTTGGATACCGTCTCCAAACAAATGGTTGCTTTGCTGTATTTGTATTTTTTGTTTATATTATAGCCTTTCTTACAGCTATATCTCATAGATAAGAGTTTTAGTACTTTATATGCAATGGTAATCTTTCACACGATTTATATTTTATAAGAAATGAAACATAGTGACAGTTTGTTTTGCAGTTAGTATCAAACCAAAACATCATAGCTGAGGTCACACCGACTATAAGCGTCTACGAAATTATGTTATTTCCACTACTTTTTATGTAAATTAAATGATTAAATGCTATCTCTTTTTATTATAATGTATTTTTAAATGTGATATTTAATATGATTTAGACATATAACTGTATAGCGCTAAAATATTTTTATGTAAAATAATGAAATTAGATATAGAATTATAGCTAATATATTTTCTTTGGTGGAAACCTAAAATTCGAAATAATAATCTATACTACTAATTATTTTCTATTGCTGTGAGTCTGCTCACAACAGTTGTATTACATTTTATATTTTCCAATGCATATTCAGTAGTTTCAGTGCCTTTTATGTAATTTTTATCCATAGTGAATAACTCGTCCGGGTTGCCCAGGCTCATGATAATTACCTTAAATAAATCACAAATATATATGGCTTTATATGCTTAAACCAATTTTTCAAGAATTTATACTTTAAAAAGAAAATGTTTCCAAATGTATCGGTAGCATTTAGATTTTTAAATTCCGAATGCATCTTATTAAACTAAAATGTGTGGGTGTTATATGCAATGTTGTATTTGGCACCTATTTTTAGATTCTTTTCACATAAATATTTCAGAAATGTGTACTTTGTAGTATGTTCTCTTGTACATGTTTGCAAAGTTTTGTGAAAGATTTCTTTCTT
This sequence comes from Maratus speculifer, assembly GCA_964019185.1. NCBI lineage: Eukaryota > Metazoa > Arthropoda > Arachnida > Araneae > Salticidae > Maratus > Maratus speculifer. Next base: position 224,514,964 of record OZ025299.1, on the reverse strand, counting down.
TCTTTCTTTTTTTGTGCAAGATATAATTAAAAAATAGTCGCCAGAGGACTATTCTGGATATGCTTTTCCTGTATTTCAATTTTTTTTCTTTCTTTTTTCTTTTTTTTTTTTTTTTCCCCTTTAAATAGCGGATTTAGAATTTGAAAGTGTGCGTATTTTATTTTTCACACCATGTTATTTAATATTAATAAAAGTTCTTACAGTTTAAATTCTTTAATATTTTTATGAATCATAAACATAATGGTTTCAAGCCTATTTAAAAAACTCGTGATAAAATATATTGATATTTAATGGTAAAGACGCTTGTAAGAAGATTTGACTTTTTTAGGTCGGCTTTTTTAATTGTTAAATTTCGTTTTTATTAACAAAGCACTTTTTAATTATTATCACTTATAAAGATAATGTTTTAAAACCTGTATAAAAAATTCATGAAAAAATATTGATATTTATTTGCAAAATGTATTTTCCTCCCTTTTTATTCACGTCGAGTCGTTTAATATTGAAAACAAAATAATGTTTATCGTTCCAACTTTTAGAAATTTTTATGAATTTATAATATTTTGGTAGAATGTATAGTTTTTCTTCAAAAATTAGCTGAATTTTATTTATTTAATTGTAAAAACGTGCGCAAAAGCATCCCGTGTGTTCACCCCGTTCTGAGTGAAAATTTCACAGATGTGATTTAAAAAAATACTTTTGATCATCCGGATGTTTCGAGATTTTTATATGTAATATAAATAAAGTGCATAAAGAACGTCCAAAAAGATTGTGTTAAACTACCGATTGTTAATTGCTTTTAGCCAAGAAAAAAAATCTTTGGGAGAATCGAAGTGACTTCCAATCGCAAATTCTTTTGAAAAGGTCAACACATCGGAAATCCAAAAATTTCCACACTTTTTAAGAGTTAAAAATAAGATTTTTTATGCATTTTGAAATTAAAAAGTGCAAAATTTAAGAATGCTTTTTATTTGCCCACATTTTTAATCATTCGGCCGACGCGCGTGTACATTGATTGACATTCGAAAAGATAGTTTTTCTTTCTTCTATGCTGAAAGATTAGTGTCTAATTGCGCGGATGCACAAGGCTCCAAAATTGAATTTTTGACGAATGTTCTTTTCAGTTTTTAATTAATATCTCAACTAGTCATAAAAAATTGAAAATTCTGAGTATCATGTGCATTAAACCAACCTTGGGCTAACCTCATCTAAACTTTTAGACTTCTACAGGTGGTATATTTCACTAGCTATCACCGACAGAGATACACATAAGCACGGAGACAGAGCGAATTTTTTTTATTAGTATAGATACTAAGAGGTATATTAATAAACTTGCAAAAATAAATAAAAATATCGTAAACTTTTTTTAATGGAGTAAATTTGAAGAAAGTTGTGACAAATGAAAAACAGGTTAAAAATCTTGAAAATTCTGTATTGTTAGACTAATGATTCCTCATAACTTATTAACATTATTATTTACTAGGTGCTCAACTAAGTTTCGGTGTTTCACACTTAGATGTGCTAAAAACCCATGTAGTCCACATACATATCTAAAGTTTTGTTTTTCAAATAAATTAGATATCTATTAACAATAACCAGTCGTAATAACAACACATAGCGAAACGCAAAAATATTTTTTTAACAACGAAAATGTCAAGTTTTGGGCCAAATAAATAACATTTGCGCGAAGCTTTGATTTTCTAATTTAATTTGAAGAAAAAAAAATATGCAGCTGAAACACCTCGTTTACTTGAAGTTGCCTATGGCGAACATGCATCATCGAAAGTTACCTGTGAAAATTGGTTTAATCGCTTCAGAAGTGGTAATTTCGACACTGAGGACAAAGAACGCTCCGGAAGACTAAAAACAATTGAGAACGCCGATCTGCAATCATTATTGGATGAAGATGATGTGCAAACACAATAAAAACTTGCGAAGACAGTGAACATGACGCACCAAGGTATTTCCAAACTTTTACATGTCATGGAGAAAATTCAAAAGGAAGGAAAATGTGTGCCGCATGAGTTTACTGAGAGAGAGATGGAAAATTGCCGAACCACTTCCGAAATTTTGGTTTTGCAGCATGAAAGAAAGTTTCCTGCATCGAATTGAAACTGGCATGAGAAGTGGATATATTTCGAGAATCCCTAACGCAAAAAATTGGGGCTTTCACTTGGAGAAGCATCAACATCGAAGGCACGGTCAAAAAGCTTCAAACAGAAGACAATGTTCTGCATTTGGTGGGATGAGAAAGGAATCATGTCTATGAGCTGCTGAAACCGGGCGAAATTTTTAATGGGAATTGCTACCGACAACAACTGAATAATTTGAACCATGCACTGCTGGAAAAACAGCCAGAATGGGACACGAAAACTTCCATTCTCGAGGACAACATCAAAACACTGAAATGGGATCTTTCACCGCACCGCCGTATTCATCTGATCTGGCCCTTTCTTATTATCACGTGTTCCGGTCGATGGTGCATGGCTTAGCAGGGCTACACTTGGTCGATTTCGAAGAAATGCGAAATTGGCTGGATAAATGGTTTCGGTCCAAAAACGCGTCCTTTTATCGTTGCGGTATTCATGCATTGCAAGAGAAATAGCAAAAATGTGTAGCTAGCGAGGGACGATGCTTTGAATAAATCATTTTTTGCATTTTCTTAAAATGTTCCATTTTTTATAGATAAAAAATACCCCGAAACTTAATTGCGCACCTAGTGTATAAAATGTCTTCATACTTAAAATAGTTAAATGTCTATTGTTTCATTTCAGGGGTAATGATACTTACATTGCATATCTTCCAGCTGCTCACGTTTTAGAACTAGCTTCAGGTAATTATAGTTATGAGACATTAAAATTTTGAAACTATTGCAGTATTTTGTTTTTTATTTTTAGATTTTATTTCAGAAACTTTCAGAATGATTTTCTTACTGTAAAGTAATATTTTATATCAATAAATGAATGTTAGGAATTTTTTCTTCAGAACTATAAATGCTTGGACTGTTTCAAATGTAAGAATGATTTTTCAAACGCAATTTGATAAATAAAGCTAAACGTTATTCGCTTAAAATCATATAAATAACATGCATTTAATCAAAACTAATTTTTTTTATCAATTGTTTTATACTTGTACATTCCTTTCTTGCTTATTACGACAGTCGAGAAAATTAAATGTGAGCTAGAATTAATTTTTACTCACTACTTTATTAATTTTTAAACTTGGCTATGTGCTAAGCAAACTTCAAAGGTCTCAAAGTTGCAACGTTGCCCTGATCCGTGCCCAGTTTTTCCGTATAGGTTTTTAATTAACTTTTAAAGATACGGGAGGCGTATTAAGAGACACTCTGAGTGCAAATTAGTTGAGAATCCAACAGTATTTATGGGATTAATTCTAATTAAATTAACAATTTTTCCACAAATTTGAGTTTATTGCTTTTGTTTTTCTACTAAGTTTTGTATCACAAAAATATATCAATAAAAGTTGTTATTTAAGCTTTAAAAGCCGATGATACATAGAGTACTCTACAAATGTCATCGTGTATGTTCAAACCGTCCGTGTCTTTAAGGGTTAATATCTCGACTATTTTACCAACGATTTTTTTGGAAAATCCTTATCAACAATGCTTTTATACTTCTGCTACGAGAGATACCCCCAGCGCTCCTCAATATCTTTACTGAAAGTCCGAAAATCAAAATTTGTGTGTAAGGGAAAAATGAGCTTTTCTCAAAAACTATGCGATCAAAATAAATTGTTATAGTTTTTCCGCAAGTTTTAAACTAACATTTACTACCTCTAATTTTTCATAACTTTAGTAATGGTTTTGAATTAGATGGGAGAGCGACATATTTTAGCACTATATTTTTGACGATATCTCTGAAAGTACAACAGCTAAAATTACCGTAATTTCGGGTGTATAAGCCCCGGATCAAACAATTCTTTTTGGACCCAGAAATCTTATTTAGTGATTGAAGACAAATATTTACGTCGATCTAAGTAGTTACATTTGTTTCTTAAAAAGTTCTGGGTCGAAAAAGAATTCTTTGATCCGCGGCTTATACACCCGAAATTACGGTAAAATAAATTTATTTTTTGGTTCAGTGTTACGAAAGTTTTCAAACGATACCCCACACAATATAAAAAGAAAAGATTTGTTTTCAAGTAACTTAATAAGCCCCTCTACATTTTCCTGAAATATATTTGTGAATGTTTAATAATCTGTAAGTATGTAGTTCAATATTCTTTATTACTTCCCCCAATTTGAACTTTCTACGTTCAATAGTTTACGAGTAACATGTCTGTGACCGACAGACAGACACAGGAGTGATCGTAAAATGTTGCGTTTTTAATTTTTAAGTACAAAACCCTAAAATTTACGAATTACTATCCTATTTGAAAATTAAGACTTTTTATATAAAAAAATCATTTAAAGAAAATTTGAACTAATTTTTTGAAATAAAAAATACAACGTTTTGACAAGCAATTATGGAGCAAATTTGCTTATTACCTATTATTATTATTATTATTATTATTATTATTATTATTATTATTATTATTTTGCTACAACATCTAAGTCTCTTAATTTTTTAATGTGTTTTTGAGATGTGGAAAGATTCACAGGACATCCTATATTTTTAGTTCTTATTTTTTTTTCTTTATTTTTGAACAGAATGCTACCTTTCATCGATGGGCGTTCAAGTCGGTTTCTCATCTCCACAAACTCTGACAGACTTTGTAAGTTTTTTGGTTTATTACACAGGCAAAACAGTGACAAAATATGTTAAATATTTCCTCATTTTTCGTTTCTTATTGCAGAGCACAGCTGTGAAAAAAGGAGATAAAGGCGATCTAAGAGTACTCAAGCCAACTTTGATGGTTGCTGTTCCTGTAAGAGCGCAAGTTCCATTGTTTGTCTAAGTTGTAACAGTCCTATATTGCAAATATTTCTTTGTTATTACTCAATTGCAAAAAAAAAAAAAATGCTCCAGAAATTGATATAATTAAATTTTGATGGTGCACTCCGTGTCAAACGGATAATAAAGATACTCCGACTTTTATTTAAAGATTATTGTTAATAAAATCACAACAAAAGTACCATTAGAATATAAATAATAATTTCTTTCAAAATATGTTCATTCAAATAAGATTTGCCTATAAATTGAAAAGTGAGCCAATTTTGTTTCTGAAACGGTAACACCCATTTTTGATGCTTTATTTGAGCTCCCTGGATCAAATCAGGCCTGAAAATCACATACTCTGTGATTTTTTTTATAAATCTTTATAGAGATAAACGTAAAAATTGTAGGATGTTTATCCACATTTCAAACTTAATACATCATATTAAAAAATTATGTCTAATATTAAAATCAATTTTTAGATTAAAAAAATGTAGACTGGCAAAAACAAGTATGAAAGTGAAATGCAAGTTTACATCTCATTCCAATCACAATGTCTGATATACAGAAGCATTTTACTTTTTAACGATCTAAAGCGACTGTTTCTTGTTATAATTAAACCAAATATAAGAAAATCTTAAATAACAACAAGAAAATTTTTATTGTATTTTGTTTAAATAGAATATTTTTCTCTCAAATTTATCTTAAATTCTTCTCTAATCGATAATGTAAAACACAGAGTACGGAACAGAGAATCAACTTTCATACACTGTAATGGCAACTTGTTTAACATGGGATTACGCATAGACAGTAGCGATACGAGCGGATGACTCTGAAACTACGATCATAACATAAGAGAGGTTGCTAATTTGGCGAAATATCGCTTCCTTGGCGACAAATGATAAAGGAAAAAAGAAAAAAAGTACAGCGACGGCTTGCTGCTTCTTGTTTTGAAATTTATGAAAGAATTATTTTAATATAAAATACCTTTGACGTATTCGTCTTGCAAACAATACATGTGTCTCTTCTTAACATAAAAACCTAATAATCTAAACTTGAAAATTCAAGAACAATAACAGTAATAATTACGAATCAATATAAGCGCGGAAATCTAAGATCAAATAGCATAAGCACGTGTGCAAAGATAATCAAATCAGCATTCAGCAAGAAGTGCCAAGCCATAATATGGTTACAGTTAAACAGAAATCACGAGAATAAAAATCGCCAACGCGATGGTTTAGTTTTTAAGTCATCCACTGAGGGCGTTCTTTTCAAGCCGAGTTGAGGCTCTGTCCGTACTCTGTGATGTAAAACACTGGACGTTTTCTGGGTGAGATCTTTATTTTATGTTTCTAAATTTGTGGTTAACTCCTATTAATTTCATGCATATTTGTAGTGTAAGTCATAAAAGGGATAATTGTTGCGATTTTTGACTATCAGTTTTTTAGAACGGTAAAATGTGACTTATTTTATAGGAGCTATTTCATTAAATAACGGGGACCCAAACGTATAACAGTTATCAGCTAAATGACTTAAAATATATAACACCATGAAATTATAACTCTTAACATATTTTCTTTTATTTCTTAATGAATATATAAGAAAGAGTATACGAATCATATCGTTTTTTCGGGGGCTTTCATCCAAGGAATTTAAACATGTGTCAATTCGAAAAACTAGTTCTGATTCATTGTTTAATGTGTAAATTTTCTATTCTATTTCAAATTGTCTATTTCAAAAATTACATTTATATTATAAAAGAGGGAATGTTTCGAGTCCTTTAGTTTGTTTTTATTTTAAGTGGTCCGGTGATACAGGTAGATCAATTATTTATTTATTTATTTAATTGGACACGGACTGAACTTTTTTTTATTTAACCCTGCTAAGTTGTTTGGGACTATTTCGACCCAAAAGCCAGATTCAGAGTTTTTGTGTTGGCGATTTTTTGCAGATCATTATTATTTTACAGAAATTCTTATTCTCTTAAATCCCTCAAATGTTCCAATTAAATAAAAGAACATTTTCAAAATTAAAATACTAGTAAGAAGCTTGTGAACTCTGGCATATTTGATAATGTACATTCGATATGAACAGCATATGAAGGTTAAAGAAAATTTATAAAAAAAAAAGTAAACTTTATAATTTATATGTAAATAAAAAGAATCAGAGATGCATTTAATTGCAAAAATCACAAGATAAACATGCAAGAATATTTTCTTTGCTTTCCAAGGGATCTTGTAGCACTCTGGAAATTAAAAGAGCTCAGAAAATGCACGATTACATACATTATGTATTTTTGAAAGCATGATTCTATTACATATAAATGGATCTTTCGAGACCTATAGTGGCAGCCACTACAGGTTTAAAAGAAAGCTCCACGCTGAATCAAAAAATAAATATAAATATAAATGTTTAAGAAAGATATCTTGGAACAAAATTTTCTAATATAATTCCTGAATATGATAAAACAAATATTTTTTAAATCCCAAGAGATGCGTGGTCTGATTAACCCTCGTGTGAAAACGAGACCTTAGTGCCTTGAAAAAGCCATTACTTGATAATCGAAGAAAATAAGAATAAATTCTTAAAAAAGGAAAATATAATAAAACTATAAAAATGTATTAGTCTATATTTTGTTCCTTTTATCTGACAATTACCTGGTATCCTTTTATATAGAAAGGATATGAAGTAGTTGGACAGTTTTGGAACTGAATAATTTCTGAATAATTAATTGTAATATACATACTAGTTCAATGGCAGATTACTAAGATTGCATCACAGGTTTTAGGATATACTTCTTATTTTAGTGGTGAAATCTTAATTTGAATTGGTTGCGGAAGTGTCATATATTCCATGACCATTACTAGTCTTTACACCACAGATTTTTGTTTATGACATTATAAAGATCGGATTTACAGTTCGTCACTTCCGAAATCATGAATAAGCAATGCACTTGGTTTAATCGACGTCACTGTGCTCACAAACTTATAAGAAGAGCTGAACCAAAATTGGGATATTTGAGAAATACCGGAGGACATTTATGTTGAACATTTCTAAAAAGATAAACTTTTTGTCGTTTATTATCTTATAACTATGTTTATTCTCATATTTTGCTGTTTATCTGGCAAACGCTCTTTAGAACAATTCTTTTTGCCATGTAATTTAAGTTCATCCTGCATATTAAAACGCTTATGGCACATCTATATTTGTAGAAAATTACTGGTTCTAAGTATCAAAAATCTAATAGTTCGTCACGGATTTCTTCATGGGTTAAATCTGCCTAGATTTCATGTGTTTTTTAATCAATTTTCCATACAGTTTAAACGAATATCTGACAGCATTTTATAAAAATACATCTCCTAGACAGGGGCGTATTTAAGTAGAATTCATTAGGGGGGCGTAAATGACGATTTTGTCGATTAACTTAAAATATATATGTTTATATCTTTAAAAGTATGTTTCTGTATTTGTATATATGCATCTACCGGATGTCCTAAAATTGACTGAATGATTTTAAAACTCAGTAACTTGCAAACTGTGGTAGCTGTAAAATTAAATTCTTACAAGAGTGTTATGTAAGAATGTAAGATAACAGGAGTTTTTTACCGCGATTCTCGATTTTAAATTAAAATAGCGGGGATAGATGGTACTGTTAGCAACAGGCGCTAAATCTGAGCCCTTTTGGCCTCTTTTCTCAATTCTGGTGTGAAAGAAAAGGATTAAATATATGCAGTGGACTCCTAATAACAAAATTACATTGGTAACTGAGAGTCATTTCATATATTTAATCTCCTTTTGTCGCAACAAGACAGAGTAAAGAGAAACAAAATATCGGCCCCCAATTTAACAACCATTGCTAGCAATGTCATGTATTTCTTCTATTTTAAACTTAAGTCGAGAAATGCTGTAAAAAACACTTCTCACATCTTACCTAACCCTTCTGCAAATATTTTTTTAAATAGCTGCGACCATTTGTAAGTTATTGAATTTTTAAATCAGTTAATTCATTTTAAGACACCCTGTATGTTCTGTATAAAATTCAACATTATTAACCCACCGAGATTAACTCATTAGTGCCTAGCGTCCCTTTTTAGGGACAATACAAAAAAGACAAAAAAGCACTTTTCACACCAGTAAATAGAAAGATAAATAAGTACTATTTTTTAAGAGACCTCAATAAATTAAGATCAAAGTTATTCTTCTTTTAAAAGTGGTGGGAAACCCAAAAATTTCATTTTTATTGAAGAAAATAATTTGGGCATTAATGGGTTAGATTTTTCACTTTAAAACATCGAATATTTTATACTTATTGAGGAGACTATAAGATAGATTTAAAGATGGACATTCTATACTACCCCTTACGTTATATTGCTATAAATATTCCAGTTACGTATTTTCATATTAATGAAAATTTGTTTATTTTATTGCTGATAGTACAGCAGGAAATTCGAATCCAAATTAATTAAACAAGTTGAAATTTTTAGTAAGAAGTTACTTGGAATTTATTTACAGTAAACTTATTTATATTAAAAAGGATTAAATCAAAATTTATTTTATTACTCTTCCTCTAGGTCGGGCTGGGATAGGGACTTATTTTTTTCTGAAAGATCGGATCAGGCCGGGCCTAATTTATTTTTTCCGTACCGAGCCGGGACTGATTTCATTCTTCTTAGCCTTCACGGGCCAAAATATTTTGTCCCAGTTTTGAGCCAGCCTATATGAAAATCATTGTCTCGGCGTAGCCAGGTCTGTTGAAAGATCAGTAAAATTTGGCCTGAGCCAAAAATTTTTGCAAAAAAAGCATACAGTTTAAAATCGCCTTTATTCTTCAATAAAATATACAAAAATATTCTTTTTAAAGAATAGTAGATTTCTAAGCTCATTAAAATGTAGTAAAATGTATAAAAAAGTATTTGCCTATGACGGAATAATGTTTTAAATTGAAAATAGCGTTTCATCCATACAAAATTAATGCAATAATATGTGAGGGTAAAATATAATACATTTTTATACCTGCTAAGAACGAAACATGTCTATAACGATTTTTTTCTTTCCTATGCGACTCAGTTTTAGAAGATTTTACTGTATACCATTTTTAAGATATTTATATCTCCAATACATGGAATACGGATTAATAGTATTAAGGATAACTGAAACTTTTACATACAACAAACAGCGGTTCATTTTAAACATAAACTACATCATTTCTATATAAATGAAGATCATAAACGTTAGAAAAATTCTAAGGTATTTTTTTTAATCGGAACTTCTCCATACAAGTAAAAATCACTATTTAGTAGAAATTCAATCGGACTGAGTTGGAATTTTGCGGGCCGGTTTCGGGTGAAATTCCAACTTCTTTTTAGGGCCGGGTCAAGATTTTTTTCAAGCAGGTAGAGCCTGAAAATTATGACCCGTGTGGATATCTATCTCTAGTCTCTAAAAGGGATAAAAAAAAAACATTTTATTCAACAGACAGCTCAATTTTTCAATAATCGGCTTTAGACGTAAATAATCGACTAAATGATTAAATTATTCAACCCATTTCATTGAACTTTACCTATGTCACATCAGCTGCGGACATTTAGAAGATAAACAAACACCATCAAACTGAGAATCAGCTGCACGGATCATCACCACATCGAATTGACGGCTGAATTTTCAATATTCGCATGCTAAAATGCAATTAGTCTGCCAAAGTCATTCTTAGTGCCACCTGCAGACCTGATTTTCGTCAATGATCGATAGGTTTATCATCAAATTTTCCTGTATTAGAGCCAGAATGGGCCAGAATTTTCAGGCCCAGTCCCGACTCGAATGATAGTTATCTTGGACCGGCCTATCCAATGTAAAAATTTTAAGTTTGGTCCGTTTATATTTATAGTACACAGCCCCACCCTGCGCGATCTGGCCTAATTCAATTTCTGTAAGAAAAAAAAATCACAATTTTGTCTTAACTACAATTAAGATTCCTTTAACAATATTGCATGCATATTTATATAATAAATTTACAGTATATCTTACAGTATATACAGTATATTACGATGCGTTCGCACAACAGAAAGTACATAAAAGCAACATTAATGACTACTTTTCCTAGACGTTTCAACATTCAAATAAGGATTCATAATAAATAAATAATAAAAATAATAATAATTTAGTTTAGAATACTTTTGAAGCTGTCTAATAAAAAGTAGATTTGTGAAAATATTTCTCCTACATTTATTAAAGTTTTCCCAAAACAAAAGGGCTATTTTTGGACACACTTCTGAATTCATTTATTTTCGGAAATGCATAAGATTGGCCTGTGTTCTCATTAGAAACTATTCAATCGAATAACGTTATTTATTTTTTGGTAAAGGCAATGCATCTTAGATAAAATAGTGTTAAAGAAAGGTTTTGAAACGAATTTCCAGTTCCGACATCACGAAAAAGGAGAAAAACCTGAATCCGTAACAAGAATCTTTTATTGTCAACCTTATACATATATATATATAAATTACTATTGGATTCAAAATCGCTTCAATAGTCAGGCTTGTCAGTTTTAATCCTTTACAGTTAAAAGTAGTTTAAAAATGTGCTGTTTAGCAATACATTTGACCATCTTACGATATATTTCCAAAGATTACTTTAACAGAACATTATCGTTTTTAATATTTTTGCACAACATGTTGTCTGCGCTATACATCCTGAGAACTATTAAGTACAGTTCCAGCCCGTCTCGACTTCACTGAGAAAAAAAGCAAGCTTGATTTCAGAAATGCACGAGTCTGCTAAAGAAAAAAGAAACTCAGCTCAGACACCATGCCTGATGCCGACTTCTATGGTAGACATGCAACATTTCTGTATTGATTTATCAAACTAGCATCGGTTCATGACGAACATTTACATTTATTCTCCCGAAAATCATATTCATTGAAACTAGCCCATATTTTACCGGTTTTGCTTACTCTTTTAGATCGGGCCGGCAGGCCCACTAATTTTTTTTTACCGGCCTAGCTGGTCCGTTTAATTTATTTGCTGGCATGGCCCGTATTTTTCGTTTATCAGCCCGTTGATAAAAATGTCTTAATTCTGCCGACCCGACCCGTTTGAAAATTGTCTTTATTTCGACTGGCCGACTGCGGGCCTCGGATCAAGCCCGGTCCCGTGCAAGTCCCTATCTTGTACCCTAAGATATGAAAAACATAGACGACTGGGAGCAGGAAAACACAGTGATAAATCTTCCAATTGACCACTAAAATAGAGTTTTTGACAGTTGTTTACACCAAGTTATGGCTTTGGCAGATCAATTGCATTTTAATATGATAATCGAGTTCTGTCCAATCCTAGAATTTTAGCCACAAACTCAATAAGGCCTGTATAGTGGCTTTCCTGTCCAATAAGAATGAAGAACATTTTTACTCAACTTTCCTTTCGTCCAATAAACAGTCTTTTTCGGATGGTACATAGTCGCCGAAGTGTGATTGTTGCCACTCCTGGGTTAAGTCCATGCACACAAAAAAATATGAATATCTTCACCGAAGTCGTCATCATCTTTAATGCTAGTTGATCTACTAAAGAACTCTACTCATCTACTGCAAATTCTCAGAAAAACTAGTCTTTCCCGAATTTTTTTTTTTTTCAAATTATTTTCAGCAGTCACGAGAAGTCGAAAAATGGTGAGGCAAACTTCGGATTTTCGGAAGAAATCCTTTAGAAAAATACTAAGGATTGGTGTTTTTTAGGGTATGTTTTAAGTAAAAACATGTAAATTTGAAAAAAAAAAACGGGTGTTTTACAGTTGTATCAATTGATACTGACTACCTGGAATTTGCCGACTGTCATCGAAGTTGCCGACATTAGGGGGGCGAGACGCCCCCCTACGCCCCCCCAGTAGCTACGCCCCTACTCCTAGATAGTTCCTTGAAAGTATGTTGCTTCAACATATTTTCCAAAATATGTGACATTGTACTAACAAAACACATTTTTTATTCTCTAGCTCATGCTGGATCGTATCAGGAACAGTATTATACAGCTAGCTGGAAAAGAAGGAACTTTTAAACGTCTAATGTTCGATTTCGCCATTAGTTATAAGAAGTTTTGGTCTCAGCTAGGTTTTGAAACACCAAGGTTGAATCGGTAAGTGTGAAAATAAATTTATTCAGTTTAGCAATGAATAAAAATACCACTAACAAAACAATTTCTCATACACGTGATCCCTAAAATTTGGCAAGTGGATAATATTATATACATCCACGCAGAACTCGCTCTGCTTACGTCGACAGGAAAAAACAGGCTGCGTAACCTTCTAACTTTTGCGTACTGCTCATTCTGTATAGTAACAGTCACCTTATTTAAATGCTGAATTTTTTAAGATTTACCGCGATTACATAATAAGAAGATAACAATTCGCAAATTCAGGTGTGCAAAAAGAAAGACTGTACAGACCTGTTATTTCTCTCGTTACGTGAGCCGTCATTTTGACGGCTACCATATGAATATGTTTCGCTTCAAACCAGAAATATTACTATGAAATAAGCAGAAAAATGTTAAATAATAAACTTGAAATGTTTTAAATCAAAATTCTGGTGTGAAATATTTTAATAAAATTTGACTCTAATTTCCGGTAGTTCTAGTTATAAATATTGCACCTAGGCACATGCATTACATGGTCATTAAGAGGCCATTCGACTCGCTCAAAAAGACCCGGATGATAATGTTAAGTCTATGGGGGCGTTAATTTCAAATATCTTGCTAAATTTTATCAGACTTGACAATTTGCCTTACAGACTAAAATTAAAATAGTATTTACATATTAAATTATAGGGCAAAGTGCACGACTAATTACTTTTACATGTACCTTAAACATTTACCATAACACCTGTCTCATTTTTTAAAATAAATTAATAAGTTTAAAAAATAAAAATAAAATTCTGAAATGCAAGCGATGGTGAAAATGGCCCACATATATAATATTATCTTATAAAATGTAGTTATTGTGAATTATGAAATTTGTTAATTTGCGAAAATGTACTGTTTCCATATAATTGGGAAGAGTTAATTGATTTTTATCTTGTTTAAATAGTTGATTAATTTTTTTATGAAGCTCTAAGAGATTGATATTATTGAATAGATCTTTAAAGTCGTAAGTCTTTATATTTTTAACACATTTAAGGTATTTTAGTATACTAACCAGTTGATAACGTTTATTGATACAATGTGTATTATCTGTCGCTGTAGCTACAGCGACCGATAATAAAAAATCATTATCAAGATGCTAATAAAAAACCATTACAGAAATGTTTTATGTATACATAATGCATACATTGTATACATTATGCATACATAATATATATACATATAACATATACATATAACATATATAAGCATAACATACATAATGTATACATATATATACATAAAATACAGTAAATGTAGAAAACAAAATCTTAAATGTACTTACCTATTTTTATTAATTTTCATCATAAAAACAAATCAAAACAAACACACGTCTTCCAAACGTTGATTATGGTTGATGGATTGACGGATGTGGAGCCTAGTACTCCGCATAATTCATCGCTTCTAACGATGATGATTAATAATTTTATGTAATTAATAATTCCCTTTAAAAATAAAAATAAATCCTTCAAGTTCTGAAAATTAGGTCTAATTCTGTTAAACCTAGCTGCAGAAAGCTTCACAGCACAGCCATAAAATACATCCAGATCCAAGTGTTTCCATTACTAAAAAAATGCAAATAAAGAGTAAAACTAAGCAGCATTCTGGTTGCATTATAGTTTTATAATCAAAATAGAGATGCAATATAAATAACCATTTAAAATATTACATATACCGCCATTTTAAAATGGCGGTTGGCAGGTTCAATGTTTGTCCAGTTTAAGTGAGTGGACATACGCAAATGACGAAGTCCCGTTTTCATCAAATTTAAGTTCCAAATATAGAAAATGGAGACAGGAACGTTGAGATTTTGTTCCTAAAATGGCGAAAATTGTATTGGTTTCGTTTTCATCTATCTTATGTCATGAAATGGGACGAATAGGTTAAGATTTAGTTTCGAAATTATCGATAATTGGAATAGTCGAATTTTTATACAATTAACGTTTCTGAACTGACGTTCTCATTTTGTAGATATTTTGCGGATACGTCTATGTCAAACATTCAACAAATTCTGGATGCATTTTAACCCACTGGCTAGGTCCAAAATACATCTATAGACGTATTTCGGAATTAACAGGGAAAAACTGGATGTTTTCTGAACGTATGTGTTATGTGGGTAGTGAGTTTGTATATTAGATTAAGAATTGTTAATAAAATATTGTTAGCATAATTTTTATATGCATCACAGCCTATTATAACAGTTCTAAATTTAATGGGATTCTTATGAAACTTAGGAATTAGCACTAAATAAGGATAATTAAAGTTAGTAGGTGTAAAATTAAGTAGTTTATAGAAACTGTTAGGTCTACGATGGTTTACTATTATATCATCATTAGTTTCATAGAAAGTATTATTGGAAGAAAGAGATAATATTAAAAGATAATGATAATAAGATTTGCATATAACTGAATAGTTATTAGCGGATTTTTCTATGTAAGTAATTACATAGTTATGTTGTAATTTAGTAATTTGTTGGAAAATATGTCGAGTATTGACTGATGCTTTTTTCTTAAGAGCGAGAGTTAACTTCTCTATAACTAATAATTTCCACTGTTGAAAAGAAGCAATAGGTTTATTGTAAGGAATGGAAATTTTATAAATAAATAAGTCAGTATCATACGTGAATTGTTTTATGTTTGAATCAAGGGCGGCGCCAGAATTTGCCCGACGTGGGGGCACTGTCTCCCCGACAGGGGGGCCAAGTTCATAACATATATCAGAGGTCCCCGCGTGCTGAAGCAGGTCCTAAAAATTGCGTGGGCAAAAATTTCAAGGACCCAGTTCGTACAAAATAAATTAATGTTCCGGTCTGCGTAAAATTTAAAAAGTTGTCCTGCTTATATGGTCTAGCAAGTATTATGTATATTAGCCCCTTCCCCCTCCCCCCCCCCCCCAAAAAAAAAAAAAAGTTACAATCTCGACCCGACTTGACTCTATTTCTACAAAACATGAATTTTTACTTCGATATTGTTATAAACTGTTTTATGCGAAGAGTTCTGATCAAAAAGAATTAATCTTTTTTTTTTTTTTTTTTTTTTTTTTTTTTTTTTTTTTTTTTAACTATTTGGGAAATAGTTGTTGATCTCGGTGGAGAACTGGAAAATCTGAAGCAGATCTGAATCTTTTAATTGATTGAATTCCGGAACTTATTTTATTTTATTCGTTTTGTGATTGGTCCATATTTAATGTCCAAAAATGGAATACTTCTGTTGACACGATGACAAAAAATGTAATAAAAACTTTTAAAATATTAATAATTTGAAAACAAATTGTGGTAAAGTTTGCAAACAAATTTCATTTAAAAGATTTTTCTCTGTCACTGTGTAAAAATTTAAAATGTGCGATATTTAGAAGTTTAAAAATTCGCAGTTCCGAAAATTGTAAGACTGAAATTGCATTTAAACCTTGTTTATGTTGGGCCCTGGAATATTAATGTTTAATCCATGTCGTACGTAATATATGAGGCGTAATAATGGGTGCTCTACTGTATGTATTACTGAATGCAAAAATACAAATGAAAAACTTACATAATTTCTTTAAAAAGTTAAATTATTATTATCAACAAAATTACGAATTCTGCGTATAAAGAAGTTTTAAAATTAAAGCACTCGGGTAAAAATATCAAATTACATACAAACGCAAAGAAATAAGAAATCATTTGAACTTACTCGTATGAAAGACTTGAAACTTTTTATGTACTGCAGAAAAATAGTATAGTTCACACATTCGTAAAAAGATTGAACTCATAAAGTATTTATAATTAGTAGAAATAATAATTCAAATGCAAAATTTGCAAAGTCATAAATTTCATTGTTTTATAGTCAGATTCGTTCTTTAAAAGGGCATTGTAGCATTGTTCTTACGGTTACTGTATTATTAATTATATAATTTTCGTAAAAAAAAAAAAAAGCATTAAATAGACGATTTCGATATTTTTAAATAAAAATACTAGATTAGGAAAAAGAATTAACTCCTTATATCTGTGGTCAATGGACAAATGTCGATAATAGGGAACTGCACCTCATGTAACTCTGAAATATCCTTCAAGACTATCAGAGCAGATGTTTTTCTAGTAATTCCCACAACAACATTGAGATGTATAAAGGTTATTTTTACAACCAATCAGCAAGAATACGTTTGCTGAAGCTAAACAACATATTCATCGACCTCTTTATCATTCTAGCAGTCGAAAAGTATGTTTTATATTAACTTGCAGAACAGAATTTGAAAACTACTCAAAACAGATAGTCATGCATTTCCTTTTGGTGAACTGCAGCTGTTCTTTGCAGTTTAAACATCGTTAGATTGAAATCTAAATAAGAATACGAGTATAAAGAAACAACATACTTGGCTAGAACAAAATCTGTATAAAATTGAAATTTCTTTCAGATCCTTTTTCGTTAAATCTGAACACGTTGCTGTACTAAATACTAATTTCCTTGAAATTAATGTGAAAGTAATTAATCGAACTAGAATTTTTGAAATATATAAATTTTAAGAGTTTATAAGTACCGCGTTTTACTTTTTTAATCACTTTCTAATTTAGTCATTTTTGAGAAAATGTAATTATTTTATAAACTCTCAAAAAACATTTCGCAAAAAATAAAACATACAGGCAGTAATTTGCTGGAACGCACGTGTGGTTGGAATGGATTTTTCTATTACTTGAAGAATTTTCTGTCTTTTGATCGTAGAATTTTTTAAAAAATTGAGATTTGATTCATGAATTTTTCATATTTTGAGAGAAAATAGAGGCAAGTAAGAAATCAGTTTATAATAGAAAATCCTAGTACACAGCGTTGTTCCACAGTTAATTAAACAGTCCTTTAATTAAAAAAATGCATCTGTAGATATTGGGGGATTTCAGGTAGTTTTAGCATTAAGTTGATTAATTTTCTTTATTTACGAAAAAATGTTCAAATTAAAGCAGACTTTTTTAGCTATAGAAATAATAATAAAAACAATGGGGGAAAATATCTTCAATTTTCATTTTGTTTTAGAGTGTATATTGATCAAATGCACAAAGTGTGATGTTCCAAATTTTGATAAGATCAGAATTTAAATCTGAAACAAAAACTTTAACACAAAATTTCCAAGAGAAATGTAAATGAAGTGAAAAATTGTAAAATAGTTGGGAATCTAAAAGTGAATTATTTTAATATCAGCGAAGAGCGATCTGCAATTATAAATATATCGCTGATTCAAACTGCGGGTTATGCATGAGATCTAGCTGCGGGTTAGAGGTCTGCGAGGACCAAAATTTCCCGCTCAACATTGCCGAAGCATTCCTTTGATTTTCATCTTTTCTATTATTTTAATTAATTTCTGCCTTCTGACATAAGATTTTTTTTTTTAATTTTGATCTTAGATTTCTCATTTTTACATATTTATAGATAAAAGGGATTTAAATTCCTTTTCTAACACGAATAGTACTAAGCAACACAGATACCAGAATACCCATGTAATTTGACGAACATGCTGTTTAGGTGTGAGTATTTCAGGTATTTGGTGTTTTTTCTGTATTTTTTGCGGGAGGTGGAGTAGAAATGGCAAAATTAAAATGCAATTTTTTCTGTTTTTACGGAATCTGATCAATGGAGGGGGGATAGTTCAATTCACGAATTGTTTACCGAGCACGGAATACTCCACGGAATGGGTTATACTTGACCTGAGCTAATTAATTATATATCCATTCAACCTGAACCAGTTTTTAAAAAATAGATAACCCGAACTTGACAAAACTTCTAAAATCAATAGTATTCATTCCGAACGCAATCCCAACTCAGTATGAAAAAACAAAATTCCATCTTGTAAAGCAATAATGGAAAAGTAGTCTAGTATCAATTATATTTTTTCTGCAGAAAAATCGATATATCTGTATATTCATTCATTGACATTCAAATAATGTAATTTTTAATTTTAAAATAGATTTTGGGGATACTTTTGAGGAATCTGATAGAATCGAGCCTATACGCTAAAACAATTAAAATTACCCGACTCGAAAAATAGAAGTCAATTCTAAACTTTCCGAAAAAAAATTAACTTTAGCCAGGTCCGACTAAAACCACCAGTCGAGTTGAGTTTAATTTTCCGAGGACATGCAGGATCGGGTTTCTACCCGAAACCCGATTTAAGCTAGACATCTCTACATTTCGACCTGAACCCGAAATATTTCAACCCAACCAAACTTTAATTGTAGCTGATGAAAAAATATATCCATGCTGTCATGCAGTTATGTAAGAATATGTTTACAAATGTATATTCAGTAACAATTTCAGATTTTAAGTAAAAAAAATCAGTATACATAAATTCATTGACATTCAAATACAGTTTTTCATCTTAAAATAAGTTTTGTAAATTCTTTTGAGAGATCAATTCTTCTCGAATCAAGAACCATAAGTATCAACATCCAACCCGAACATGAAACAAAGTTAATCCGACTTTAATCCGACACTCAACGACAAAAATTTAGGCTCAACCCGATCCGGTCCAGACTGCGAGTCATGTCAGGTGCAGTTTGCCCCACACGATGAAGCATGCTACTTGTTATCCAAGACAGCCCCGACAAAATAATTTTCGTTTTCGTATTTTAACTGAACTAAAAATTCTTCATTACCAAGCCGATCGCAAATCCAAAATAAGCGAAAACTGATCCACAAATTTAATGTAGTTAAAAAAAAGTATAAAATTGATTTTTAGTGTAAATTTTATCTTTTAGTTGAAAAATAAACATGCATAGAGTCATTCATGCATCATCCTATGCTGTCATCCATGTAGATTTTTATTTTAAAAATTCAGATTTTTTTTCGACAATTCGGGTTTATCTAAACTCAAATTGCAAGAATCAAACTTCAGTCAGAAACCGATGTACAAAAAAGAATTAGTTTAGTCAATCCGACTTTCAAAAAAAAAAAAAAAAAAAGCTCCATATTTCGACCCAACTTGAATGGGCTGAAATTCAAAAGTCAAAATATTTTCCCCGACGAAATTGAATTTTGACCCCGATGGGGGGGCCAGGTATGCCCGACGGGGGGGCATATGCCCCCACGGCCCCCCCTCTGGCGCCGCCCTTGGTTTGAATTTATATTAAATGTGGATTTTAAAAGTTTTTTAAATCTATACCAATGAAAACAATCTTTCACTAAAAACCCCTCGCTAGATGGCGCCAAAGTATCTGACAAAAGCTATAAAATGATACAACGTTGGCTGTACAAGAGTCTTCCCGTTCCGGTAATAATAGTACAGGGACTCTTCCCCCCCCCCCCCCCCAGAAGTAAGATACAAAAATACTTGCTTAGAGTTAAACACAACGACCAATGATAAATTCCGGTTTATGCAGGCTCTTTGGTTTGAACAAAGCACAATTTCATTTTTTTGAGGGGGGGGGGGGCGCTGAAACCTGTTTTATTTTTCAGTTTACTGCACGATTCCGTTTTAAACAGTCTGTACTCTATTATAAAATAAATTTGCTGGATAATATCTTTTTTAAAAATCTATATAGAAATATTTCCTTGCAATTTTATTATTTCTTTTTCGGTTTTACAGTATATTATGTATTTGTAATTGCTTTTTCATCTAAAGATTTTAAATAAAAATTTAAAATATTGAAAACACTATTAAATTTTATTTCAATTCGCCAGTTAATTTTGAATAAAAGAGTTTATAGTGTGAGACAAATAAAATTCCAAAACCTTAACCTGCGATTTTACACAACTTTCTAATCGAACAAGAATTATGCCTTGGTAATTTGCATCTTCTTATCGCCTCCTCTGTACAGTTCTGCTATACACATTTCATGTTTATTTAATTATTATAGGCCCGGAGAACGGCGGGCAGGGCAACTAGTATAGTTATAAAAAGTAATTATGTTTACATTACAGGAAGCTTCTCAACACTTATCGGGAGTTTATGGGCGGAAAATTGAGAGTGCTTCTTTCTGGAAGCGCACCATTATCAACAGAAACCCAAAATTTTATTCGTTGCTGTCTGGGTATCAGAGTTCTACAAGGCTATGGTCTTACAGAAACAGCTGCTTGCGGAACAGCAACGCACTGTAAGTATGAATATAGAAAAATTAATGGCAATAAGGTGTCGTAAAAATTAAAATTTAGCTCGAAATAACATATTTTGTTTCAGTGATGTTTCTAATGTTCAATGACACTGATAATTAAAGAATAAATAAAGTATGGTTCTCCCGTGGTATTTTTCTATAAGAAAAATATAATAAAAGCTGAACAAATGCCAAATTTTCTGCACGTAAATATATCGTTGAAGAATATACACTGAAAAACATGAAGTACTCAAAAACGAGTAAGTCGATGTACTCATATCGAATTGAGTATGTTTGGATCAAAAATGAACACACTGCTTTTTCAATTTTGAGACAGCATATGTTATCAAATCCGAACAAACGATAATTTTGTACCCAGTATTGGTTTATCTTATTCATGGCGGCATAAAAGATGCTTATTAATGTAAATATTAAATTATGCACAATATTTTAAAATAATTTTAAAGTATACTTGCAAATATTGCTCTTATCATAAAAATGTTCGATATCGGTATTTTACTTATAATTTTGCTATTTTTCTTAATAAAAAAAATCCCTAAAATTTTTATTTTTCATAATTTTGAGCAAGAAATAAATACCAGCATATTTTCATTTTACTTTGTAAATTCAGGGGACAGGTAATAGTGATTTATATTTTAACACAACCATGGAATCAAAAATGAGTACATGTGTTTTTCAGTATTGAGAACTTTTGGATCCGAACTATTTTGAGTATGTGAAGTACTTTAAATTGAGTACTTTCTAGTCAATTTGAGAACCCATTTTTTCAGTGTGGGAAAATATTGTAGTTTCAAATCCGTTTAAATTGCGATTGAAATTCGTCAAATGTTGTCCATCTACTTTCCAGTGGTTTGGACAATAGCTATTAGTTAATTCATACTATGTAGAACTTGGATGTTTATATTAATTCCAAATATAGTTCAAATAGGAATTATCGATCTGTTTATTCTTCACCTACAAAAGATTTCTCTAAAAAAGTACCTGATGTTATATTATTAGTGAAGGGAAGAATAAACTTAAGATCCACAAAATGTAGTCAATCATATAATCTTTAGTATCATTAATAGTCAATATTCTCGTAAAATAAATAATTTCATGTTTCATCGACCTATAACTCCCGTTTTTCATATTTTTTTCTTTTAACACACATTTTTGCTGCACTCTCAGGACTAAAACATTGATCAAAGAAAAAACTTTTAATACATAATATGTAGGAAATTTTATCTTTTTTTAATTTATTTACTGTCGAACTTTTACATAAAGGTCATAGTTTTGGAGTTATTTTGAAAAAAAGAAAAGTCACGTTTTTTGAAAAAAAATAAATAAATAAAAAAATAAATAAAGTGATTTCCGGAAAAAAACTTGTTGGATAAACTCAGATTCGTGTTCAGTGACCGAAATAACATGAAGGCACAAAATATCAAAACTACACCAAAACTTCCTTTTATTGTCTACCAAATGACTGGACTATAAACTATTTCCCGAACTTTAGATCACATGCATGCATGAGATATGCTCAAAAGATACTTATTAACATAGGGATAATTGATGTTTATTGAAGATCTAGAATTCTCTAGTCACACTGAAACTTGTTAAATACAAAAATACTGGATGATTAAGCTTGCAAAGTAGTATGTGCAGTCAAATAAAATTAACACAGTCATTCAAAAAATTACATGTCCACTTTTTCGAAATGCACTCTTGTAAAACATGTCTTTGAAGGTCGGACACATCTGTAGATAAAATTAAATAGGTGTATTTATGTTGCAATTATAAAGGTACTGACAATTTGTCATTTTTTGAAAAAAAAAATCATCAGTATACCAAGATATACTTCAATAGCCAACAACAGAACGAGAGGAAAATGTAATTGAATACAATGGTGATTATGACTGTGTGCTTTAACCCTTGAATTCCATCTTTCGGTTCAGCATCCACGCATTCTTCCCTGCGGCGATTTCGGATTCCGAAAACTCAATTATGCATAATTTTGTTGAAAATATAGTGATAATGAAATATAACGCAATTACTATGCATAATTTAATAAGGCATTGAACTAAGACAATTATTTTGATCAAAAATTTAATTTTGTTAATGAAAACTGCAAATTAAAGAAAGTACGTTTTCAAGAAAGCCGACATTTGAAACTTTAGTAGGTGTGAATTCGCATTTAAGTGAAGTTCACGAATTAATGAATGGGTATAAAGTTTTTTAATGCGGCTTTTTTATGAAAATGTGAATGTTGGTGTGTTTGTTGGACACATAAATAGAAGAAAGAAAGCATTTTCACGAACTAAAAAGGTACTTTTTTTTCTTTCATGCATTAATTAAATCTAAAGTTATACACATTATTCAGAGACTTTAGATCTGCTATAAATATACACAGTGGCTGCATTAGTATTCTCTGGAACTCACTTATACTCATTGTATCTTGACTAGTAAAACAGTACCGGATTCCAATTCAATATGTGACATTCTATAGACATTCTTAATACATGTAAGTTTCATTTAATGCTAACTTCCGATATTTAAGGTTTTTATTTTCACATTTCTGGTTTGGAAATCTGTTGCGCTTAGACTACAGTGACAAAATTTTTAAATGAAGAAAGGAAGGAAAAATGCAAACATGTCTCCCCTTTTCCTTAGAAAATCAGAAACTTCATGCTGTTAATAAATTGATACAAATTATGTTTTATAATTGCATAAATATAGCTATTGCGTATATACATAATATACAATAATTCATTAATAATATACATTATAATTGTATATATACAGTAATACACACTTTACATTCGGACATACATTTTCAATAACACTATAGCCTCAGTAGAAAACTCTCGCAAAAAAATAGTACAAACTTTTCATTTTTTTAGACTTCAAAAGTTAACTGTATTACCATCAGATTATATTTTTTTAAACAAGCATTATTTTTAATTTAAAAGAATATTTACGAATTTTAAAAGATTATGACTGACTTAAATCGGAGAATTAAAGAAAAATTACATGGTTAATGAAATAAACACTTATATATTTCTAAGAGTGTCTTTGAATTTATGAGTAAAATTGTAGTTAAAGGTAAAGTATGCGTTTTATTAACATAAAAATTACAGTAAACATTCAGATGTGTCATGACCAAAATCGATACAGACCTGACAGCGTCTAGCAAGTAATCGGCATATCTTTTTGTAGATTCCAGGCGTCTCATTTGCGAGATATCAATAGCCAACCAACCGCAGCTCCAACCATTCCGTTTATGGATTAATGCTCCGGTCGTAAAATCTCCTTCATTCATTCAGAAAACCCCAGCCCACAGATACGAGCAATAATTAAAAATAATACGTGATATTGCAAAAGCTGCACAGCATGCCCTGCATGCTTTGCTGAGCTTGGTAAAATAAACAAAAATTACCGACATTGTTTGCGACAGAAATAAAGAAAATGTAAATTGAAATAAAATTAGAAACATATGAAAAGATGTTTTAAATACAATTCAACATAATATAGAACAAATTCAAATTCTTAAATAAAAAAAATAATAAAAAATAAGAGAAATTATATAATTCTACGTAACAGTTTAAAAGTAAGTCCTGTATTGTCACAGATTTCAGAAGTAAGTAAATAGTGAATATTACAATAATACAGTTCATACAAATAACGTCATCGAAAGATTATGTAACCCATGATTCCATGCAGAAAACACCAAGTGATAGAGTTGAATTCGGAGAAGCGACAAGTGTTTGTACAATAGTTCCCATGTAGTTGAATGCTAAATAATATGTACTACAAAAACGTAAAGCAAATATAATAAAATAGTAATATAAAATATATCCATGACATATGAATGTAAAACACAAAATAATACATATATACACATACATAAACAACATATAGTATGCATGTATGCATTATGTACGTATAATTGGTTGATTTTTTGTCGTCCGATTATCTACGCTAGGGATATAGGACCAGGGGGAGTACCCTCCGTGGGGGTCTTTCTAAGGGAACCTAACCCGTATTTACGCAAGGTTCGAAGAAAACCACGGAAAACTCCGAACGGTTAGGCCGACAGCCGCGATTGGGTTCGAACCCAGCACCTGCCGTCTACCAGTTGAGAGGTCCCAACCTCTCGGCCACTGGTGGGGCATTATGTACGTATGATGATAGATGTATTATTGCAAAACGTTCAGCAAGATTTTACAACCTAACTTAGCGATGTTTCCTCCAGTGCCGCTGACAATAAGGAAGTGTTATTTTATTTATAGGATTTGAAATTAACCGTTTAGACGCCAATGTTCCCATTTGGGAACATCAATTTAGAAAAATCTCAAAAAATTTAATTTTAAAGATATTTTTATGAGATTTTTATTTCATAAACTTAGAAGGGTGATTGATTTTTTGAAATGCGTTTATATTGGATAATTTAATTTTTTAATATCGAAAAAAAATTATAAAAATTTCAAATTTTGACATATTTCATATTGGGAAATTGTAATTTTTAATAAAAAATATAAAAATATAAAATAATTTTAAATTCATATGAGTTATGAAATAATAAGCTTAAAACAATATGTAGAATACAATTAAATCATGAAAAAAGGTATAATTGAGTAAATATGAAGAAAGATATTTCGATGTTCCTATTTGGGAACATTGGCGTTTGACATGAACTTTTTTATATGTTTGAACACAATGTAATTAACTAATTTGAAATTATATTTTAAGGTATTTTCTACATCAAAGCAAGGTATAATTGAGTGCAAAGATATTTTATTTAATATAAGATTCAAGTTCATCCAAAACCTCTCCCCCCCCCGCAAAAAATACAAATTTCATGTCTCGTTATTTCATTTTCTCTGTTTCTTTCTGCCTGCACTGATGACAGTTCTTGCTAATGATATATATTTCTGCTGAGTACAACCGAAAAATATAAACAAGTGAATCACAGCTGTAGATTTTCAGGACCTAGTGTGGGGGGAGAATTTTGTTTACCCGAGTCGGAAGGTCAATATCCTTTCCCCAAGTGTTTCGATAGGAAGGGAGATAATCTCTCTCTCAGAAAGGAATAAGTTGTTCTGTGTTTCTGTTGTGCGTTTATTTTGTTCATAATGGATCACGCTAAACGTTTTAAAACTGTGGACGAAGCTCTCGATTATTTTGAAACGCTAAATTCAGATGACTCTGATAATTCGGAAGTTGATATATGCATTCTTCCGCCAAATGAAAGTGGTGATATAACAGAAAATGAGGACATCAATGATGAAGATTTAGGTGAAATAATTCCGAAAGATGTAACTGGAGAATTGGATATTTTACATAAAGATGAGGTTTGTGATGCACCATCAACATCACACATAAGAACAGAAACAGAAAGCATGGGTAAAGGTGATGATGATTTGTCGACACGAAATAAATATTAAACTGTATGAAACAAGATGGAGTCAGAGAAAAGAATTTAATCACGCACTTCTTGATGAGGAACCAAATGATTTAAAAATTGATTTTCCAGAGTTAGAAGATTTGAATCCTATTCAAATTTTTTATAAAATTTTGCCCAAGGAGTATATCGGAACATTAGCAAACATGACAATGTTATACGCTGGTCAAAAAGGAGAGAGAATTGCCATTGACGATACAGATATTACCCAGTTTCTAGGGTTGCTCCTCTTGAGTGGTTACCACTGGGTGCCAAAAGAAGATTATTATTGGAGCACTGCTGAAGATTTGAAAGTTGATATTGTTCCAACAGTTATGTCAAGAAGCCATTTCCGTACAATCAAAAAGTTTTTTCACTTAAATGATAATTCTAAATTGAAATCAGATGATAAACTTGGGAAAATAGCTCCAATTTATGAAGAATTGGGGAAAAATTTGCGTCAATTTGGAACTTTCCACAAAAAATTGAGCATTGACGAGTCTATGGTGCCTTATTATGGACACCACACTTGTAAAATGTTTATAAAAGGTAAACCCATATGATTCGGTTTTAAAATTTGGATGTTATGTTTCTCGTCTGGATATCCATATGCGATGGATATTTATTCTGGAAGGAAGAGTGAATCATCAGGAATCCCTCTGGGTGAGGATGTTGTGACGCAGCTAATCTCCACCATTACAGATCCGAGAAAGCACGAAATCTATTTTGATAACTTTTTTACATCGTATGAGTTATTAAGAAAATTGGCAGACTCTGGAATTAGAGCTACAGGTACAATCCGAAGTAATCGCATCAGGCAATGTCCTTTACTAGACAATAAAAATTTGGCTAAAAAGACCAGAGGAGCGATCGATTACCGTAATGATGGAACTGTATTCATTTGCAGATGGAATGACAATGCAGTTGTAACGGTTGCGTCTAATCATCAAACGCATGAGCCTATTTCAAACACAAAGCGATATTCCAAATCGGCAAAAAAGAAAATTGACGTTCCACAACCTGCTCTTATAAAATATTACAATGAATGTATGGGTGGAGTTGATGTCCTTGATAAACTTCTTTCATCCTACAGACCGCAGCTACGAAATAAGAAATGGTACTGGAACTTGTTTGCAAACGCTCTGAATATTGCTGCAACTGCATCTTGGATACTTTATAGAGACATTCATGGAAAGAATTCAATGCCACATTTAGAATTTCGCCGAGATATTACAATGAACTTGCTGCGTTCCAAACCAAAACTTATATCTCAACCTGGACCAAAAATACATGTTCAAAAAGAACTTAGAAAAACTGATAACCATTATCTGATTTCTGCGTCACAAGGACGATGTGCTGTTTGTCAAAAAAACTGCCGCAATATGTGTGTTGAATGTAACAAGAAGTTGCATGAAGGTTGTTTTCCCTTATACCATGGCAAATAAATTGGATAAAAAGCTGTAAACAAAAAAAAAGGTAAACAAATTTAATGTAAATTACATTTAAATTGTCAAATATTTGCATAATCTATTACTTCTATGTCTTTTTTTCATTTGATTTTCGTAAAATTTAAAAATCTTTAAAATCTATAAGAAAAGTACTCATTAAACGCCAATGTTCCCATTTGGGAACATCTAAAAAATCTATATAAAAAAATTTTTTCTTTAAATTTTTTTGTTGATTATTTATAATGGGTCTACAAGTATACTTAATTAAGCAAACTTGAGTACCAGCTCGATCTGCATCATAATTCTGCGTCTAAACGGTTAAACTTAATATTTAAATTTTTATTCATTTTTATTCTTAGATGATGACTTTTCTCTCGGGAGAGTAGGAGCACCACTTGCGACCAGTAAAATAAGGCTTGTTGATTGGGAAGAAGGTAAACTTATTCGATTTTTGAATCGTTTCAAAAAAGTTCTTACATGTTTAATATTTTATGCATGTTAAAAGATATTTTTTTAAATGCAAATTAACTTTTCTATTGTTAACTCTTTGCATTCCGTTGTCACCGCTCCGGCGGCATAATCTTTAATTGTAAAATTTATTTTGGCACCAGTAATAAAGGAATATAAAATTTGCCCTATTTAATGATAACATATTTGAAACTGTGTACTTGCAGGAAACTTCTTTTTAAAAAATGATGCCGACCGACTAAAATTCAAATAAAATTTTTAAAGTGACACGGAGTTGCTGTAGCCCAGAGTCAAAATGACTTTGATTTGTTGGTAGCCCATACTCAAAATTACGCGGAGTGCAAAGGATTGAAAACCAATTTCATCTTAATGTAAATTATTAGCGCAAGATGCTAGAAAACGATTAAAAAAATAAATTTTAATTAAAATTATTTTTCCGAAAGCACCACTTTTGGCAGATAAATTGTTACTTGTTTATGTGGAAAGAGGCATAGCTATGCAAGTTCTTGTCTTTTCAAGGAGTTTATTAATATTTTATGCATCATACATATTATCGATTGGTAGAATTTCCTGCCATTTTGCGAAATTTCAGGATTCGTACCATCACATTTTTAAAATAACGTTTGTCATAGTTAGTGACAGAAATTTGCTTTTAAATTAGATTAAGTTTATGCGAGTTATAATTTCCTAACTGATCGAAAAATGTTAAAGCTAGTATTCAAACCAAGCATCTCTTTGCTGAATCTGCCAAGGCTCTGCCCACCGAGCTATCCCGGCCGATCTAATTCACCTAACTAACCTTAATATTTATAGCATCTGGCTTAATATTTGAAACTGTTCAACAGAATAAATAACAGATAATGAATTTTCGCCCAGTTGGAAAATTACATGATTTATTTAACTCACATGATTTATTTAACAATTAGAATAAGTTTGTTCAAATTAATTTGGTAGAGAAGCAGCAGCACAGACAATCAACTCATCGAGTTAATGTCTGAAACTCTAGAATTAGTTAAAACTCGATTCAGTTATTAAAAATTCTATCGGTCTGTCAAAACATATTTTGGTGAAAAACACCTGAAATAATGATTTTAATAGTTTACTCGTAGATTTACCATTGTGTTATCCTGCACCCAAGGACATGAAAACATGGAGGGTTGAAAGCAGGAAAACCCAATTATAAACCTACGAGTAGACTGCTAAAATCGAGTTTTCATGTGTTTTCCACCAAGATATGACTTGGCAGATCGATTGCGTTTTAATATGCGAATCGGATTTTAACTAGTTCTGGAATTTCAGCCGTGAACTCCATGAGAGATTTTTGTGCTGATGCCTCCCTGTCTAAATCTGGAGTAGACTCAGATTACAATTTAAAAATAATGTTCAAAAGTTAAAACATACGATTCCTAGATTTTGCGCTTTGAGTGTGAAAGCAAAGCAATTCATTTTGCCACTTTTTTATAAATATCCATCGTTACAGCTCGTTTTTTCTCTGTGTATATCATAATTATATTAGACTTATTGTCTTGTTGTCCATTATTTTTCACTACATTTCACGATGCTATTTAAATCTGTCAAGGATTTAAGTAGCTGTCTGTAAAGAATGAAAGAGAAAAAACATATTTGCAACAACGAATATTTATTGTCCATATGTGTTGATTCAAATTTGACACCAATATTTCTGCACAGAAAATTCGCATTATCTAATCTCAAAATTTCAGCATGTATGCAATATGAAAACTGTTTGTCAGAAAAAGAAGTATCAAAACAATAATAATTGAAAACGATAAATTTGGACAATAACGAGCCGGAAATTTTACGTCGAACGTCTCAAATAAGGTGCGTTCGTACTATAGTTTTTTTTTAAATATAAATATTCAAATCTTGATTCTTGATGCAGTAGCTATTGCACTCTTAAGCAAAAATTCATGAATAAAAAAATTATTATGATTATATTGATATATTGAATTCGGTAACACGGGAATAATGACTCCATCATAAAAATGACGTAATCTGCATGGCAACCTAATGTCACTAACTATCACTGAGTATCATTGAATTAATTAAGTATGATAGGATTTAAAAGAACGAAGACAACTTTTATTAATATATGTATATATATATTTAATTTTGATTCGACTTCCGTAAAATTTGAAATGATTCGACAAAATTCTGCAGTGATTATATGTATATATATATTAAATTTCAAATCATTCGGTTGAGTAGATTTTCAGCTGTTATATGCGGATAGATTTACAGACAAGACGACCTCTGTAAATTCAACACATTTATATAATTACGAACGCACCTAAAAACTGGTTGTCACAAATAGGACCACATTTTTATTTTTATTTAATTTATTTATTTTAAGAATTAATAATACATGACAAAAGAAAAAATTGTAAGTGTCAAATTTAAAAAAATTTAAGAAATAATTTTTGGAACAAGAAATAAATCTCAATTAACACGTTCGCTGCCGCTTACGTGAAGATGTGATGATAGTTAATGCCGCACTGTAGAAGCGGGTTTTTCCCAGAAACCGATATACTTTTTATAACAAAGAATCAGTGAAAGATTTTCCCGCACCAGCGCGTGATTGGCTATTTAGACATCACCCCACATCACGCGCTTGCGCGTGAGTGGCCTCTTAACGGTGGCGCCATATCACGCGTTGGAGCGTGATCGGCAGCGAATGTGTTAAAGATTTCATAAATTATGGGCTGAGTTTGTTCAAGTTGCTGCTAAAATGAGATCATGTTCTTGTGACTAAAATTTTAAAGCATATTTCCTGCTATCTTACTTTCCCAAAAACGTAATTCAGAAGTGATTTTTCTTTGAATATTCACATATAATTTTCTTTTAATAGGAAAGTATTTTGTCACGGACAAACCTAATCCGAGAGGAGAAATTGTGATTGCAGGAGACTGCATAACTTTGGGATATTACAAGAGAGAAGATTTGACCGAAGAATCATTTAAAATGGAGAACGGACAACGATGGTTTTATACTGGTGACATAGGAGAATTTTATCCAGATGGAACATTAAAAATAATAGGTTTAATTATTTTTCTTTTATTCTTTTTTTAAACCTTTTATTTCTGACCTCCTAATAGTTGGAAATATCTTAACCACTTTTAAAATAGCTGACATGAATGTACGCATTTCTTGAACACTAATAATGTGATTTCAAAGGTTTTTTTCATAATCTTTTCAGCTAAGCAATAAATTGATCTGTCGAAAACTAAAAGTAAATTATGTCAAAGTTTTTCAATTGAAGGAAAATTGTTTTTTTTTTATAAATTTGTACAACTATTGTATTTTGTTTTTATTTCTTGTCTGGTATAATCAATTTATAGTTTAGGTGCTGTTAAAATTATTAAAATAATAGCAATATTTCCATTATTTAATGGTAGATTAAGACGAAAATAAGGCAAGTTAGTCTATTTCGAAAACGTGGCTGAAATAAACCAATCTGAATTTTAAAAAAAATAGCTAAACAGGCAACAATGCAGGTTTGGAGTGAATGTAAGAAAACTGATATTGTAAAAAAAATTATAGTAAGTTTTATTTTTACCTGATGTTACTGGTCTCACTCACCACTGCTTTTTACGATTTTTATAGTTTAACTTGTAGTTTTTAGTTTAGCTACAAATACCACCGACTTTTTTTTTCGTTTGGAACTTTAGTACTATCACCAGAGACTTTTAAATAGGTTAATGCTAATCATAACAGGCCTGTGCAAAAGGTTTGGTACAAAGAATCATCCTATGACTTACCGTGATTTCGGGTGTATAAGCCGCGGCTCAAACAATTCTTTTTGGACCCAGAAATCTTATTTAGTGATTGAAGGCAAATATTTATGGCGATCTAAGTAGTAAAATTCATTTTTTAAAATATTCTGGGTCGAAAAAGAATTGTTTGATCCGCGGTTTATACACCCGAAATTACGGTAATCATACCTTTTATTCATCTTTTAATCTTGTGGTTTCACAGACCGCTTCACACTAGTTATGTTACAATTTCTGTCACATCAGTTAAAGGTTAATCGTTTCTAGATTTTTAGGCTAGCATTTTTGTTCCTGTAAAATGGAATACAGTTAATTTAAGTTATCAAAAAATTTTAATATTAAAAAATCGATTAAAAATTTGACACATAAAATATTGTTATTTATACGACAATAAAACCAGGAAAATGACATAAATCTACCCATCTTTAACACTAGAACTACCAGAAATTTGAGTCAAGTTTTATGAAAATATTTCACATCAGAATTTTGATTCAAAACAGTTTAAGTTTATTATTTAACGTTTTTCTTCTTTGTATCTTTTTAACTTATTTCATAATCAAATTTCTGGTTTGATCCGAAACGTATTCATTTGGTAGCCGTCAAGATGACGGCTCGCGGTAGTGCTAGAGTTAAATTTCAGGCGATATTTAGCAATTAAAAGAGTTCCTAATGCTGCTTCTTGAAAGGATATTTTTTATTATTTTTGTTCTGAACTGTTCTAATAAAATTTAAATAGTTATCATTTATTTGGCTTAATATACAGCTAAACTATCAATGCCAGGGAAAAGAACGAGCGTTACCGGTGTTAAAAGACTTTTACACAAAAATATGTACACAAATATTCCATTTCAGTTTCCAATCTATACAAATGGAATGCAAAATACTTACTTTTGTAAATGCTAAGTTAAAAACGACTCCTTAACCCGGGAGAACGCGCGCTTACCAGGGTTTGAATGGTTTAAACTTTGCCACCAATAAAATCAAATTATAACAGTCACTTTATTTAGACGGCGACAATTCTTACAAATTTTACGATAAAATAAGTTGAAGATTACTTTTAAAAAATTTGTGGTTACAATTGTAAAAATCATACGCACTCCGGGCCTTATAGGCCCTGCGCGCGTCCTCGCGGGTTAAATTAAAAAGACTGTACATTGCAGATATTTAAAAAAATTGTTACAATGCATAATTTGATCTGTGACATGTTGGGAAAATGACATTTCTTAATTTTTGAAATATTTGCTTTATATGCTTTTTGTAAAAAAAATGTGACAATGACAGATACATGTTTTGTCTCTTATAGACACATTCATACACAAAATTTTTTCATCTATCATATCAAATAAAGAAAAAAAGAGGAAAGGTCATGTTTTATAAAATCACCCTTTTCTCCATGACCATAAAATTCTAATACTGTTGAACTATTGTCAAATATCGTTCTAACTGCTTTTTAAAATTAAGTTAATATTACATAATTATTGGATTTCAATGCAAAATCTGTTATACCCCTAAATTTACACTTTTTTGCTATCATCCTGTAAACTTACCGCATATACTTGCATCTAAATTGACCCTAAAATTCGAGAAAAGTGACATGTCATTCCATTTGAATATCAGTATTTTCAAAAAGTTTTCTTCGTAACATTTATTAGCAGGTTTCTGTTTGCGATTAAATAAGGATGAATTTAATATTAAATTTCAGCAGAAAGAAATAAGCGTAAACGTTGCAGGTTTGTTTAGAGTAGGTGAGCATAAAAATACGCACTTTCGATAAATTTTAATTTTCAACGAATACATTGGTCTAAACATATATGACGAATTATTACAGTGTTATATTAGTACCTTAGACATGTGCCACCATCAATTGATAATCAGTGAAATTATAATTTCATGAGAAATGACAATTTTTAAAAAGCATTGCTCTGCGTATCTATACTCCATCACTCGGGGTAAAAGTACGCAGTGAATGAGGCAAAGACGCAGTGCGTATTTTTGCTCCATTTCTCCTAAAACAAATGAGTTATGTAAAAGCATTAGTAAATTTCACTAGTATTTTTTATTTAAATTGAAAATTATAAGTTCTGGGTGGCGAGTGGTCAGAGAAAAACAGCCAAAAAAAGAGGAACATACCAGTATTTTCTTATGGAAAATACTTCCAGTAATATAAAGGGATTAAACAAGTCGAATTTACAAAATGTTGGTATTTAATACCTATTTTGACTCTGCTGTTCTCTGACCACTCGCCACCTTAAAGTTAAACCATGCAAAAAATGAAAAAAAAAAAAAAGCAGTGATCTGTGAGATGTGATCTGAATCAATAGTGCAAACAGCTGTTAACTTCTAATTGCCGCGACAAAAATTGTTCCTTAAACAATGCGAGTGGTCTCCGAAACCGTTTGATCGTAGAATGAATGAAAGGGTTGGTGAATCATAAGATACTATTACTGTGCTAAACTGTATGTAAAAGCCTATTTAAAAAAAACTACCTCATTCAGAAGTCATTAGCGATACTACTAAGATATGAAATGAATCAAATTTATACTATAACAATAATTATTTAATTAAAAATTACATGTTAAACTATGAAAACTAAATATAGCAGCGGTCTGTGAGGCCGTTAACTGTACTTAAGTGTTAAGATTTAAAAGAGTTTCATGAAACAAAAACATTGATTTTTAAAAGTAGCTATAGTAGATGCCTATACGTTCTATATATAAATGTATATAAAAAAATTTAACTAGAAAAAAGAAAATATAGTTAATTAGCTTATATTGGTTAAGTAGGTACTATATTTATACAAAAATAACTTAGAAAAAATATAGGAATTTCCACAACATAATTGTGAAAAGTTTTTCATCGTAAACTTGTGAGTATCTTTGACCCAAGACGGATGCGTTCTGCTGCCCCATTTTGCAGTATTTTGCTTAATCATCTACATAGAAGTTTAAACAGGCCCAACCAGTGGCTGAGAGGTTCCGCTTTTGTAACTGGCTGAAGGCAAGTGCTTTGTTGGAACCCAAACGCGGCTGTCGCGCGTCGGCCTAATCGTTCAAAGTTTTCCATGGTTTTCTTCGAAACTTGTATTTCTTTGCGTAAATACGGGTTAGGTCCCCTTAGAAAGACTCCGACGGAGGGAAGCCTCCTCCTTTAGGGCCTATATCCCTCATGTTGATAATTGGCTGTCATAAAAATAACCAACCAAGTTTAAACAAATGCTGTCGAGGTAAGCTACACGGCATTTAGAAGCTATGGAGCTTCTATTCCCCAATGAATCTTTAGATTTGTAATAATTCAAGGTATTGTCAGCTAAATAATAAAGTGGAATTTTAAAAATATTAGATAAAAAATTTTAACTTGCCTTGTTTTGTTGACTCGGAGTGCTACTTTTTTCACAGAATTTGAACACACAACTACTACACTAGAGAGAAAACTGCTACCCAGCTGTCATGATTTTACAAACGTTGCTTCATATTAAATCAGTCACTGCGTATCTTTGCCCTGTGCATATCTTTAATATTAACCCTATACTTGAATCAAATAAGTATTCTTGGCACTTTTTCCTACCCTCATAAAATATTTTTAATAAATCTATTTTAAATCTAATAATTATCGATTATATTTACCTAGAATCGCTAGAATATTAATCTATACTTTAGAGTTCAAACTTTGAAATAATTGTTAATAATTTTTACTTTAGTGTTGAGATAGATGAAAAAACAAAACTTTCAGACCTCTGTAACACAGGAGATAAATAAAGACTTTTGTATTAACCTTTAACTGATGTGGCAGTATTTGTAACGTAAATAGTATGAAGCGGTCTCTGAGACCGCACGATCGAAAGATATAGATAAAAGACATGATTAACTCATGGAATGATGTTTTTGTACTAAAAAATTTTTTGTACAAGACTATTATAATTAACATTCACCAATTTAAAAGATTCTGGTTATAGTATTAAAGTTCCAAATGAAACAAAATTTCGGTGGCGTTTGTAGTCAGACTGAAAATTATGCGTTAAATTATAAAAAATGAAAAAGCTGTGGTCTATGAGACCAGTAAAATTAGATCAAGATTAATGAATGAAGCTAAAAAGAATTTTAGAAACAACAAAATTTCATTTCTAGTTATCATATCTAAAGCTTTATATATTAATCTAATAATTATGACAAATAAAAATTTGTATTAATTATTTATACATTTTAAGAGAATACTCGTGGGTGGTGTAAAGAATAATAGATGATTGCCTTTTATTAGATGATTGTCTTTTATTTTACTTACATTTTATCCAGAAATATGATTGACAATTTCATTCCCCTTTCTCATTTCAGATAGAAAAAAAGATTTAGTAAAACTTCAGTTTGGAGAGTATATAGCTCTAGGGAAAGTAGAAGCAGAAATGAAAACGTCCTCATATGTGGAAAATATTTGTGTGGTCGGCAGCATGGAACAGCCCTACTTGATAGCACTTATCATTCCAAACAGGCATTACTTGAAGCTTCTAGCAAAAGAGTTGGGCAAAGAAAATCTGAGTTTCGAAGAAATGTGCTCCAATAAAGAAATAACCCAAGAAGCGACTAAAAGATTACAGGAGCATGCCAAGAAAAGTAAGTAAGAACAAAAGCATGAGTTTAGTTCATCGTAATTACATTGATGCTGAAAATGCTGCTAACAACAAAAACGCAGATTTTTTGAAAGGTACATTTCCGATTTCACTCTTCACTTCACAATTTCTTCTATTTTTATGAAAAAAAAATTATATATATATATATACACACACACTATCTACCAATAAGTATTTGGACACTTTCAATATTTGTCATTTTGTCAAATATTTTAAAATATACTTGACGGATTCTAAAGATTATAAAGATTAAGTTTGACCTCATATTTATCAACATTCATTTGATATGCAGGACAATTAGGGGGGGGGGGGGCGTCAAAAAATCAAAAAGTAATAGAAATATTTGGAATCACCCTGTGCATGAAAATGCACGAAATGACTTATCATCGCAGAATACAAATATGTGGATACTATACAATATGTAAACTGATTTTTGTAAGAATAACATGCATATTCATGAAGAAAGAGAGATTTTTTTGAAAAATTCAAAAAATTCTGTTTTTTTTGTTTTGTTTTGTTTTGTTTTGTTTGTTTATATCATGCAGGGTTTTTGACCAAATTTAACGCAAATTTCAGAAAAATTAGCAAAGGGCAGTAGAAAAAATATAGCAAAATTGGAATATAGATATATTAAATATTTTATGAAATTTGAGTAGTTGTATGAAATAATTTTTATCTGCGCATGCGCGAACGATAAAAACGATTTTTTACATCATTTAGTAGTCAATTCTATGGAGTAACTCATATAAAAAAAATTTAATCAGATATCGTGAAAATTCAAAAAGATATCATTATTATAATAAGCTGCTTTTACTTTGCTCTCTAAAACAGCTGAATGATAAGGGATTCTCCACAAATTGACATTTTTAATTAACTGACTTTTAGGAAAAATTTAATATTTAATGAATACACTATCTAATACAATATTGCTGCTAATAAGTATCTTAATACATGTGATAGAAAAGAAAAAGAGATTTTATTCACATTTTGGGCCAAGAATAAGAGAGGGGGGGAGAAGGGCATGTGCCCCGGACGCCAGGGCGAAAGGGTGCCAAATGTAGTTTTGTTTGGCGATTTTTTTCATGTCTATGTTTAGCATAATATTGTTAAAACTTCCTATCTGAGGTATGCCAAAACATTGAAAAATCTAATGCCGATGACATAAAGATCCTGTATAAAGCAGATTTTTTTTCTGATTCGGTTTTACAATTTTAAAGTTTTTTAAAAAAGCAGATTACGTTGTTCAGCATGTTCTGGCATTTTAAGTTTTAAAATAAGTCGGCTATTAATAAATTAGAGAAATTATCTTCGTAAATATACTTTGCAAAGGAGGAAACAAGGGGGCGAATTCGCCAAAATACACGTTCACCTCAAGAAAAAAAAAAAATGATGACACTTTTTC
Source organism: Maratus speculifer (assembly GCA_964019185.1). NCBI lineage: Eukaryota > Metazoa > Arthropoda > Arachnida > Araneae > Salticidae > Maratus > Maratus speculifer. The sequence continues at coordinate 224,476,698 of OZ025299.1, read as the reverse complement.
GTTTTGGCGCCCGGGGCAAATGCCCTTCTTCCCCCCTTTCGTAGTTTTGGCCCTGAATGTGATTACAAGTTCTTTTTCTTTTCTATCACAAGTGTCAAGATACTTATTAGCAGCATTGTTGTATTAAATATTGTATTCATTAAATACTAATTTTTTCCTAAAAGTCAGTTAAAAGAAAATGTGAATTTGTGGAGAATCCCTTATCATTCAGATGTTTTCAGAGAGCTAAGTACAAACAGCTTATTATAATAATGATATCTTTTTGAATTTTCACTATATTTGATCGGATTTTTTTAAAAGTGTTACACCATAGAATTAACTATTAAATGATGTAAAAAGTCGTTTTTATCGTTCGCGCATGCGCAGATAAAAAATATTTCATACAACTACTCATATTTCATAAAATATTTAATATATCTATATTCCATTTGTGCTATATTTTTTCTACTACATTTTGCTAATTTTTCTGAAATTTGCGGTAAATTTGGTCAAAAACCCTGCATGATATAAACAAAAAGCATACCAGAATATCTTGAATTTTTCAAAAAATTCGCTCTTTCTTCACGAATGTACATGCTATTCTTACAAAAATCAGTGTACATATTGTTGGTATCCACATATTTGTATTCTGTAACGATAAATCGTTTCGTGCATTTTTATGTACAGGGTGACCCCAAATATTTTTATTACTCTTTGAATTTTTGACCGCCCCCTAATTGCCCTGCATATCAATTGGATGCTGATAAATATGAGGTCAAACATTATCTTTATAATCCCGAAGTTCCAGAAGAATCCGACAAGTATATTTTTAAATATTTGACAAAATGTCAAAAAATGAAAATGTCCAAATACTTATTGGTAGATAGTGTATACATCGGTCTAATGATTGGAAAAATAGTAAAATAATTAAATTTCAAATTTTCAGCTAAAATTAGATTGTTTATGGTATGTACCTTATATACACAATTAGGGTTTATAAATATTGTATTGCTATATTTTGGAATTAAATGGGCTTAAATTAATGAATTTTATCTGCTTAACATTCTCCAATTTTCTTTATATTAATATTTCTAAGTATTCAATAAAAAAATAAAAGTAAATTTTGACTTAATATCTTGATCGAAAAAAATGTTTGTTTCCGAATTACAAATAAATTAAAATTTTTTGTCAAATGCAGCCATCTGAAATGGACAAAATAAATGTTATTCTACTAGCAATATTCTGTTGTGATAATTTAGATTTATCACAGACTTTTAAAGGCATTTTTTCTGAAAAGAGATTTCACTATGGAACTGAAAACACAAAATGGCTTTCATTCTCAAAATGAAAAGAGCGGCGATCTAAAAGGATCGCTAGATCATCATCGATCAGCTGAAAAGACAGGCGGGCGACACTAACTTGAATAGGGGACCACACGAGTTGCACCTTTGATAGCACGCCGACGCAGAAATGAAAGCGAAAGAGTCCAGACGTCCAGACACATTGTCGCCATGGGTGTGTATTTTCAGGTACGAATGAGAAGACGATGTTACGAATCTCTTAATGAGAAAAGATCATTAAGGTTGATGATTGGTTCGTGACCTTTAGGGGAGGTCTTGGCTGAGACGAAAAAGAGGAAGCCAAGGTTTTTTGGAGGATTCGGATCTCGGAGGGAGAAGAAGGGAGAACAGAGCTCAGGGCTCGGATTTGTTCTCTGAGAAAAGTGGATCAGCTCGGATCGAGAGCTGTAGAGGGTGACGTCACTCAAGTGAGCCGGAAGAGAAGGACTCTCGCTAGGAGAGTGCCGGTGTCAAGTCTCATCTTCGATGTTTTGAGAACGCCGTGTTGCAAATTGGTAGAAACTTTACGTGATTTATAAATCGAACATTCTCTGGACTGAAAGAGAACAGAACTTTGGACTTGGAGCTGGTGGATTAAGATCCTACGTGTTCTAAATTAATTTATGCTGTATATATAATTCAATACAGAGAGCCATTTTTATTGTTACAAATAAATAATTGATTCTCCATTAAATTGCCTGGATTATTTGCCGAGCGGCACTTACGCTACCAACCACTTAGCTTTAATCTATTTGAGGCAAGTTATTACAGCTGGTGGCAGCGGAAGCCACTAGCCCAGGACTATAGTTCACCGTGCAGTTCCAGAGTTAATCATCGATAGAATCCAGCGCCTAGCTGACGAAGGTACCCAGCCGCTAAGAGAAACCCAGCGCCTAGCTGACGAAGGCACCCAGCCGCCAAGAGAAACCCAGCGCCTAGCTGACGAAGGCACCCTGCCGCTAAGAGAAACCCAGCGCCTAGCTGACGAAGGCACCCAGCCGCTAAGAGAAACCCAGCGCCTAGCTGACGAAGGCACCCAGCCATAACCGGAGATACAACGCCTAACCGACGAAAGGCCACCCAGCCGCAACCTGCCCGTAGCACCCAACACCCTCCGACGGAAAGATGCCCCAAGAGAGATGCAGACGACGGAAATAGGTAAGCTCATTCTAAATTTTGAGTGGCTGTTTCAAAAATCTTGCACAAAATTCAGTGAGGAAATTTATGTACTATGTTTCTATACTTTTATTATTTTAATCTAGAATTAAGAAATTAGTAAAAAGTGTTGCAAAAAAAAAAAAAAAACAATTTTTTTTCCTTCTCTTTTTTAATGATACGAACATTAAATGTTAAATGCATTTTTTTTCCGGACAAAACGGAACAAATTAGAAAGTTTTGAAAGAAAAAAAAAAAAAAAGAGTGTGTTCAACTCTTGTAAAATTGTAAACTCTTGTACAATTGTAAAACTTTTTTTAGCAGCATAAATGTTATGAGGTTAGTCATAAATTTAAATTTCCTTTAAAGGCTTCTAAACAGAGAGGGATATTGTTACCTGTTGATCTAAAATTATTTATGTTTACATTTTTAAAGTGTAGTTTTCGAAAAATCTGAATGCTAAAACTGGCAATATTTTTCTAGAATTAGAAATAAGTACAGGTACTTGTATTGTGGTCGGTTGAAAAAAAAAAAGTGTTGAATCGGTAAATTGTGTACTTTTCGTGTATATATTTTTCATTTCATTCTCATTTATTGTGTTAAATTGTGTAGTAAAGTGTATGTATAGAATTAACATTGCATATATGCTAGGGTAATTTTATAGGTTGTTAGGAAATAAATAGAAATTTCGGTTAGGGCAACTCAGTCTAAAAATGACAATCATTACTGATTTAAAGCAATGTAGAAAAATCGATTTGCAAATGTTAGCAGACGAGTTGGGAATTGATATTGATAAGAGTGATAAAATAGCTGTAATCATACAGAAAATTGAATCAGCTGCAGATTATGATAAAGAGCTTACTTTATCGCAGGCTAATTATATTGTACAAGATAGGGAGGCTAACACAGCCGCACAAAAGGAACAGGAAAAATTAGAGGCAGAAAGAGAAAGGGCGGCGCGGGACAGCGAAGAAAAACAGAGAGAAAGGGAATTTCAATTAGAGCAATTGAGATTAACTCAAAATGCGAATAGACGTGAATCTACGTCAAGTAGCGGATCTGAGAGGAGTCAGAAACCCCCTTTAAAAGCGTTAATGCACAAATTCGATCCAGAACGATCAGATATTACTCTGTTTTTAAACCTCTTTGAACGGCAATCCTCTCGAGCAGGCATAGAAACAGAAGAGCTTGTGACTCATCTTTTATCGCTGCTCCCGGCAGATATTGCAGAATTAATTTTGCGAGAGCCCACAGAAAAAATCGACGATTTCGCGCACGTGAAATCAATTTTGTTAGCACGCTTTCGGCTAAGTCCTGAAGCGTATCGCCAAAAATTTACAAGGCATTCTCGGATACCAGGCACCCCTTGGAAGGATATTATTTTCGAGCTAAATAGTTATCTAGAAGGATGGTTAACCGGACTAGAAATTTCAAATTTCGAAGACTTAAAGAAATTATTGGTAACAGACCAAATTAAGCGCCGTACGCCGACTGAATATAAAGAGCATTTTATTGACTCTTGGGCAAATTTCAAAGACCCGTTAGTTCTAGTTAAGTGTTCAGACGAGTTTGAGGCAGTCAAAGGGCCCTCGAAAAAAATCTGGAACCCGAGAAATTTTCCCATAAAATCAGAAAAACCGAGACTCGAAGATAAACCGCGTGTTGAGAAATCGACCGAAACTAAAACGAATTGGAGAGACAAGGATCCCGATAAAGAAAGAAACCGTGTTTTTGAGCAAAAGAGAACAAACAAATGTTTTATTTGCGGAAGTTCTTCGCACTATCGTGCCCAGTGCCCGGAAAAACACAAAAGGGAAAGTAACGCCACGTCTGTAGGGCATTTAAATAAAAATCAAGAATTTGAAAAAGGTTTTTCGCCATATTTAAGTAAGGCTCGTATTAACGGGGAGGAAATTACGGTATTACGAGATTCTGGTACGTGTGTCGATGTTATTTCCAGTAAATTTATAAACCACAGTCAATTAGATGGGGAATTTATGTGGATAAAACAACCACTCTTAAATGATGTTCGCTGTTTGCCCACCGCTAATATAACGCTTGAAATTGACGAAATAGGAAGTATCTCGACGAAGGCTATAGTAACTGATAGAGACGTAGATATGTCCTATTATATACTAGGGAATGATACGCAGAAGCTCATCGATGAGAGAAAAAAACGCGAAATCAAAACATTGAACGCAGTAATGACGCGCGCGCAGGCGAAATAAAGCGACACTTGCTCCGGGAGTGACGGAGGCGAACAAGAAACCGAAACTAACTCTAGGGAAGGGGAAAACGATTTTACGGAACAGGCAGATCCGGAAAGGTCAGATAACGAGTTTTTACCGATAGCAGGGGAAGACTCAGGGACCGGCTTGTCGAGAATTAAAAGGGCAGAATTCATAACCGAACAAGAGACGGATTCCTCGCTACGAGACATTCGCGAAAAAGCAAAACAAAAGAAATCAAATTTCGAAATTCAAGAGAATTTAATAATGAGGAAAGTAACGGATCATCACGAATTCGAAAGAAAACAGTTAGTTGTCCCAACTAAGTACAGGGAAGCGATACTTAGTGCTTGTCACGAAGGTATAGCGGCTCACATGGGCCAATCAAAAACAAAAGATAAAATATTGAGATATTTTTTCTGGCCTAATATTATTAGGGAAATCGAGGATTTTGTCAAGTCATGCCATGCTTGCCAGGTAGTGGGAAAAGCGGGGGAAACTAAGAAAGCCCCATTAAAATTAGTTCCCATAATTTCAGAAGTATTTTCAAAATTATCGTGCGATCTAGTAGGCCCCTTACCGACGTCAAAAAAAGGGAATAAATATTTACTCACAGCAATATGTGTTTATTCACGTTATCCAGAAGCAATACCGATACCAGATATGCTCTCGGAAACGATCATTGAAGCGATGATCATGATTTTTAGTAGACTTGGTTACCCGTCTAGCATACAAACGGACCTTGGGAGGAGTTTCACTTCGAATTTAACGACAGCTTTCCTAAAAAGGTTTGGGGTAAAACTAAACCATTCAAGTGTATGTCACCCCTCCTCAAACGTTATCGAGAGATGGCACAGGTCAGTAAAAAGGCTTTTAAAAGTGCTATGCGTGGAAAACGGTAGTGACTGGGAAGCTAATCTGCCCCATGCGCTTTTAACTCTTAGGACGGTAACGCATGATTCTACAGGTTTTAGCCCAGCAGAGCTAGTTCATGGAAGAAATCTCCGTACTCCGGAAACCCTACTTTTCGAACAATGGACGGGAGAAAATGACGAGCATGAATTAGTTACTGAGTACGTCTTCAAACTTATCAACCGACTGAAACGCTGTCAGGAGCTAGCGGTCGAAAACATGACAATTACTAGAGATAAACGGAAAATGTGGTATGATAGAAATGCTAAAGAACGAAAATTTCAACCAGGAGACGAAGTGATAGTTTTAGCAACTAACAAGAAAAACAAAATGTCCGTAGGTTGGATAGGCCCCGGTAGAGTAGAGTCTAAAATTTCTGATACGAATTATATTGTGAGTATACCAGGGAGAAGAGAAAAATCGCAAATCTATCATGTAAATCTATTAAAACCCTACATCACTAGGGTAGGTAAAATAAACATTCTGACAAGAGAATTTAATGAGACAGATGAATCTCAGGATTTGGAGATAGCTTTCCCATTAGCAGATTCAAATAGTTATGACTTTGACGAAGTTATCAAACAAAGTGCGTTAAACGAGCGGTGCACAGCAGGGGAAATTCAAATGTTAAAACAGGTATTAGACGAATACAGGGAAGTTTTTTCGAATGACCCGGGCTTAACGGACCTGACTATTCATGATATTGAGCTAACTGAGGAAAAACCGGTGAGAATTAGACCGTATAGGGTATCTCCTAGACAGAATGAAATACTGAAAAAAGAAATAAAGCGCATGCTTGAATTAAATATAATTAAGGAAGGGGAGTCTGATTATAATTCTCCCATGATTTTAGTCGAAACTCCGGGGAGGGAACCTCGGCCATGCATTGATTATCGCCGTTTGAATGCGATAACAAAAACAGAATTTTTTCCGCTTCCGAATATTGAAGAAAGGGTCGAAAAGGTGGCGGCGGCAAAATATATTTCTGTATTAGACCTGACCAAAGGATACTGGCAGATACCCATGACACTAAAAGCACAAAAATTAGCCGCTTTTGTCACTAGCTTCGGTAGCTACTTACCAAAGACAATGCCTTTCGGTTTGTCCAACGCTAGCTATAGGTTTTCCAAATTTATGTCTAAATTACTAAATGGGTTGGAAGAATTTTGTCTTCCATATTTAGATGACATGGCCATTTTTTCAGATAGCTGGGAAGACCATATTCAGCATCTAAACACGGTACTAAATCGAATTAAAGAGGCGAAACTTACCGTTAAAATTTCGAAATGCAGATTCGCACAAAAAACGGTTAAATATATGGGACACATAGTAGGGGAAGGAAAAAGGAAACCAGCAGAAGCCAAAATCCGCGCCATAACGGAACTCCCAGACCCCAAAAATAAAACAGAAATTAGAAGATGCCTCGGCATGGCAGGGTATTACTCCCGTTATATAGAAAATTATGCGACCATCGTAGAACCGCTCACACGAGCATTAAAAGGAAAAAACAAAAAAGAAAAAATCATGTGGACCAATGAAATGAAAGAGGCTTTCGAAACCTTAAAATCTAAACTCACCCAAAAACCCATCCTATATGCGCCAAATTATAATCTAGAATTTGTAGTTCAGACGGACGCGTCAGATAAAGGGATAGGGGTAGTTTTAGCACAAAGACAGGGCTCAGAAGAGCATCCCATTATATATTTGAGCAGAAAATTTTCGGAACAAGAGAAAAGTTATAGCGCCACAGAGAAAGAATGTGCAGCTATAATTTTTGCCATAAAAAAATTACGTCACTACATTGATGGACAGGAGTTCAGTATCGAAACCGATCACAATCCTTTAGTGTTCCTTAAAAACAATGCAGGTAACAATTCCAGGTTGTTAAGATGGTCCTTATCACTGCAACCGTTCCTGTATGCCATAAAACACAGAGCGGGCAAGGATATACCGCACGTTGATTGTCTGAGCAGGGCAATAAAATGAAAAAAAAAAGCTAAAATTTTTTTTTCTCTCTCACATTTGTAAATAGTTTTCTTTTATTGTATATATAAGGTTTTCTTAATGTGTTTATACTAGTTTCAACACCTTTAAATTATTAAAGTTCTCCAAACAAAGCAAAGTTGTTAAAAGAGTTTGAAAATGTTTTTTAAAGTGTCTTTTTAGAATTGTTAAAATTTTATTTTGAGTGCAAGGAGCCACCCAAAATGAATGAGCTAACCATGTTCTGCTTTTTAGATTTCACGCCTTTCAGACGTTAAATCATCTTAGAGGCGGGGGTAGTTGTGATAATTTAGATTTATCACAGACTTTTAAAGACATTTTTTCTGAAAAGAGATTTCACTATGGAACTGAAAACACAAAATGGCTTTCATTCTCAAAATGAAAAGAGCGGCGATCTAAAAGGATCGCTAGATCATCATCGATCAGCTGAAAAGACAAGCGGGCGACACTAACTTGAATAGGGGACCACACGAGTTGCACCTTTGATAGCACGCCGACGCAGAAATGAAAGCGAAAGAGTCCAGACGTCCAGACACATTGTCGCCATGGGTGTGTATTTTCAGGTACGAATGAGAAGACGATGTTACGAATCTCTTAATGAGAAAAGATCATTAAGGTTGATGATTGGTTCGTGACCTTTAGGGGAGGTCTTGGCTGAGACGAAAAAGAGGAAGCCAAGGTTTTTTGGAGGATTCGGATCTCGGAGGGAGAAGAAGGGAGAACAGAGCTCAGGGCTCGGATTTGTTCTCTGAGAAAAGTGGATCAGCTCGGATCGAGAGCTGTAGAGGGTGACGTCACCCAAGTGAGCCGGAAGAGAAGGACTCTCGCTAGGAGAGTGCCTGTGTCAAGTCTCATCTTCGATGTTTTGAGAACGCCGTGTTGCAAATTGGTAGAAACTTTACGTGATTTATAAATCGAACATTCTCTGGACTGAAAGAGAACAGAACTTTGGACTTGGAGCTGGTGGATTAAGATCCTACGTGTTCTAAATTAATTTATGCTGTATATATAATTCAATACAGAGAGCCATTTTTATTGTTACAAATAAATAATTGATTCTCCATTAAATTGCCTGGATTATTTGCCGAGCGGCACTTACGCTACCAACCACTTAGCTTTAATCTATTTGAGGCAAGTTATTACACTGTTTTCTGACCAGTCCCGTTTTTCTGTGCATCCGGATAATAGGCGTATTTTCATCTGGAGGGACCGTGGCAGTAGGAATAATCCTGCGTCGTGCACGAAAGTGTCAGATTTGGCGGGGGAGGAGTGTTGGTGTATGGTGGCATCTCCATTGACGGGCGCACTGACCTCTACATCGTTCAAGATGGAGCTCTGACTGGTCGCCGATATAGGGATAAGATCCTCAGACCTATTGTAGTCCCTTACGCTGCAGCAATCGGAGATAACTTCGTTTTAATGGACGATAACTGCAGGCCACATCGTGCAAACCTGGTGGAGGATTTCCCTTTCAAGGAAGGAATCGTTCTAATGGAATGGCCAGCGTGTTCTCCAGACATGAATCCAATCGAGCACGTTTGGGACGCTCTAGGAAGACGAGTTTCTGGCCGCCAACAACCCCCCACAAACTCTGCAAGAACTGGAAAGAGCTCTTCTGGAAGAGTGGGGCAGAATACCCAAACTCGTCATTAACAGCCTCATTGAGTCCATGCCTCAAAGGTGTTCAACGTTGCTGGCCGCCCGTGAAAACCATACCCCCTACTGAAAATGATTTTCTTTGAAGAAAACACCTTTTCTTATTCTTTTTTTCTCATATGCACAAATTGTGTTTTTTCCTTTTGTACACAAATGCGCAATAAAATGCATTTTTTTCTGCCAAACATGTGTAATTTATTCTCATATAACCTACTATGTCTGTCGACCATGTATCAATCAGCTAAAAAGTTTCCCAGATACAAAATCCACTTAAAACTGCAATATCCTTTAATTGTTTTGAGCAGTGTATTTGTTGAATAAGTATGATGTAAAAAAGATAAAAAGTCAATTAATTTGGGATTTGATTTCAATGGTAGGCAACTGGAAGAGCTTAGTAAGGATTTGATAGTCTCTGACAACAACTGTCATAACGAGCCTTAAATTTTTCATGAGTTTATTTATAATATTTTGAAACAGTAAATCATCCTCCAGTAAGCCAAACTTAAAAAATGTGAGAAGGTTCTAGTCGGGGCATCACGTGACACAAAGCGTCTTTCAACAGCGTCATAGATAGGTTCAATCTTCTCGTGACCAAGTTATTATAAAAGTAGAGAAAAAAATCTTTCTAACTTTAAATACTTCTAAAATACCACTATAAATCACGTACAAAGAGATTTTTTTATTTTGTAATAGTGCTCTATTTATTATTTCCTTTTTCAAATCTCATATGAGGTTCAAAACACCTCCACATTTTTAAAAGAATCTGTTATATTTAAAATTAATTTGAAAGCATGCACATACTAAAGGAAGGTCAGAGAATAATAAAACATTTTTTACCTAGCAAAAAAATAAAGCAACTCAAAAAATTAGTCCATTTCTCTTCTAAATCAACAAAGCAACAATTGTAAATAATGCTAGAAATTATATAGTACTGACATCTACGTCCTATAAATGCACTTATTTAGGAGCCTCCTATATATTCTAAATGATTTAATGGTATTACTAAACATTAAAGAAAAATCCCATCTATTTTTCTTTTAAATATTGCATTAGAAGTAGGAGCCTCATATAAGGCTAAGGGTGACGAGAGGGTTAAGAATAGCGATATCGCTGACTAGTATATTTACAGAATATCTTTACACTCGAGATATTCATCAATCAGCTGAACCCTATGTGGACAAGCATTGTCGTCGACGAAGAAAAATTGTCAAACAGCTCTTCTAAAAATTCATAAATATCAGGTAACCAAGAACGTTTGTGCGGTTTTCATCAGACATGAAAACGACCCACAAAAGGCTTGAATACTTATTTTATCATTCGATATAATTATTATTGGCTTCAATTACATTTTCCCAATGAGACAGGAGCTTATAAATGTTCTTTCTGTAAAAATCTTTTTTTTTAGAGTCTGAGAAATCGTGTAACAGCCTTTGTGACTGCGTCTCGGTTTCGGAATTGCTTACAGCTGCGCTATGATTAGGGAGACGGATAACTGGTTACAAGACTTATATTCGAGGCTCTCGTCTACGAACGAAAATCAGCTGAACCACTTTTGAGCGGTCCACTCACAACCAAAGTCCTTCTAAGCATAGAGAATATTCTTCCAGTTATCTCTGAAGCTTTGTTTATAAATATGAACTCGTAGAGTAAAATAAACTTCTAAATCTCTTTTTCTAACGAAATGTTCTTTCAAAGATTGACTTTCTACAAAACTGAAAGAGATGCGTGCGATGCGCTAAAGAACTCTTGAGTGAACGAGGCTTCAAAGGAATGTGCATATATGATGTCATAAGAAACCATTTGACCACAGCTACGCAAAAAATGTATCTGCTCTCAAAAACCGCAGGAACATTTTTAGTTACGTGATTGAACTTCAACATCTTTGTTCTGCAATTCTGGGCATTCAGAGTCCCTCTGTTAAAGACTTATGGTTGTCTGTATACATTTCCATGATCCCTGACTAAATGAGGATACCGCCTCATTTATCGTGGTTCTTCTCCAGCATGTTAGAACGGTCTTACCAAGGTCCCGATTCACTCCAGTTGTGAGCGCAGCAGAATCCTTCGGGAAACTGTATTGACACTTACCAGTGAAGAAAACAAGTAACGGATTCTGGATCCACGAATGACGATTTTTGCACCAGTTCGAAGAGCTTTTTCTAGGTGCGATCATAATTATATAAATACGTTGTTGTCATATATAGTTGTCCGATATTTGCCGTTCAGTCCATCCGTGAGTGCGTCCATATGTTCATCATTTAAAAAGATGTTAATTAAAATTGTCTTCATTCTATTAAATTTTATCATACGTAATTAATTCAACGACATCCCATGATAAGTAATGATTCTTGGTTGCCATGGTGAAGACATCCTATTTAAGATACAGTCATATTATTTTCGCATTGTTGAATTTACATACATAATCGTGATAATTTTTGTATTTATGTATTTTTGCATAAAGTGAAACAGATTTCCACCAAGATCTGAATATTTATAAAACTTCGTTATAGTACGAACGCACTTCATTTACTACATTTGACGTACACTTTCCAACTTGTTTGGTTTGTGATTAATAGGACATAAACCACGGGACATCCGCAACAGAGATTGTCTTCTTTCAGCTTCCTGTATACAGTTTCTTTATAATTCTCAATACAAGGATGACATAAAGCTCATTAGGTAGTTGTGTAGCTGTGGCACCTCAATGCTATTTGACGACTATCCTTGTATAGAGTTTTTTGTTCTTGTTCGCTGTTCTAGGACGTCCTTGCTCTGAAATTTTTCAGATCCATCATGTTTTATAAAGAAGGAAACAACTTTCTTGAATACATTCAAGCATATGGTACTTCTTACTATTTTAATAATGTAGAAAACAATAATTTAAGTATTTTTACAATTGGAATGTACACTTCTTAATCTGACTCTTTAGGAATTATCTATTTGTCAGTGATGAGAAGAAAGTTTGTGTTATTTATGATGACCGATTATTAACAAGAGAGATATAAGTCCTGGGAGAATTGCCCTCCGCGGGGTGGGGGGTGGGGTCTTTCTAAGCGAACCTAATCCATGTTTACACAAAACTATCCAAGTTTCAATAAAAACCACATAAAACTTCAAACGATTAGATCGACGGGTGCGATTGGGTTCAAACCCAACACTTCGCAGTGGTGAGAAGAGACTTCCTATATAGTAACTCTGAATATTTTTACTAAAGCAGTTTTGGGAAAGAAAATCCCAATTTTGTAAAAAGAAAAAAAAACTTTGTAAATTATTTATTTATTTATATTGAATGGATAGTCGATCTGTTAAATTTCACAATCTTGACAACATTGGCATTTTGTTCTTTTTTCGGAATATTGTTCGATTAAAGGTTTATTAAATATTGTGTTTGTGTTTCATTTATCACTTTGTTTGTATATATCATTATTTATCTATTCGTATTCATTCAATAGGTGGTCTGAAAGGAGCAGAAATCCCCCGAAAAATTAGATTAATTAGTGATGAATGGGCTCCAGAAACGGGACTTGTAACTGCTGCTTTTAAACTTAGAAGGAAATTTGTCGAACGTCGGTATCGGGACATTATAGATAGCATGTATAATGAAAGTACACAAAATGGACCACACTCAAGATGACAAAGCCAGTTAGAAAAAGAAAGAACTTTCAAGTTTATGGGCATTTAATCATCTTTCGACTGTTTTATTTTTCATTTTTTTTTTTTTTTTTTTTTTTTTTTTTTGGAAAATAGTAAAATATGCATTCATTCTGCTTGGCCATATTTATGTTACATTAGTTTGAATTTATTTTAAATAAATGCCTTGAATCTTAGTTTTTTGCAAATTATCTGTTATTTTAATATGAATTTAAAATTATGTAACTTGCTCAAGCTTTTATGAAAAGTGGTACTCTTGAGTAAATATCCAAGAGATATTTTAATAATTGTTCATATCTATGTACAGAGATTCTAATTTCCTAAAATTAGTCTCTAATGTTTTATAAATTAATAAGTAAATTTATTGTGAAAAATTATGAATTAAATTTATTGATTTCCTGGTAAATATGATTCTTAGTAATTTTTAATTTGTTTCAATATTTTTTAGATTTTGCAAATATATATTTAATTTTATTTAAATTAATTAATTAGTTTTTTTTCATATTATTTTCTTTAATTTTATTTTTTTCATACTTTGTCATCTTTATAAATTTTGTTTAATTGACTTCTTATTTATTTTCTATATCGCTTTAAAAGTTTATTGTTTATTTTCAATACCTCCTTATCTTGCATTTGTATGTATTACTTACTTCTTAATGAATTTGTTTCCCATTATGTAATTCAGCTCTTCTGTGATTTTTTATCAATCTAGTGTTTTCTTTTTTGGTTATATCTTAGTTGTGTCTTCACTCCAAAAAAGCGAATTCATTTCATTTATACATGTAAGTTCTCACAGTATTCCGGAAAGAACTAAAAAACAATTTAATGAACTTCGGTTTAATTTACATAATAAGGTATTTGTACCCTATATGGATAGGGCTCTCAATGTGGACACCCCTAATATTTTTAAAGGTAATAATTTTAATCAAAAGATGGCTCAACATTTTCGCGAAGAAAAGCAGTTGAAAAGATAATTAAGGCTGGAAAGTGTAAAAAAAGCGCGCTATTCGCTATTTACGAGGAAACCTGTTGTTTCGAGATGTGCTGATCTTAATTACTTGTAAGCTTAAATTCTTATTAGATATGGTAAAATTACATTAAATGTTGAAAAGTGGAGTATTTTAGAAAGCTAATAAAACATATTTTCGATTGCTATAGCATATTTTGCTTAAAAATATTTTCCTTATTCATTTGTTACTAGATTTAGTAAAATTACGCCCGGTTCTCAGTATGGACAGCTTATGTCCCCATCGACTACAACTGTAAGAAAAAAGAAAATTCAACGTTGCCAAGCAATAAATTGGAAAGGCATCAAAGTGATAAAATCTTTGTTCAACAAGATGCCATTTGAATAATCCCCCCAAAACCTTCCTCCAAAAAACCCTTGCAGAAAAATAAAAAGAAGCCCCCCCCCCCTACCAGTAGGATATCTCTTGGTGAAATCATAGGCACCAATGGTATGACTTCCTCAACAAAAGAGAGCTGGTACTGCTTCTTTTGCAGTATTGATGTTTTTTCAAACATGCGGCCATGCATCACATGTGGCAGATATGTTCATGAGGATTATATGGACCTTACTGCCCATGGTGAAAAAGTTTCTATTTGCCCATGCTGTGAGGACTGGGTAATAAGAGATGTAAATTCGCAGACAGATGCTATAAAACTAAGTAAAACCAACAATATTATTTCATAATATTAGTAACTAAGGGGCTTTGCATGGGTCTTCGAAGGGTAAAAGCCGAAAATGATCTTCCCCTTTCGAAAATGCATGTTCTAAAGATATTTACTGTTCCCCCTTTTCCTCCGAATGCTTTAAGATACATTTTTTTTATTCCCTCTCCTCTAAAATCCCTTGGAAAAGTGGCTCTTCCATACACACTGTGTAGAAAGTCAATAAGGGAACACCTGTCCATAATAGGGACAGATAGTTCCTTATATAGACACTTGTAAACATTTTTTGTTTTTATCATATAAATTAAACCAGAATAATTACAAGGTCGCTAATTTTAACAATGATAGTCAATAGTCCAAGGATAGTGGACACACATTTTTGGAGTCCTCTGACTTGTACAGGGGGATGAAAAAAAAAACATTTTCCTTAAGATGTCCATATAGGGTACGGGTACTATACTTTTGTTCAACTTTATAACTACCAATATTTTATCTTTATTCGAGTGAAGCTGAAAAGCCAATATTCCAGCTATAATTATTTTTTTCTGCTCTGGAAATTAAACAGAGACTTTTCACACGTTTTAAATTGTGTGTAAAAACACAATGTTAAAATACAAGCAAATATATCGTCCTATAAATTAAAATAAATATCAATCCATTAAATATAAATGGGGATAAAAAAAAAGAAAAGTTTCCGTTCGAAGGCTCTAGGTCCAGAATTGAAATACTAGTCATTCAAAATTGCCTTCAGTATCGAGGCAAGCATCCTACTGGTTTATCCATGGAAATATTAAGAAAGAAGAACTGATCAAAAATTTCTTGAATTTGATGAATCTTAAATTACTGAAACATCAACTATAATCTCTTCCGCAGACATTTCACCACGCAAACGCGGTTGATTTTTTTTTTGCCGTAGTAGTTCCGCCTTATTGTGACAACCAAGGGGATGTTCAGCTTTTACGCTCGCTGAGCGCGCGCGCTCAGGAGTCACGGACATGGAGTGGGTTCCTATCGCGGACGGGATATCTGTTCACTAGTCGCTACTGTGCTACCGGTACTGCAACTGTGCGCTCAATAACAGGTGGAGAACAGATCACGGATGTAATTACTTGCGGTGCCAATTATAAAGATAATCTGTTACAAGTGAATTAAAGCCCGTTGGCCGAATGGTCAGAGCGCTGAGCTTGTAACCTGACGATACGGGTTCGAGACTTTCGTGAGCCAAAAGTCTGTTTATGTTTTTTTTTTAATTATTGGTTGCTTTTTATTAATAAATAAGACATTTTTATTAAAGATAAATTTCATATTAATAATACAGAAGCCCATGTATTTCTATTAAAATAATAAAATACTTATTTAAATACGAGAAAATGATATTTTTGCGGAGAGAGTTTTATATTTGAACCCGTCTAATATTCTAAATATCGTTCCGAAGGGATTTATATATATATTAAACAAATGGATAAAAAAAGTATTATGCGAAAATATCCGTATACGCATAAAATAATTTCTTAATGTTCTTTAAAAAAAATAGAAGTAAGTTTTTTTTAGATTAGGGTGCAAATATAATGCATGCGTCGCTATTACACCGTGTTAAAATCAAAATGGAAAATATTATAAAAGCAAAATGTAAAAGATATACATTTTTTAACAAAAAATATCTGCATACATATTTTTTAAAGAGGTGAAATATTTGGTGTTTACCTTCTAGTTTTGTAATGAATAAAGTTTGATTAGAATGTTTATAATTTTTCTATTGAAAGTATAAATAAGTGTTTTGCTTATACTAATATAATTTCGGATGTCGTTTGTTTCTTAAATTTTATGATATATTTTGGCCTGTTATCTACACGGTATTAAAACATGCAATCATTAAGAAATATATACATACTAAAACTTTTTCCGAAAAATTGTCTAACTAACAGTGTAAACTCCATTGAAATCCATCCAGCATTATAGATTACAAATAGCGTTGCAAAGGTTAGAAAAAAAACTGGTTTAAATCTGGGAATAAACCAGGTTTTTTAGAAATAAACCGGGATTTTTGGGAATAAACCTGGTCTATTGGAAATAAATCCGGGAATAAACCGACTTTTTGCAACTCTAATTACAAATCAATCTTCTAATATGTGTATACAGGGCCATCGGTAAGATTTTTTATTGGTAGAGAAGAAGACTTTAAATTGCCAAGTTAAATTTTCATATTTGCCAACTCGTTTCATAATTTTGCGAAGTTAACGCATTTAGAAAATGTAATACAATTCTTATTTGTAAAAAATAATAATAATAATAATAATCCCAATTAGAGTTGTAACTTTTGCAAATTCTATCAAAAATAGGAAATGTATTGCAGTTTTTATTAAAATTTTAATTAAATTTGACATAAAAGTTTTAAATTTGAGAAGTGTAAAAACATTTGAGAATTTTTGGAGGGAGGTGGGTGGCTTCTCCCCCCCCCCCCCTGTGTGGGTATCTCAACCTTGGTTTATTAAAAGCATTCTTAATACGAAAAGTATGAAGCAACTGATAAGTGAGTTTTAAATAAATAAAAAGAAAATTATTAAAAAATTTAAATTGTATCAGTCAACCTACCAACTTTGCCGAAAAACAAAGGGCAACCAATAACAGATAAGCACAAAATGCACAATCACGTGATCAAATCGCCTAGCAGTTTTTTTGCGCAGCACGCGTCAGCTTTGAGCAGGGTTGGATGTCTTATTTTAAATGCTGATCGGTCTTAATTACATGAAATAGGTCACGTGATACTTTCCTGGAATACTTTTAATTTTATTTGAGTGGTCACAGGTATGTATTTCTGCTACGAGAATCATGTTTTGAAAGGATAAAGAGATATAGTATTTCTATTTACCAATTCTGAACCATAAAAATAATGCAATAATTGAATAACTTTAAAATTCTCTTCTTCGATAAGACCTACTCCAAGCAGAATCTTCTGAGCGCGCGCGCGCAAAAAAATGTCTATTGAACACGCCCCAAGACAAACTTCTGTCGATGTCAGCAAAAATATTAATAACTTGACAAACCGACAGCTATAAAAAGATATAGAAAAAAAAAGTTTAACCTTATTTGTGCAGATATTTTCCATCAACAAGGTGTAAAAATAAGACGAAATTTTCTATTCAATTTTACTTGTGGAGGTTTTCAACCGCGGTAATTAGAAACTCTTGATCAGCTAAAAAAAAACAGCCGCCATCTTGTGACAAACTCCTCAGTTATTTCACTCGTAAGTGCTAAACAACACATTATATGTCTTCGCCTCTTTATCCATAACTCCATTGGTTCCCCCAGGTACAATATACCCTTTGATAAATTTCCATTTTCGCTGAATGATGATATCCGAATTCCTGCTACACTTTTCCATTCAACAAGAACCATCGATCTTTGGTCGCCTATTGAATCTTTTGACTTTGGATCTGAGACGTTCGACCTAATTGCACCATCTGCATGCTTATTAATGTCGGTATTGGATGTCGGACACATTTAGTACCAAATTCGCCATTATTCACTCTTCAGCATTTTCTACACACACTTTAGAACTAATCGAATGCCTCAGTAACAGCTTTCCTCGATGTCGATACTTATACAGGGTGATTCATAAAAGATGGGCAGAACTTTAAGGGGTTATAGTACACTTAAAGACAAATAATATTAAATAGGAGACTAAGGGTCCCAGACGTATTCCCAAGGAGATAGGGGGCATTAAAATTTAGGGTCCGAAATTTCAAATGATTATAAAAAATGGAAAAAATGGTCGATTCGTTTGCGGTTTTTGCAAAAAATTTTCTTTATGCCAGTATTTTCTTGAAATAAAATTTTAAAGTTCAATTTCAAAAAATGCCGATAGGGGGCGCTTTAGACTTTGGAGTAACAAACAACTATTTTTTAACGTTATTTTTTGTATTTCTTTAAATGATTTCGAAAGCTTAGACTTAAACTTAAATTTTGATCTAAAAATCTGACTCCTAACGAGTAGTTAAGTAGCGTAAACTGAAATTTGAAATTTGAAACCCTCCTCCCCCCAGAACAAAAATCAGTTATTCCCGATCTTTGTGTCGTAGATTAGGCTCTAACTACTGCCGCGTTTTGCTAAAATTATTCTTTATGTGAGTATTTTCTTGAAAATAAATTTTAAAGAAAAGTTTCAAAAAATTCCGATAGAGGGCGCTTTAGACTTTGGAGTAACGAACAACTATTTTATACTGTTATTTTTTGTGTCTCATTAAATGCTTTCTAAAGCTTAGACTTAAACTTAAATTTTTAGCTCAAAATCTGAATCGCTGAGCGTGGTTCAGTAGCGAGGGGAGGGGGTTCAAATTTCAACTTCTGAACATAGTTCAGTTTGCACTACTTAACCATGCCCAACGATTCTGTGCTGTGATACGAGGCAAAAATACAACTTTCGTCAAGGACTGCATAGTCGGAATTCACTCATAAAGGCACTGGCACAGTTGGAAACGTCGCTCATGCAAACGTTAAAGCTCCATTCCTGACTCTAGTCACCGGGTGAAGAAGGAGACAGAAAGTATGCAAATGTCAAATGGGGAAGAAGAAGAACACGTATGCAAAATTCCGACACGATTCAGGCATAAAAACCACTGAACGGTGAGTCAAGTGTATGTCGCTGTAGTAATGAATCGGAAGATGGTTCCATTCACGAATAAGGAAAAGGCTGAGATGCATTTAATTTACGGAAAGGCAGATGGAAATGGTGCAGAGGCACAACGAATGTACGGAGAGCGATTTCCCAATAGGCGGTTGCCTAACCGCAAAACTTTCGAGCGCTTGCACAGACAGTTGTGTGAGACGGGATCATTTCTCGCTTCCCGGTCGAATGCAGGTCGTGCAAAAAAGGACGAATCAGTAGTTGTTGCAGAAGCCATTCTGGATGTAGTAGCGACGCAGCCAAGTACAAGTACACGAACAGTGGCTAGGCAGGTGGATACCTCACAGTACATGACTTGGAGGGTACTGAAGGATGAACATTTGCTCCCGTTTCATGTGCAACGAGTCCAGAAACTGTCTCCAGGGGATTATCCAAATCGTATTGAATTCGCCCGCTGGTTTCTGCAGCAGAACGCGCTAAATCCACATTTTGGACGAACTGTGCTTTTCACCGATGAATGTACCTTCACACGTGAAGGTACATTTAACACACACAATGCACATGTATGGGCGGATGTCAATCCACATGCTACGTATCCACATGCTCATCAGAGACGCTTTTCCATCAATGTTTGGGCAGGAATCCTCGGAGATCACCTAATCGGACCGTACCTTCTTCCTGAACGCCTCAACGGTAAAACATACCTCACATTTCTGCAACATGTGCTGCCAGACCTGTTAAGCGTTCTTCCTCCACGCATCCGGCGGGTCATGTGGTTCCAGCACGATGGAGCGCCAGCCCATTACGTACGAGACGTCCGCAATTATCGGGACATCACATTTCCGAACAGATGGATTGGTCGAGGTGGTCCTGTTGCTTGGCCTGCTCGCTCGCCAGATCTTTCACCCCTCGATTTCTTTTTTTGGGGACAATTGAAGGCTCTTATGTATGAGACACCCATTGAATCCCCCGAGGAACTGGTCGCCAGACTTTCCGCCGCTGTAGGGGAAGTGCTCGATAAGCCTGATGTTTTCGCGAATGTTCGCCGTTCCATACTTCGCCGTTGTTCTGCGTGCATAACCTCTGGTGGTCACAATTTTGAACATTTATTGTAATTACATGTTAATAAATATGCTTTGGTAACATAATCCTAATTTGTGTCTTTTTACCTCGTATCACAGCACACAATGTGTGGACATGGTAAACTGAACTGTGCTCAGGAGTAGAAATTTCAAACCCCTCTCCCCAGAAACTTAACCACATCTAACGATTCACATTTTGGGCTGAAAATTTAAGTCTAAGCTTTAGAAAGCATTTAATGAGACACAAAAAACGGTATAAAATAGTTGTTGGTTACTCCAAAGTCTAAAGCGCCCTCTATCGGAATTTTTTGAAAATTTTCTTTAAAATTTATTTTCAAGAAAATACTGACATAAAGAATAATTTTAGCAAAACGCGGCAGTAGTTAGAGCCTAATCTACGACACAAAGATCGGGAATAACTGATTTTTGTTCTGGGGGGAGAAGGGTTTCAAATTTCAAATTTCAGTTTACGCTACTTAACTACTCGTTAGGACTCAGATTTTTAGATCAAAATTTAAGTTTAAGTCTAAGCTTTCGAAATCATTTAAAGAAATACAAAAAATAACGTTAAAAAATAGTTGTTTGTTACTCCAAAGTCTAAAGCGCCCCCTTTCGGCATTTTTTGAAATTGAATTTTAAAATTTTATTTCAAGAAAATACTGGCATAAAGAAAATTTTTTGCAAAAACCGCAAACGAATCGACCAATTTTTCCATTTTTTATAATCATTTGAAATTTCGGATCCTAAACTTTAATGCCCCCTATCTCCTTGGGAATACGTCTGGGACCCTTAGTCTCCTATTTAATATTATTTGTCTTTAAGTGTACTATAACCCCTTAAAGTTCTGCCCATCTTTTATGAATCACCCTGTATACAGTGGCGGTCAAAAGTTTCCGGCCAGGAAAAAATTTTCAGTTAATTTGTAAATATACCCATACGAAGAGGAATCTCAAAGTGATATTTATACATTTTATTGACATAATAGGTAGGAACTTACTTATAGAAGAACATGTAAATATCAATAAATTTAACTGACAAAATTAAGTATAAATGAAAACGCATGTTCCCAAAAGTTTCCGGCCATCTTCACAAGTTTGTATAAAAGTGGTATTGTAATAGAAAATTACAGTGATCAACAACATTTACAATTAGTATTTTATCGTATTACTATTTCATTAGCTTTAGTAATAAGTACTGCGGCGCAGCAACGTCACATTCATACAATCAACGGTTAAAGATCGTCTATGGTACGTTTTTCCCACATTTCTTGCAATTTTGGCGAAATTTCGGCTGAGTTGGAAAATTTATAGTTCCGCAGACTTTTGTCAACTTCTTTTCAAAGATTTTCTATTGTGTTCATGTTGGGTCATGTTAGGTATTCACGCTTGGGGTGATCATTTCAAAAACGAAATTTTTTGTGCGAAAACCATTGCTTATCGAGGTTTGCAAATATTATTTATGTCGTTATCTTGTTAAGAAAAGTAGTTGCGACCAAATTTTTTCTCTAATAAGATAGAAAATAGTCTTGCAAGATATCCCTATACATTGTATCATTCACCTGGCTGTGGATTTCAAATAACGGACCGACACTTTTTGAAGAAAATACTCCCCACGGCATAATGTGTCCTCCGCCATGCTTCATTGTAGGAATAATATAAGTCGAATCATACCTTTTGCTGTTAGGTCATTGGGCGTTGTGTCTGCCATCACTACCAAAAAAATTTCAAATTCGATTAATGGAAAAATAGAACTTTTGTCCAGTTTTCACTTGACCAGACTTTTGTTTTTTTTGGAAAACACCAGTCGGGTACGTTTTTATTTTTTTTAACTCGGAAAAAATTTTAATACCGACTCTTCCATAAAGTTATGCATCACGTCAGCATTTTGATACGGTATACGTACTTATTTCAGCAATATTTTCATTCCGTAAATCGCAGTATATCGTTGTAGAATTTTTATGCGGATTAATAATTGTTTTTCTCGATAATTCTGTCCACAGGAATAGTAATTTTCCGGGATCTCCCGGACCTCTGAAATTCCTGAAGGCCACGGCCATCTTTATATAATTTTTAAATATCGTTTACGGTCGTTTTCACCGATCGATAACTTTGCCGCAATATCTCGAGAAGATTGGCCTTTTAGCGACAAACTAATCACTTATTTATGAACAATAATTGTTGAACTTTTCAATTTTGAATTCAGACTATGCTATACACAATGATTCATTCATAAACACAACCAAAAAACAGTTTACCGATAGAAAAAAACAAAGAATGATAAGTGGACGGAAACTTGTGCACACGCGAACTTCAAATTTTATCCCTTTGCATGAAGCATCTTTATTATCCAATCAAAATGATCACGTGGTCAGAGGTCATTCATATATTCCTAACTTTTGAAGCAATTGCCCTTCTTCTTTGCTGAAACCTTTTGGTAAATAAATCGAAGAAACTAACTGGGCGGAAATTTTTGACCGCCACTGTATATCCTCTTCGGTGACGCGCTAATTTGTATATACGCTGCAATAGCGACCTCAAACGGAGACTTTTGAGGTCGTACGACATACGAGCACGTCAGTTAAAAGGTTGAATAAGACCAGTATTTTTGAAAAAAATATTGGCAATAAAAAAGAATACAATTTTAAAATATACAAAAAAGTAGTATACGCGTGATAGGTCATCAGTGTACTGAAATGTCTCTCAGAAATTTGCGTAATTTCTTATTAGGTCTTCATGAAAATTCTGCGTTTTTCTTAATAAAGTATGAAACCACAAATGCCACGTTTTCACCAGAATTTTCGGTATAAAATAATTAGTTTTTATAATGTACATACAGAAAACTTTTTTGCATATTTTGTAATACATTTGTTCATAATTTCAAGTGTAATTTAATTATTTTAACATTACCTCAACAGAAGAATACCTCAGAATTTTCTGTATCCGAAATTTTCCGTTGCACTTTTCCATTCGATAGGAACCATCGATCTTTGAATGCCTTTTGACTTTCGATCTAAGACTTTCGACCTAATTACACCATCAACTTCACGCTTATTGATGTCGGTATTGAATGTTATACACATTTGGTACCAACCTCTCCATTATTCACTCTTCAGAATTTTCTACACACACTTTGGAACTAATCGAATGCCTCAAAAACCACTTACCTCGATGTCGATACTTATATATTCGCTTCGGTGACGCGCAAATTTGTATATACACTGCAGTAGCGACCTCAAACGGAGACTTTTTGGTCGCCTTTTATAAAATAACTACCGATTCAGTGAATCAGAGGTTTGTAAAATCAGACACATTTATTATAGTCCAGTCATTTAAGCTTAAATTAGGTAAGAATCTCGGAATTCGAGATACCCAGCTGTAAGTCTGTAAATACTTGTATATTGACACCCTAAAAGTTGTCTCAAAACCTACATATGGTAGGGTGTACGCAACTATTAAATTCCAAGGTCAAAGGTCACAAAAATCGCTTTTTTGCGCTTCTTTTTGTAAATATCTCATTTCCTATAGGTTTTTTGCTATTTGTATTTATTATCAATATTGTAGAATACAAAATTCTCTACAAATTTTGTTCAAAAACATTTTTCATACGTCGAACCGTTTTCGAGATAGAGGGCGGAGAGCGCGCGGTCACAGCATCACTTCAGGTCAAACGGTGCCTCCGGTCGAAAACGCGCCATATATCATTTTTTCCTAACCTATCCACTTTTTATTCAGTATTAATTTATTTAACAACACTTACCTGTCGATGTAATTGCAGAATTGTTAATGAAAATATAGGAATTATATTTGAATTTTAACCTAATTAATATAATATTAATAACTTCTTACATGATGAAAAAAAAACAAATAAATTATGAATTAATCGTTTTATTAAAAAATACTATTCAATACATTTATTTTTATTACAAGTAAAAAAATGGAATAAAGGGTACAAAAACTATAATTTATGTTTTTAATCATCTTCTTCCTCTTCATCGTCGTCTTTCGGCAGCTGGTAAATTTCAAACTGGTCTTCATTATCGTCTTCAACGACATTTGTCTCAAGTTGTTCCTTGATTTCGGAGTCAAAGGTTTCATCTTCGTTAATGTCGCTCTGATATGGTTCTGCATTGAGACAAGCTTGTCCATTACATTGACCACAAGCTAAAGAGCATTGCAAGCCCACTTTCCTGCATCCTCAATGAAAATAATGTGACGTTCATTATTGATGGCGGATTTCTTCTTCATCATGTTGTATGGAGCAGAGAAGATACTTTATCTATTATTTTTGATAAATACATTAATTATTTAAAAAGGCATTACAGTTACAAAATAATTGTTGTATTTGACGGATATTCAGACAACAGTAAGAACGTAAAAGCTATGGAACAGCAGAGAAGAACTGCTGCACTTTCAAAAACGTATGAAGTTTGTTTAGATGAAACAATGGTTGTACCAGTTACTCAAGAAAAATTCTTATCAAATCGAAATAACAAAGATATGCTCATTAATACCTTAACTGAAAAATTACAAGCTGCAAATATTACTACTAAACAAGCCAGAGATGGTGCGGATGTTCTTATTGTTGAAACTGCAATTGAAGAATCAAGTCTGAAAAAACTGCAGTTATAATAGGACAAGATATTGATTTACTTGTCATTTTAATTGGGCGTACACTGTGTTACGAACAAGGAATTTTCTTTAAAAAAGTTGGGAAAGGAAATGTAAAAACGGAGATATACTCGACTAAAAGTTTTGATAATTATCCTCATTCCAAAGGACATATTTTATTTCTGCATGCATTAAGTGGCTGTGACATAACTTCTGCGCTTTTTAAAAAGGGAAAAAATCATTTTTAAAAGTTTTTGAGAAACTGACGAATTTGGATGAACTAGCTGCAGCATTTGAGGAAGAAAATAGTTCGGCCCAGAGATTATTAAAGAGTGGAACTCAAATCTTATTGGCAGACTATAATGCTCCGAAATCTGTGAAAAGTCTCGATCATATTCGTTATATGCATTACGCCAAGTCTACAAAACTTAATAAACCTATGCAGCTTTCAATTATTCCACCAATAAGTGCAGCTTCTCATCAACATTTCAA
The DNA here is from genome assembly GCA_964019185.1 of Maratus speculifer. NCBI lineage: Eukaryota > Metazoa > Arthropoda > Arachnida > Araneae > Salticidae > Maratus > Maratus speculifer. The sequence goes on along the minus strand of OZ025299.1, from coordinate 224,451,298 downwards.
ACGTGTATATTATCAAGTTCAAACTTGGTTAGGGCATGATTTGGAACCCCAGGTATGGGGTTGGGCAATGCAAAACGATTTTCTGGAGCCTATCATGACAATTTTACCACCTGCTCCAGAAGATTTGCTAAATACAATTTTCTGTTACTGCAAGAGTGGTTGTGGTTCGCGATGCGGATGCAGGAAAGTGGGCTTGCAATGCTCTTTAGCTTGTGGCCACTATAATGGGTAAGCTTGTCTCAATGCAGAACCATATCAGAGCGACATTAACGAAGATGAAACCTTTGGCCCCGAAATCATGGAACAACTTGAGACAAATGTCGTTGAAGACGATAATGAAGACCAGTTTGAAATTTACCAGCAGCAGAAAGACGACTATGAAGAGGAAGAAGATGATTAAAAACATAAATTATAGTTTTTGTACCCCTTATTCCATTTTTTTACTTGTAATAAAAATAAATGTATTCAATAGTATTTTTTAATAAAACGATTAATTCATAATTTATTTGTTTTTTTTTATCATGTAAGAAGTTATTAATATTATATTAATTAGGTTAAAATTCAAATATAATTCCTATATTTTCATTAACAAGTCTGCAATTACATCGACAGGTAAGTGTTGTTAAATAAATTAATACTGAATAAAAAGTGGATAGGTTAGGAAAAAAATGATATATGGCGCGTTTTCGACCGGAGGCACCGTTTGACCTGAAGTGATGCTGTGACCGCGCGCTCTCCGCCCTCTATCTCGAAAACGGTTCGACGTATGAAAAATGTTTTTAAACAAAATTTGTAGAGAATTTTGTATTCTACAATATTGATAATAAATACAAATAGCAAAAAACCTATAGGAAATGAGATATTTACAAAAAAGCACAAAAAACCGATTTTTGTGACCTTTGACCTTGGAATTTAATAGTTGCGTACACCCTACCATATGTAGGTTTTGAGACAACTTTTAGGGTGTCAATATACAAGTATTTACAGACTTACAGCTTGGTATCTCGAATTCCGAGGTTAACTTACTATAATGACTGGACTATTAATCAAATCATTGATAACAGAATGACTGCGCAATATGCTAATAACCTGATCCTTGTACTTTTTTTCATGGAAAAAAATTTGAGTTCTTTTCGATTTGCTTAAATTTTTGAAGGTTGATAGAGGATCAAATGTACAAGATATTCCCGAAGTTATAAGATGCATTTCTAAAGAATAATAATGGAAAACGAATTTAACACTTTGTTGACGAGAATTTAACATAAAATAGTTTTCAACAGCGATTTTTTTATGTCAATATTTTAATATAGTTCCTGAGATTAACCACGTAATTGATTATTTTCTTACGTACAATAAATTGAAAATATGGATTAACGCCACTTTTTTAAAGCTAAATATTCTTAATATTTAGTCAACATTTATGCAATTGAATAGTATGAAATTGCATTTAAAAATCAGTGGTGTCAAAAAGCTTTAAGTGATGAATGAAGCAAATTCTTCTTGCCGTACGACGTACGGACAAATCAATTAAATGATTGAATAAGAGGCGAATATTTTTTTTAAATATTGGTAGTAAAAAAGAATAAAATTTTAAAATATGCAAACACGAGTATACCCGTGGTAGGTCATCGGTGTACTTAAATGTCTCTCAGAAATTTGCGTAATTTCTTATTAGGTCATCAAGAAAATTCTGCGTTTTTTGTAATAAAGTTTAAAACCACAAATGCCACATTTTGAACAGAATTTTCGGTATAAAGTAATTAGTTTTTATAATGTACGTACAGAAAACTCTTTTGCTTATTTTGTAATACGTTTGTTCATAATTTCAAGTGTCACTTAATTATTTTAACATTACCTCAACAGAAGAATACCTCAGAATTTTCTGTATCCGAAATTTCCCGCTGCACTTTTCCATTCAATATGAACCATCGATCTTTGAATGCCTTTTGACTTTGGATCTGAGACGTTCGGGCTAATTACACCATCGACTTCACGCTTATTAATGTCGGTATTCGATATTGGACACATTTGGTACCAACCTCGCCATTATTCCCACTTCATCATTTTCTACGCACACTTTGGAGCTAATCAAATACCTCAAAAACCGCTTACCTAGATGTCGATATCAGTGTTGGGCACGTTCACAAAATAAACGAACTAACTCAAACTCACGTTCAATTTCTGAAAAGTGATTTAAGTTCTCGTTCAAACTCAAAAATTTTCAAACGAATTCGTTCAAATCAAACTCATTTGTAAAAATGAACGAAGTTCACTAAAAAGTTCACTTGAGTGAAATCGAGGGGTTCGACAAACTAGTTTTTGGTGTACCAGATTTATAAATCCAGTTGATTTACCTGATTTACTCCTGATTTACTGATTTACTCGTGATTTACTGATTTACCTCTGATTTACTGATTTACTTGCGATTTATTCCTGATTTACTTCTGATTTACTGATTTACTCGTGCTTTACTGATTTACCTCTGATTTACTGATTTACTCGTGATTTACTGATTTACCTCTGATTTACTGATTTACTTGCGATTTACTAGCCTACAACTTGGAATCGCGAAGCGATTACGCGGGAAGTTGGCGAGCGTAGCGAGTTTAAAAGAACTGTAACTGCTCATTCAAATTATGCATGTTTGGGGCGCCGCACTCCACTTTGCCCCCCCCCCCCAAAGGGAAGCTTTTTAAATTTTTATCCACAGCACTCGTGTTGCATACCTTTAGAAAGGTCTGAAACTGCCTTTTCCTATTATGGATGTCTTGTGTGTCCCCTCCGCTCTGACCCCAGGGGGGGGGGGGACATTTTTTATTTCTTTACAACACCAGTCGTGTGACACATCATTTGAAAGGTCTGAAAATGCTTATTCATATTATGGATGTCTTGTGTGTCACCCGCCCATTCTGCACCCCCAGGGGGGGACATTTTTAATTTCTTTACAACACCAGTCGTGTGATACATCATTTGTAAGGTCTGCAACTGCTTATTCATATTATGGATGTCTTGTGTGTCACCCGCCACTCTGCCCCCCCAGGGGACATATTTTTAATTATTTTACAACACCAGCCGTGTGACACATCATTTGAAAGGTCTGCAACTGCTTATTCATATTATGGATGTCTTGTGTGTCACCCGCACTCTGCCCCCCCCAGGGGAGGCAGATTTTTAATTATTTTACAACACCAGCCGTGTGACACATCATTTGAAAGGTCTGCAACTGCTTATTCATATTATGGATGTCTTGTGTGTCACCCGCACTCTGCCCCCCCCCAGGGGAGGCAGATTTTTAATTTCTTTACAACACCAGTCGTGTGACACATCATTTAAAAGGTCTGCAACTGCTTATTCATATTATGGATGTCTTGTGTGTCACCCGCCACTCTGCCCCCCCAGGGGACATATTTTTAATTATTTTACAACACCAGCCGTGTGACACATCATTTGAAAGGTCTGCAACTGCTTATTCATATTATGGATGTCTTGTGTGTCACCCGCACTCTGCCCCCCCCAGGGGAGGCAGATTTTTAATTATTTTACAACACCAGCCGTGTGACACATCATTTGAAAGGTCTGCAACTGCTTATTCATATTATGGATGTCTTGTGTGTCACCCGCACTCTGCCCCCCCCCAGGGGAGGCAGATTTTTAATTTCTTTACAACACCAGTCGTGTGACACATCATTTAAAAGGTCTGCAACTGCTTATTCATATTATGGATGTCTTGTGTGTCATCCCCACTCTGCCCCCCCAGGGGACATATTTTTAATTATTTTACAACACCAGCCGTGTGACACATCATTTGAAAGGTCTGCAACTGCTTATTCATATTATGGATGTCTTGTGTGTCACCCGCACTCTGCCCCCCCAGGGGAGGCAGATTTTTAATTTCTTTACAACACCAGTCGTGTGATACATCATTTGAAAGGTCTGCAACTGCTTATTCATATTATGGATGTCTTGTGTGTCACCCGCCACTCTGCCCCCCCCAGAGGACATATTTTTAATTATTTTACAACACCAGCCGTGTGACACATCATTTGAAAGGTCTGCACCTGCTTATTCATATTATGGATGTCTTGTGTGTCACCCGCACTCTGCCCCCCCCCCAGGGGAGGCAGATTTTTAATTTCTTTACAACACCAGTCGTGTGATACATCATTTGAAAGGTCTGCAACTGCTTATTCATATTATGGATGTCTTGTGTGTCACCCGCCACTCTGCCCCCCCAGGGGACATATTTTTAATTATTTTACAACACCAGCCGTGTGACACATCATTTGAAAGGTCTGCAACTGCTTATTCATATTATGGATGTCTTGTGTGTCACCCGCCACTCTGCCCCCCCCAGGGGACATATTTTTAATTATTTTACAACACCAGCCGTGTGACACATCATTTAAAAGGTCTGCAACTGCTTATTCATATTATGGATGTCTTGTGTGTCATCCCCACTCTGCCCCCCCAGGGGGGGACATTTTTAATTTCTTTACAACACCAGTCGTGTGATACATCATTTGAAAGGTCTGCAACTGCTTATTCATATTATGGATGTCTTGTGTGTCACCCGCCACTCTGCCCCCCCCAGGGGACATATTTTTAATTATTTTACAACACCAGCCGTGTGACACATCATTTGAAAGGTCTGCAACTGCTTATTCATATTATGGATGTCTTGTGTGTCACCCGCACTCTGCCCCCCCAGGGGAGGCAGATTTTTAATTTCTTTACAACACCAGTCGTGTGATACATCATTTGAAAGGTCTGCAACTGCTTATTCATATTATGGATGTCTTGTGTGTCACCCGCCACTCTGCCCCCCCAGGGGACATATTTTTAATTATTTTACAACACCAGTCGTGTGACACATCATTTAAAAGGTCTGCAACTGCTTATTCATATTATGGATGTCTTGTGTGTCACCCGCACTCTGCCCCCCCAGGGGAGGCAGATTTTAATTTCTTTACAACACCAGTCGTGTGACACATCATTTAAAAGGTCTGCAACTGCTTATTCATATTATGGATGTCTTGTGTGTCATCCCCACTCTGCCCCCCCCATAGGGGGACATTTTTAATTTCTTTACAACACCAGTCGTGTGACACATCATTTGAAAGGTCTACAACTGCTTATTCATATTATGGATGTCTTGTGTGTCACCCCCGTTCTGTTCCCCCAAGGGGGGCACATTTTAGTTTTTTTACAACACCAGTCGTGTGACACATCATTCGAAAGGTTTGCAATTGCTTATTCATATTATGCATGCCTTGTGTATCACCCCCCACTCTGCCCCCCCAGGGGGGCACATTTTTAATTTCTTTTCAACACCAGTCGTGTGACACATTGTCTTTACAACACCAGTCGTGTGACGCATCATTTTAAAGGTCTGCAACTGCTTATTCAAATTATGGATGTCTTGTGTGTCACCCCCACTCTGCCCCCCAGGGGGTCCCATTTTTAATTTCTTTACAATACCAGTCGTGTGACACATCATTTGAAAGGTCTACAACTGCTTATTCATACCATGGGGTATTGGCGAGCGCAGCAAGCAGGGGTGGCCTACAACTTAGAATCGCTAAGCGATTACGCGGGGGGTTGGCGAGCAGGGGGGCGGAGCCCCCCCAGTATACTAAAAAGGTATAGGATCCAGAATGAAAAATTCGAGAGTATGGCTAGTGGAAAATTATGTCTCATATTAGCTTCATATGCGCAAATAAATATGCGAGTAACGAAACATTTCTTTGGGCATTTTTTACTAATACTACAATTAAGTATTTATGCAAAGCTGTGAATGGGCCTCAAAACCAAATTCGATTTTTGGACAGAATTTTCATTTGGATTTTCGGAACAGAAATTCATTTAGTGACTTTGGAATATTTTTTCTGAGGGGGGCGGGGGCGGGGGTGGCTAAGCTCCCTCCTGATGACATTTCTGTGGTTGTCAAATCCTAAAAACTATCATAAAATGCTAATTTAACAATATTTCAAAATCATTTTTGGCATTTATCAGAAAATAAAAAAGCATTCTAATTTCTTCATATCTAAATAAAATCTGTGTAAATTTACATTTTTTTAGAAATAGTAATGTAATTTTTTTTTATTTATAAATAAAAGTGAATTAGTGAAAGTGTCACAAAAAATCGTTACTTTTAATTTAAGAATAACTTTCAATATAATAATTGATCATGATGTGATCTGCCTCCCCCCCCCCTTTGCCAAAGAAAATTTGCCATGATCCCCCCCCCTCTAAATTGAAGATGATTGAGGACTGAATCCTCCTTTGTATATGATAAACGATGCTTTACCAGTAAATGTTTTTGTTTTTTTTAATTTGTTGTTGAACCTTCTTTAACCGAATGCTTCGCTTGACATACATTTAAATTATAGTTTGCTTTATAATTTGATGCTTCAGGAACCTATGTCCAGAGTTTCTTCTTTTTATTTCCATAATAAAAGAAATAAATGAATCAACTAGCCCGAACATGGTTCGTACGGATATCGTTATTTTCAAGGTGAAACATCAGTATTTTTTTGTTAAAAAAATAAATCTAGTTCGAATGCGCGAAACTTCGTCTTACTTAAGGATTGATTTTCTAAAGGAATATACTGGTACAAAAAATTTTCTGGTCGTGAAATTCCAAGACCCATACTTACCCTACCATACGAAAAATCCAAATTATTTGAGATTTGAGAATATCTGATACAAACAGAATGATATACATACACTGATACGGAAACAACTGACGCTGAAATGTTTGAGTTCAAACCAGGCCCTGATTACAGAGCCGTAGCTAGAAGTGAACAATAAGGAGGGAGGGGGTCAAGAGAATGTAGGGGGCTCATATTTTGTTTTATCTCTCTGACACAGAAAGATAAATTACTGTTGTAATAACTTCATTTTATGCTAAGAAAAGTGCATGATGATGAAAATTTTGGGTCTATAACTAGTGAAAAATTAAATATCATGTTAGCTTCATATGTACAAATAAGATAAGGGAGTGTTGAAACACTTATTTTAGATACAATTTAGTAACCCTGCAAAACTGTGAAAGGGTCTCAAAACTAAATTAGATTTTTGAACAGAATTTCATTTGGATTTTCGGAACAGAAATTCATTTAGAGACCTTGGAATCTTTTTCAGGGGGGCGGGGCTTAAAGTATTTTATTTTTCTCCAGGGGGGAATGAGCTACCCATATCGCCCTCTTAGCTACGGTCCTGCCTGACTATTGTTCGGGCATTCGGGGCGGGCCCGTAGCTAAGGGGGCGCTATGGGCGGCTCACCCCCCCCCCCCTAAAATATTTTGAGTCTCTCCTGGAAAAGATTTCAAGGTCACTAAATTAATTTCTGTTCCGAAAATTCAAATGAAATTCTGTTCAAAAATCTAATTTAGTTTTGAGAACTTTTCCTAGTTTTGCAGAGTTACTAAATTGTATCTAAAATAAGAGTTTCAATATTCCCTCATCCTATTTGTACATATGAAGTTAATATTATGTTTAATTTTGCACCAGTTATACACTCAAAATTTTCATCATCCTGTACTTTTCTTAGCATGTTAGAAGTTATTTCAACAGTTTAATAAGAAACATAGTACCTACAATGTGAATATGCACTAACTTACCTTTCTGCGTCAGAGAGAGATAGAGAAAAAAAATTATGAGCCCCCCCCCCCCTATTTCCTCTTGAGCCCCTCCTATCGTTCATTTCTGGCTACGGCCCTGATTCGAGGCCTGTGCCCTCGGCACGAAATTTCAAAGGAGCACAAAATTTTTCCCAATTTCATCTAATAAAAATTTTAATTGTGGAAAAATAGTGATATTTAAGATGTGAATATGACGAAATAACAAAAATATATCTCAATATAAATTTAAATGCACATTTCAGTAAATAATAGATAAATGTTTTTATTACTTTTCATCATATGCAGTATAAGGTAAGTCTTGCAATCGTTTTGAAAATTAAAAAGAAAAAAATAACCGATCTACATGTTTTAGACACTAGAGATTCCGAAAAACATATTTTTAGAAAAAAGAAAATTACCACACAGTCCGTTTGCCATCTAGCGAACAACTATTTTTTTCGGACTCTCGAAATATCGTTCTGATGAAAGGCACATAGAAATTTTAGAAATTTTTTATTTTAAAGAATGGATGTAAAAGACAGTAAAATAACACAAATTTTTCATAAAGAACAAAGTCGATCGGATAATTAGTTCCCGAGATATTTGTAATGCTATTTTCCACACTTTTTGATGCTTCATGACCCTGTATTTCATTCGAATTTTAATTCAGAGATACATTTTAATTAGAAATCAAATGCTTAATTCGAAGCAGTAAACTGTTAATTAATATGATATTTTTTTTGAATTATAAAAATATTTCTTTTATGCAATTCGGTACTATTTGAGTTGTTTTATATAATTTGTCAAAATTGGTTCATTACCAATTCATTAATAGAGCATTACTATGTATATTAAGTTCTTAATTAATATTTATGAGTAAAATAATAATTTAAAACTACTTAATACTGATTTAATTGTTTTATAATTAAATGTTTGATTCTTGATTGATTTATTGCTAAATTAATGTTTATTTCTTGACAAGTTGACAGCTTAATTGAATTTAAAATCATTAAAAGATATTTATTGGTCTTATGATTACTTTATGTCAATTTAATGTTTTATTTATTGATAATTTGTCAACTTTTGCGTAGTTTTTAAATCGTTAACAGAGATTTATTGGTTTTTTAATTATTTTATGTCAAGTCAATGAAAATTTTTAAATTTATGACCATATCTATTTTGATACTTTTTCTTATTATATTTTCAAACTAGTTGGATGTTCCAATCCCAAAACTTTCTTCTATCTCATACGTACATTTAATATATAAAAAAAATAATTACTCATTTTAATGCTTTAATAATTTTAATTCAATACCATACAAACTTTGATTTTCATCTTAAAATTCTGCTTCAATCAATTAATCGAAGTAAAAACGAATTTCCGTATCTGCACGAGCCGATGCACAATAGAATGATAGGCAGATTTTTTTTCAAATTCAGGGAGGACCTACTTGCCTTAAAAAAAAAATAATCATATACAAAAAATTTAGTTCCGTTCTAGAACTAACTTCATACACTTTTATGTGCTGCAATATTGAAAATGGCATAAAATTCGCTATTGCAGCGCCCCCTTCCGGCGGATTTTTTTTCAGATTCAGGGCGATCTAACTACCCATAAACCACAAACACAAAAAATTTCGTTCAATTCGATGCATAACTTCATATACTTTTGGTCGGTACATTATTGAAAATGACACAAAAATCGTGATTGCAGCGCCCCCTTACGGCGGATTATTTTCAAATTCAGGGAGAATCAACTAGCCATAGTCATAGACTTACACAAAAAATTTGGTTAAATTCGATGCATAACTTCATATACTTTTGGTCGGTACAATATTGAAAATGGCACAAAAATCGAGATTGCAGCGCCCCCTTCCGGCGGATTTTTTTTTCAAATTCAGGGAGGACCAAAACTTGCCATAGTCATACACATACACAAAAAATTCGATTCAATTCGAGGTATAACTTCATATACTTTTGCTCGGTACAATACTGAAAATGGCACAAAAATCGCGATTGCAGCGCCCCCTTCCGGCGGATTATTTTCAAATTCAGGGGGGACCAACTAGCCATAGTCATACACTTACATAACAAATTTGGTAAAATTCGATGGATAACTTCATATACTTTTGGTCGATGCAATATTGAAAATGGTACAAAAATCACGATTGCAGCGCCCCCTTCCTTCGGAATATTTCAAAACTGAAGGAGGTCCTGCTTGCTACAGCCAAAAACATTCACAAAAAATTTGGTTCAATTCTATGCATAACTTCAAACACTTTTTGGTGGTAGAATGGCGACATACACACAGACAGACAGACACACAGATAGACACACAAACACACAGATAGACACACAGACACACGGACAGACAGACATTTTGAAAAAACATGTTTTTTGGAATCTCTGACCCCTAAAACGTATAAAGTCGTCGAAAACCGGAAGTAAAAAAAATTTCAATTACAATACTTTCTTCTATTGGAGATAGAAGAAAGTAAAAAGGGGTTCAGTCTTGACTCTGCAATCAGGCAGAGCACATGCAAAATTTTGACTGTTAATATCATGATTTCATGATTGTATACCAAGGTTATGTTTTGTTGGCTCTGCATATCAGAGAATAGTGTTACCCTGGATACCTATGTTAATTTCACGTCATACTATATTTAATAAACTATTTAATCATATAATGCTCTCCCAACAATTAAAGACTGTGATTATTTGAACACATTTGTGACTGATACACCCACATACTTTAAAAAGATCTGAGTGTGAAAATTATTTTCATTGCGTAAAATTACATTGGCTTACACACTACTAATAAAAAGGAATGATGCCCAGTTCAGATGGCATTGAGCTCACAGGCTATGCAGACTAATTGTGTATTACAGCCTTACATAATAATACCCTTCGAAAAAAATGAGAAAGGAAGTACCCCTCCCCCAATTTTCTTTCTTTATGCTTATCATTGAAGCCCCAAAACTAATCAGGGATACGCCTTATCATATAATAAGCCTAAATCCAAAATTCGAAGGAAGTCGAATAATTCTGCATAAAAACCCATTTATGTAATTTAAGAAACGTTTTTCTCCCTTCCCTATTTTATAATTAATCATTAAACCTCCAAAACTGTTCAGAAATTCAACTTATCAGAAAGAACCTTACATCCAAAATTTAAAGCAAATCGGATAACTCTGTATAAAACTCTATTTAGCTAACTTAAGGGGGAAGGAAGTAATCGCCCGTACTTTTCTTTATGATTAACAAAAGAAATACCACAACAAATGAGCGAATCTTCTTACTACTATGAACCTGTGTACAAAAATTGAAACAAATCGGTTAATTCTGTAAGAAAAACCATTTACATAAATTATGAGGGGTAGTTTCCTCTATCCTCCCTTTATACTTATCCAGTAAATTTCAAAAACAAATCAGGGAAGCGCCATTTTAGCATAAACCTTTATACAAAATTTGAAGCAAATAGATAAGTTTTGCGTGAAAAACTTAAATTAAGACACGGGGGATTACACCCCGCCCATTCCCCCTCTTTAAACTTATCCAATGAACACCCAATACTAATCATGAAGGCACCATTAGAATGATCCTACATCTGAGATTTGAACGAAATCTACTAATTCTTCAGGAAAAACCCATTTATATAAATTAAGGGGGAGGAGGCAATAGCACCGGTTCCAATTCTTATACTTTTCGAATCACCTCACAAAAATTTTCAGGGAAGTGTCTTATCATAATAAGCCTAAATCCAAAATTTCATGTAAATCGGATATTTTTATCTTGAGTTATCGCGTTACGTACGTAAGTACGCACGTACATACATACATACAGAACGGGCGGGCACATAAGCTCTAATGCTTTGATAGCCTGTGAGCTAAAAAACTACACTGTTAAGCGTAATTCAGAAAATCATCTTGTCATTTTCATCATTACCAAAAAAAAAAAAAAAAAAAATCTAGAAAAAACACAACACATTTTCAGAAATCAAAAGCAAACCAACAAACGAAAATTAAAAGGAATTTGTTAAAGGGCAGAAAATTCGAAAACATTAATGAGCGAGTAAATGAGTTAGACAGTCGCGATGCCATAAGTGAAAATCGAGCTTAGGATCAAGCCAAGACCGTCTATGATGCCAAGTTTTCGCCAACGTCGTCAACGTTTTCGCCAACGTCGCTTGCTCAACTTTATTTTCTCCTCGTTCTTATTTAACTAGGGGGGCTCCGCCCCCTTGCTCGCTATGCTCGCCAACCCCCCATGTAATCGCTTCGCGATTCCAAGTTGTAGGCTGTCCCTGCTTGCTGCCCTCGCCAATACCCCATAGTATGAATAAGCAGTTGCGGATCTTTCAAATGATGTGTCACACGACTGGTGTTGTAAAGAAATTAAAAATGTGCCCCTCCCTGGGGGGCAGAGTGGGGGGTGGACACACAAGACATCCATAATATGAATAAGCAGTTGCAAACCTTTCAAATGATGTGTCACACAACTGGTATTGTAAAGATATTAAAAATGTGCTCCCCCTGGGTGGGCAGAGTGGGGGGTGACACACAAGACATCCATAACATGAATAAGCAGTTGCAGACCTTTCAAATGATGTGTCACACGACTGGCGTTGTAAAAAAATTAAAAATGTGCTCCCCTGGGGGCCAGAGTGGGGGGGATGACACACAAGACATCCATAATATGAATAAGCAGTTGCAGACCTTTCGAATGATGTGTCACACGACTGGTGTAAAGAAATTTAAAATATACCCCCCTGGGGGGGCAGAGTTGAGGGTGACACATAAGACATCCATAATATGAATAAGCAGTTGCAGACCTTTCAAATGATGTGTCACACGAGTGGTGTTGTAAAGAAATTAAAAATATGTCCCCCTGGGTGGCAGAGCGGAGGGGGGGACACAAGACATCCATAATAGAAAAAGCAGTTTCAGACCTTTCTGAAGATATGCAACACGAGTGCTGTGGATAAAAATTTAAAAAGTTGCCGTTTGGGGGGGGGGCGAAGTGGGGTGCGGCGCCCCAAACATGCATAATTGGAATGAGCAGTTACAGTTCTTTTAAACTATAGGGCCCCCCCCCCTCGCTATATACCCCCTATATACTATATACCCCTATATACTATATACTATATATACTATATACTATATATATACCTATATACTATATACTATATACGCTATATACTATATACCCCCTGCTCGCTATGCTCGCCAACCACCCGCATAATCGCTTCGCCATTCCAAGTTGTAGGCTACCCCTGCTTGCTGGGCTCGCCAATACCCCAATGAGTCGCTTCGCGATTCCGTTCGGTACTGCTTTGCAATCCCGGTTGGAATCGCTTCGCGATGCATAGACGGAGCCCTTTCCTGATTGATCTATTCGACTCATGGAAGGAGTGGTTCACCCGGACGCGTTATTTCCGGAAATCTTACACATCAGCATCATTCCAGGAGTCATTCCTTTTAAGGCTAGTTTTTTTTTTCTATAGAAGGAAATTACTCAAACATTGCCTGACTTCACTTTGCACATCACTTCAAAGAAGATGCCGTATTTTCCGCGTAACACGCGTATCTAGAGTTTTATATATGATGGCAAACCAAATATTCAATTGAATTTTAAACCTTAGATATTGGTGAATTATAAAATATATCAACAATGTACATCAATTGTATGACAGTCTTATTATATTTACGTGAGTTAGAAAACGGACAAGCGATAGACAAACAAGCCGAATTCATAAATCACATCAGCATCATTCCAGGAGTCATTCCTTTTAAGGCTAGTTTTTTTTTTTTTTTTTTTTTTTTTTTTTTTACTATAGAAGGATTTTATAATGTATATTCAGGGGCCTGCTAAGAGAAAACTTCGCCCGGGACAAAGTTCCAATTTAGCGCCCCTCCCCAACTTTTTCTTGTGACAGGTCGAAAATGATGTCTTACAGTATAAATTTGGCGCCCGTTGAAATCCCACGCCCGGGGCGACAGCCCCCTTCGCCCCATCTCCTTCTTCCCACGGCGCTGTATATATTCCGATATATTCATGTCTATTCTATTACAATGCTTTAGTGTTGCTCTAGGTTTTGCTCACTATACTTCATCCTTCATTTACTCTAAAATGCGAGGTAAAATGTGCGGGCCATGGATCTCTATGGATTTTGCGAGGGATCTGACCTCCGATCTTACCATAAATAAAGTCGAAGACGAGGTCAAGGATAAAAAATATCAAATTTTAATTAAATTTATGGATTTATTAATTGATTTTTGAAATGTAGTTATTTATACAAGATTTAATGATTTCGCAAATTTGCTATGAGGTTTATTGATTTTACACTGATTTACACAGGATTTACTATTTAAATCTTGATTTACAGATTTTAATTTGATTTATTACAAGGTTTATTGATTTGTAATAAGATTTATTGATTTTACATGATTTACAATTTCCATCTCGATTTACTAATTTAACTTGATTTACTATAGGATTTACTGATTTACTATAGGATTTACTTATTTACTAGAGGATTTACTGATTTACGATAGGATTTATTGATTTACATTGATTTACTGATTTACTACAGGATTTACTTTTTAAATTTTGATTTACTGATTTAATTGATTTACTATAGGATTTACTGATTTACTAGAGGATTTATTGATTTACATTGATTTACTACAGGATTTACTCTTTAAATCTTGATTTACTGATTTTGACTTGATTTACACGGCAGTAAATCCGCTGTGTACCAGATTTACAGCGTTGTCGGACCCCTCGGGTGAAATGTAGTTTACTCTCCTTCGCCAAGGCGACTTTTTTTTAGCGATAAATGTTTCGATATGGCAACCCTGCATTTTCATTTTCTCCTCCCGGATCTTCAATATGGCAACCCTAAGGAGTGGTCCGGTTTACGTGTTTTACCGATTTCTGAGCCGTTTCTGATTGGACGCTACTTTTTGTTAAATGTTTTCCGATTGGACGAAAGATGAGAACTTGAAAGATAGCTATTTCTAAGCCGTTTCTAATTGGACGCTCCTTTTTGTCTTGAAAGAGAGCTTTTAAATTTTTTAATATCGTTATTCCCGCTTAGAAATTGCTTTATGTAGCATTGTTTTTGGGAGTTGCATCTTGCAGTCAACGAGTGAGTTTATTTATGATACAATTTTACCCTGATATATGATTGACCAGTCAATCCGGAGCAAAACAGCGGCTCCGGGTAAGTAAAAATTTTCCTTTTTTTGTCTTTAGATTTGTATTTTATGTGCTTTTTGTTTATTTTGATTGCCGCCATCTTGGAAAGTGCGTTTTTGCGTAGTGTCTCTTTGGCCCGCCACACACTAGAGAAACATTGAACGAAAAAGCGTGCGACATGAGACAATTTCACCCTGATATCAAAGAAAAAACCGGTTTGACTGGGTCATGTTGCACGATATTTGACGCATGTCTCTGTGGTGTGTGGCGAGTCTTGGAGCAAGAAGCTCCGGGAGGCTAATTTTCATTCACTCAAGGATACAGCGCTTGGCGAAAGCCAATATGTGCCAAATATTTTGACTAACATCTACGCATTTTCTCGCACATCATGGCTGTTTTAGACATTTTACTTACAATTTTTGTCGTATATGAGGCACTTTGAAGCTATTGTAGCGTATCAGAGGCATAGCGAGGTGGTTAAAGCAGAAAGCTTGTAATTATAAGATTGTGAGTTGTGTCCTTTCTCTCGTAGAATTTTGTTTTTATTTTTATTTAAGTAATCGATAAAGAATGTTATAAAACTCAGTTATTTTGTATTAGTTTTATTGTCAATTAGACATTTAAATTTTAATTACAATTAAATTATAAAATTTTATTAAAAATTTTATGACATAAAGTTTAATTTGAAATAAATGTAAATAGTTAATATAAGCTTTTAAATTCTGCTTTTTAATAATTAAATAAATATAATTTAAAATACAATAATTATTAAAATAAAATAAAAAATATTTTTATTTTAGTTATGCTACCGCCGTGTTGTAAGAGATAAATATCAAATTAGTAAAACCAATTTATTAAAGTTCTTATGTTTTAAAATGAGGCATCATTCATACACACACACACATACAAAAAAAAAAAAAAAAAAAAAAAAAAAAAAAAACATATTCTATATTAGTATTTATTTTAATAATTACTGTTTCATTTATAATTATAAAGTATTGTAACATAAAAATATTAATTATAAATATTCAAATTTTAATATTTCTATGTATTTAATTAATGATAATAATAAAAAAAAAGGAAAATCTTTATTTTTTAATCTTCTTTAATCTTTCTTTAATCTTCCACTAACATAATTTAAGATTTTCTTAAAAAAATTATCAATATTTAAATATATATAACTAATATTAACTATTTATTAATTAATATTAATATATATATATAATTATAAAATAATATTAATTAACATTATTAATTGTTACATATATAACTAATATCAATAAGTATTATCATTTAAACAGATAATGTTTTTAATGTTTTCGTTTAGTGATTTGTTATTAATTCTCTTCAATTTTCAGTGTCTAGTAAAATATTAAATATGAAAAAAAAAAGAAAAAGAAAGAAAGAAACAATCTGTATTAGATAAAAACTTTTAAGGTGGCTTTTTAGATAAAACGTGATCTTTGTTTTGTATCTGTACTTCGTACAAATTCAATCAGTATATGCATGTATACACTATATTGCCATTGATTATGGGACACTTGCGATTTTAGACATTTTACTAAATATCTAGAAAAATACGTGAGGAATCATCTCGAAACTCATAGTGTATAAATATAATAGTATACGTCATACATCTCCGTGAAGATTTTTTACCGAAACGCCATAGGGGACCGTCAACAAATTAAAAAAGAATAAATATCTTTTGACTAACCCTGTCAAAACTAATGTAGCAAAAGCGCTCAAACTCTAGATTATGATTGAATGCCTTATTGTAATACACTGTGTTTATTTTTATGCAAATAGCATGCACACTCGCAGAGTAATTAAGGTTTTTATAAAAATGGTCCCAAATTTTTCCAAGTTTTTACATTATAATTTTCAGAGTTCTTAATATAAAATAGTATTTTTTTCAAAAAATATGACAAACAACATTGCACACAGTTCCATGTAATCAGAATTAAAAAATAATAAAAATTGTATGAAAAATGAGTAGGTTTACTAAATAATTTTTTACTGCGCATGCGTCAAAGATATCAAAATTTCATTTGCATATTATGTTAGCTAAATGTATAGAGCAACTTTTGTAAAAGTCTGAAAATCATAGCTTGAAAATTCTGAAAGTAATCGTTTATAGAAAAAGGACAAAATCCGTTGTTTCCAAAATGAAGCAAAAAAATGAGGGATTTTATCCAAATGCAGTAGTACATCCCATATTGTGTATTCTATATTGACACTAATCAATGAATATATGGATACAACCCCTCTTGTTTTTGCTTCATTTTGAGAATAACGGCTTTTTGACTTATTCAATTGACGATTATTATTAGAATTTTCAAGTTATGATTTTGTGACTTTCACAAAAGTTGCTCTATACATTTAGCTAACATAATATGCAAATGAAATTTTGATATCGTTGACGCATGCGCAGTAAAAAAATACTTAGTAAACCAACTCATTTTTTATACAATTTTCATTATTTTTTAATTCTGATTACAGGGTACTGTGTGCAATGTTGTTTGTCATATTTTCTGAAAAAAATAATATTTTATATTAAGAACTCTGAAAATTATAAGGAAAAAACTTGGAAAATTTTGGGATCATTTTTATAAAAACCTTAATTACTCTGCGAGTATGCATGCTATTTGCATAAAAATGAACAAGGCCTATTACAATAAGGCATTCAATCACCATCTAGAGTTTGAGCGCTTTTGCTACATTAGTTTTGACAGGGTTATTCAAAAGATATTCATTCTTTTTTAATTTGTTGACGGCCCCCTTTGGAGTTTCGGGAAAATATCTTCACGGAGTTGTATGACTTATACTATTATATTTATACACTAAGAGTTTCGAGATGATTCCTCATGTATTTTTCTAGATATTTAGTAAAATGTCTAAAATCGCAAGTGTCCCATAATCAATGGCAATATAGTGTATTTAGTTTAGACTTATCAATTCATGAAAAGGAAGGGTGCATTAAATCAGCGTCACAAAAGTTGGTGTAAATTCCCAAATATATTTTATTTCAAGTGAAAAATTTCCAAGTGTAAGAAATATTTTAATTTTAACACAATTTATTATTAACTGAAACATATACTTTTTTGGTGATTCTTAGAATCTGAAAACTATACTTTTTTTTATGTTATCAACGTTAGTGATATATTTGTAAGACATTAAAATCTGAATAGATCAGAACAGATGATATCGAAATTATGTACATTTTCTAACTATATAATTAAATGACCTAACTATATAACAACTATATAATATACACATACATAATATTTAAGCAGACATGTATGAATGAATAAGGTCATGCATACTATGTACATATGCTGATATTTATGAATATATTCATATATATTTCCAACATTAAGAAGTTTTAATTTATCAATCTTAGTGCATTGCTATACTTGGTGATTTATATCACATTAGTAAAATAAATAAATAAAAATTTGATATGGCAGATCTCAGTATTTCCTTATAAAGTTCTTGAATTGATACTTAACAAGAAAATAAATTAAATTAAATAAAATTTATTTTTAGCTATTATCATGTAATTTATCCGAATACAATAACAGCTCTCTTTCGTTCTTCTTTTTTTATTTCTTCATTATCATATTATTCATTATAAACTGAAATACTATAAGAAATGTAAAGAAATATAAATTAAAATTAAGTTAACACAACAAGTTACTCGTATATATTTAATTAATATTTGGTGGTATATAAAAAGAAAATTCCATTAAATTTATTATTTTTTTTTTTTCAAATAAATTATTTGTATAATACATTTTTTTAGTAGATGGCGACACTATACGATGTTATCAAGGAATCTTGGAAAAGGAGTGAATGATGAATGGAATAGCTCTTTTTCCTCCAAACCATTTGGCACGCTTTGACTTTCGCCAAGCGCTGTATCCTTGAGTGAATGGAAATTAGCCTTCGGGAGACAAGACGCGAAAACGCGCCAATTTGGCGATTTTTGAAAATCGCGCCAAGAAGGAGAGTAAACTGCATTCGCACCGTTCACTTTTTTTTTATGTTTGGATATTACTGTCCAAATTTACAAAATTTTGAGACTTTTTTTTTTTTCAAATTATGAGGACCTACTTGCCTCACCAAAAAATAATCATATACAAAAATTTTGTTCAGTTCTAGAACTATCTACTAGAACATAGCGTTCTAGAACGTAAACTTTTAGGTGGTGCAATATTGAAAATGGCATAAAATTCGTTATTGCAGTGCCCCCTTTCGGCGGATTTTTTTTTAATTCAGGGAGGACCAATTAGTCATAGTCATACACTTATACAAAAAATTTGGTTCAATTCGATGCATAACTTCATATACTTTTGGTCGGTACAATATTGAAAATAGCACAAACACGCGATTGCACTCTCTGGATGCCTGTGTGCATACCCTTCGAGACAATGCTGGTCTGAGTATTGTGCTTTAGTAATTGCTCCTTTTTCCTAGTTTGGAACTTAGTATAAATTTTACAGAAGAGGAGGGGCTAACTTACCTTATAGCAATTGCGATATATAAAAAACAGACACAAGAGGGATATCTTATAATGGTTCCGTTTAATTTTTTAAATACGGAACTCTAAAAAGTACTTATTACAGTTTCCCTTTCATGCTTATGTTTTTCATTTAAAAAAGGGGTCATGGGCTGCGTAAATAGGCACATTTATTCCAAAGTATTGGTCTTTCCATATTTATTTCTGTATATCCCATTGTAAACTAAATTGATTTTAAAATGAGTCCTTAACTGTATCTAAATATCTGAAATATTAATAACATTAACACATTTCCACGGATTGGAGACTTAAAAATATAAAAATTTGTATACTGATGAATCTTAAAAAAAAAAAAAAAAAAAAAAAAAAAAAACAAAAACAAAAAAAAAACACTTAGAAAAATTTATTGTAGACAGATTCTTTATTAAGAAATTCGCCGTCTTTTACAAATGTGTTATGATTTTTTTTACACGGATTATTCTATCCATTTTGCACCGATCTAAAAATTGTTTCGTTTAAGACAGGATTTCGTCATATACAGATTTTTGTAGTACCTTTTATAATACTGTTTCCCCCATCCCCTAGCACTGTACAGTCCCTGACCAAATTATTAGACGCACACGTTTTCTTGTGTCGAATCATATTACTAGCTTCATACAGATATTACTGTGTCAATAGTTACAACTGATTATATACATCATCTGTAGGATTATAACAAATTAAAAGCATGCTAATAACTTTAAAATTATTTATTTTTGTAAATTAAACTAACACTTGCTGAAATTGTAAAACTTAAAACATGAAACTTAAAAAAAATGTCAATATTTTTTGGAGCCTCATCTGGCGACAATCAGTGCTTCTATTCTTCGTGGCATGGTGTTAATATAGAAATGAAATGTCTCTTGCGATGTGTGAGTGATGTTTTCAGACAAGGATAGGTTTTTCTATGAGCTGTGTTTTGTTCGTTATGAGCTTTTTGACCATTTTTTCTTCATAAGCACCCAAACATTTTCAATGGTATTCATGTCTGATGAATTGCAGGAAACAGTTCAGCACAGGGATATTTTTTTATTGAAAGTAGGTCTTGACGGATCGTGCTATGTAACAAGGAGCTTTACCTTGCAAAAATACAAGAGGTTCTTCATTTAGAAACCATCATTTTAGCTGCAGGATAAATCGATTTTGCAAACCTCTTTATATTGGTCTTGAGAATTGGCTAAGAAGTCATAACAAACAAAATTCATTTGATAGAAAATCTTATCCATGTCTGGAATCGTCACCCAAACATGCGAGAAACACTTCAATTTTCTATTAACAGCATGCCACGAAGAATAGAGGCACTGATTACCACCAAAGGAGGCTCCAAAATATATTGAAATTTTTTTGAGTTTCAAGTTATACATTTTGCAGTTTCATCCACTTTTAATTTAATTTGCAAAAATAAATAATTTTAAAATCATAGGCATGATTTTTATTTATTATAACCCTACAAATGATGTATATAATAAATTGCAGTTATTCACTCAGCAATGTTTCTATGAAGCTAGTAATATGATTCTACACAAGGAAAAGGGAGTGCGTCTAATAATTTGGCCAGGGACTGTATATGAACTATTCTTTAAAGAAAAGTTTAATTGTTGAATCATGGTAATTTAAAATTAGACTAAACTATGGCTATAGCGGAATCGATCGGTATCTTGAAAATTTTCCGTAGAAGACAATATTCCGTCTTAGACAAATTCTACTCTGTCTGCGGGTTCGCAGGAACTTGAAAATTTTTCCGATTTAGACATATTTCCGCCTTACACAGTCCACCTTGTACAGAGAGTTTACTGTATATATCTATTTTCGGCGAAATTGTATGCAGCCTAGGTCCGGTTCGGCGCGACCCGAGTCTGCAAAAGAAGTAAGACTAGGATACTACCCAGAGAAGTGATATCCAGACTTAACCCGTCCTGAGGTTTGTGTAGGACTCTAAATGGCATTTGAAAGAGGGGAAAAGTGTACTAAGGTCTGGAAAAAATTTAAATAAATTATGAAAAAATTGAACGTAATTTTGAACGTAAATTTCGTTCAAACTCGTCTATTTTTTGAGTTTCCGTTCAGTTCAAACTCGTTTATAAAATAGTGAGCGAAGTTCAGTTCAAAGTTCACAAATAGTGAGCGAAACTCGTGAGTTTTCGTTCAGTGAGCGCGTTCATACCCAACACTGGTCGATACTTATATATTCTCTTCGGTGACGCGCAAATTTCTATATACACTACAGTAGCGACTTCAAACGAAGACTTTTTAGTCGCCCTTTATAAAATAACCACCGAGTCACTGAATCAGAGGTTTGTAGAATCAGGCACATTTATTAATCAAATCATTGATAACAGAATGACTGCGCAATACAGATGCATATTCTGTATGCTTATGACCTGAACCTTGTACATTCTTTCATGGAAAAAAAAAAGAGTGTTCTTTTCGATTTGCTTAAATTTTTGAAGGAGGATGGAGGATCAAATGTACAAAATATTCTCTAAGTTATAAGATGCATTTCTAAAGAATAATAATGGAAAACGAATTTAACGCTTTGTTGACCAGAATTTAAAATAAAATAGTTCTTAATGGATATTTTTTATGTCAATATTTTATCGTAGATTCCTGAGATTAAACAGGCTTTCATTTATTGTTTAAAATGTTTAAAAACAAGTATCGATTTTTTTTAATCAGTTTTGAGGTAAACTGTCCCCTTAAAAACTTTACGTTTATGAATTTGTCGAGAAAAATATTTTTTTTTTCAGAAAATTTTAATATAAACGCAAGTCAGATTTAATTTATATCTGAAGTTTTATTTTCCAAAACTTATATAAATTTACATAATTTATATTCCTTAAACGCTTGATTCGTAATAAATATATTTAAAAATACATTAAAAGATTGAAACAGAAAAAAGTTTAATCATCATTTCTATAAGAGGAAATATAAGGTCAACAAGAAGAAATTTTCTTTTTTGTGATATAACCGATGAAAAGAAAGCAGTCGATTTAAAAAAAGGACAAATATATATACAGTGGGTTGCCAAATTATTAGGGAAGTCACATTTTTTGCTAGTGTTTTACTTTGGGTGCACTTGACTGTGGCTCTAAATGATTTAAGTGTTGCAGGAACGTATTTTACCATTGTTAATATCTCTATGATTCAATTTTTAAGTACTTTTGGTATATTAAAAGGTCAATTTGCTTTCTATAAATATATTAAAAACAGGAGAGAATCTGAGTCTTTTACACACGCAATAGTGGAAGACGCTTTTCTTTAATTTAAACAAAATTCTTTGGTTTTTTTTTTTTGGAAAAGTTAAGAATTATATGCGAGTATTATCCCGTAAGACATGGTGACGTCGTTGTGAAGTCACATTGTGACTTTGTGACCGTCGATGTGACGTCACGTGACGTCGATGTGAAGTCACTGTGACTAAAATGTGAAGTCGTTATGGCCATTTTAGAGCTCGTTTGTGACGTCACATTGTGACCACTTTGTGACGTCACGATGTGACCAAAATGTGAAAAATGTGTCATTTGTGACAAAATTGTCATTAAAACTGTGACTATTCTGTGACGATAGTGACAAGGTTGTGAAGACAGTTTGCGATTATTTTTTGATTTGTGGCAAATTTGTCACTAACTTTGTGACGGTGGCAGCATCGTCAATGTTGTGAAGTTACACTGGGACACAATTATACAGTTATGAACAATGTTATACAGAGTAAAATCCCTTACATCTATAATTTTATTATACTTTGGCGATACATCTCAATTAAAACTTGGGAGCTACTATAAAAATAATGTACCAAAACAAAGTCACTGAATCAAAATGTAATGCCATGCAGACTTTAATCTTTGATACATTTTTTTTCTGTTGCAATAAATGAGAATATTTAAGACAATTGAATATTCGATCTATCACAATTATTTGAAATTTAGCAATTTGTTTTTCTAATAAGCATTAAAATTATCATAAAAACACTTTCTTTAAGGTCACTAGTAACAGAAAAAGACCCGGATGATAATGTAAAGTTTGTGGAAGCGTTCTTTTCAAATATCTCGCTCAAATTTTTATATTTTTGCATGATTTTTTGCATAGGATAGCTGAGGACGATCTACAACCGGCCTATTTTTTACTTTTTAAATTTTGCTTATATATTTTTTATATTATGATAGTTTCAATATCAGAACCGGTTTAAACCGGTTTTGAAATTTAAAATTATTTTTTTTAATCTGAAACCAAAATTGAAAAAGTAAAAACTAGGCTGGTTGTGGATGGCCTTCAGCTATCCTATGAAAAAAATCATGTAAAAATATTAAAATTTTAGCGAGATATTTGAAAAGAACGCTCCCACAGACTTTACATTATCATCCGGGTCTTTTTCTGTGGCTAGTGTTGCAACTTAAAGGAAGAGTTTTTTTTTCTTTTTAATTTTAATGCTTATTAGAAAAACAAATTGCTAAATTTGAAATAATTGTAATAGATTGAATATTCAATTGTCCTAAATATTCTCTTTATTGCAACAGAAAAAAATATGTAACGAAGATTAAAGTCTGCATAGCATTACATTTTGATTCAATAACTTTCTTTCGGTACATTCTTTTTATAGCAGCTCCCAAGTTTTAATTGAGATGTATCGCCAAAGTATAACAAAATTATAGATGTAAGTGATTTTACACTACATAACATTCATAACTGTATAATTGTGTCCCAGTTGGACTTCACAATATTGACAATGCTGCCGCCGTCACAAAGTTAGTGACAAATTTGTCACAAATCAAAAAATATTCGCAAATTGTCTTCACATACTGTCTTCTATGAATATTAAAATATTATTAAAACATGCAAAGAGGAATTATAAAAAAAATTAAAGTTAAATATTTATTAGTATATTAATAAGCAAAAAAAACATTAAGGGGATATCCATAACTGGAAGGCTGTCCATCATAGACACATTTACCTAATAAAAATTTCGACGATAAACATAAAATAGAACAACAAATACGTTAATTATAATTATTAACATTTTATTTATAATATTAGAGAGTATTTATAATACCCACTTTAATCACGATGTATACTAATACTACATATAATGGATATTTTGAAATTTACCTCTTTAAAATGATTCATTAAAGGAAATAATAAAAGTGTCTGGAATGAAAAATTAATAATTAAATACAGTTATTACTTTTTAGCTTCATACCGTTCAAGTATTTGCGTTATTTGTTTTAAATGCAATCATGTTTAAATTCTTATTGATTGTCTTAACTTCTAAATTCTCTATGAAAACATTCCAATAAGAATATTTACAACTGAAACGTTTTCACCCACAATGACTTTCTATTCAAAAATTTTATAACATTTCACAGGTTAAAAAATACATTAAACAATCATTAACGTTATTGTTTTTTTTTATATCAAACATCTACGATTTCTTTAAATAGTTCTTCTCGTTATCTTATAAATTCCTCTTCTGAGCGGATGCATTTTTTTAAATAACATTATGCAATGTTTCCGAAGACACAAAAATTAAAAAAGGATGTTTATTAAAAAAATACAAAAATTAATACAAAAATTAAAAAAGGATGTTTGTTAATAATTTTATTCTATAAAAAAGCTTCTTTATTACAAAATATAATTATCTTTAAATGTTTAATAATTATATCAACAATTTATTATAATATATTTTCATGTGATTTTATGTTTATGGAAACATTTTAACCAATTATTTTAAAAAAGGAAACAACGCAGATTAAAATGCAATTAAAATCACTACCTTTGACAACATAATCCAAATTATTAATAATCAAATTTTTTGTCAACAAAATAAATAATGGATGTATTAGACTTTATTAAGTTAATAAAGCATTAATGTTTTATAGCCTGTTTTTGAATGGTAATTAAAATCCTTCTCAGAATAATAATAATAATAAATGCAACCATGAAAAATAATATTTTTCCATACCTTTTTTCCATCGAATTCATTCGTTCTAGTTTTCATCGAATTCAATAATTCTTTTTGCCGCACAAACTAAATCCGATAATAATTAAAGTGGCAAAGACCAAATCATTTTAACAGTCAAAGCCGCCTTAATTTTCTCGGACTTATGTTTTGCCGCTTCGAAGAGTTGTAGTGGGCATTCTTATTTTTGTTTAAATTGTAAATCCGTGTCAATACGCATCATCTCACAAGTCACATCTGCCATAAATTCCAGTCAACTAACTTCTCGCGTCTTCTATCATCAATTTAAAATACTTTTGTTTGCGTTTATTTATTCTTTTGCTTGCAGACTGTAGAATCTAGCGTGAGTCCTAACTATCGTGCAAGGCACTCTCGTTACCAGGGTTTGTCAACATCAGCGATATTTTATTTTCCCAGTGTGCCTTGCGCTAGTCAGCTGTTGTTGTGATAGTAAACAGAAGTGTAGGTTGTTTATTTCGGTAAAATTTCAAGGTGTTAAAAATAATAAAGTATCAAAATTGCACGTTAAAAAATGTTTAACAAAATAAACAAATAAATAAACAAACGAAAAATAAAAATAAAAAATATATATATATTTCTCGCATGTGACATTCCTGTTACGTCATTTCTCATATGGTTTTATTTTTCTTAACCGTAGCTGTTTAATCTCTGGTTACGAGAGTAGCCTGCACGGACTCCCGCTAGAGTCTTGTCTTGCAGACGATTTTCACTTTCCATGCGCATGACCGTTTTGTTCTTTCTTTTCTTATGCAATATTTTGGAGTTTAAATACGCAAAAATTTTATGTGAGTGATTCTAATCAATTTTTTTTATTTGAAAAATTTTTTAATGTATTTTTATTTTTTATTTTTATTAGTTTCAAAACAGTTCAAGTTAAAATGAATTGTAAAATCATTTTTTTCTCTTTTTGTAATTAATAGTTAATAATAATCACAATTAAAGTTTATTAGATAAAATTTTGTTTAAGTTTTTAAAGATTTAAAATAATAGATTTAACGCTAATAATAAAAAAAAAACTTGTTTTAAAATAAAGTTTGTATCACATGTGAACATACATAGTATCTTCTTAATACAAAAAAAGGGGGGTTATAGAGGATAAAAGCTTTTTATTTGTGTCTTTCGATTCGATTTCGGTCTAAAAATCTTTTTTCAGTCTATCCTAATTAATAATTATGTGTAATACATCCATTTTTTAATACAAATATTTTTCTATATTTACGCACACATTTTCACTGTCAAGGATAGCAAATTACTCATTTGATTTGAAATGTTAGATACACATCCATACATTAATGTTTAAAATTATTTAAATGTTTTGAAATGATAAAAACGTTATGTAATATATAACTGCATTTTTTAATGACATTTCATAGTGACGTCACGAAAACTTTTTCAATTGACAGAAAAATATTTTTTCCATTAAATAACATCTTTTGAAGAATTTTTGTATATTTTTTTTAATTTTCTAAGAATGTCACATTTCAGTCACAATGTGACGTCACTGAGGGGTGGCATTTTGGTCACAGATGTGACGTGACCACAGTGACTCACAGTGACGTCACTGTGACGTCACTGTGACCATGCATGCTATGTGGGATCTTTCTTTTATTGGTTAACTATTTGTTTTGAGCGAAATTATTTACGATTTTAATTTATTTTTTTATTTTTATTGATTTGAGTGTGGGTCGAGGGGTTGATTTGTCCCCTAGGGAAAAAATCTTAGGCAAAAACACTTTTTTCTGCTAACGAATCATTCCCAAGGGAAGATAGTAAAACTTACTGGAGTTTCCAAGTCAGCAGTCAACAGAATAGAAATAAATCTGGACAAAAACCAATCGCTTTTGCTGAAACGAAACGGCGAAAATAGAAGAAAACGCTTAACAACTCCACTTACCGATAGGAAATTACGGGATATCTGTTTAGGAAACAGAAAGAAAAGTGTGGGACTCATTACTCAGATCGTTCAAGAATATGGAATATCAGTTTCTAAGAAAACTGTGCAGCGGAGATTGGCGGAAAAAGGGTTGATAAGTCATTCTCCAGCCAAGAAACCCCGGTTGGCAGAAGCCATGATTAAGAAGTGCCTTGCCTGGGCTCCTGAAGACAGTTGATGACTGGAGTAAGGTCAATTGTTAAGATAATTATTATTAATGTCATTTAAAATCATTTATTTCTAGATTATTGATATATTTAATTTTTTCAGGTGCGATTCTCAGATGAATCGTTTTTTGAGATTTTAGCCAATAAAAGCAGCTTTGTCAAATGTAGCCCAAGTGGAAAATACCGCCCTGACTGCATCGTGAAGACTGTTAAATACCCTGATAAAATAATGGTGTAGTCTGTCATAAGCACTAAAGTGGTTGGACGCCTTTACATTGTCCAGGGAACCATGAGACAAGTCTAGCACTGGAAAGTTCTGAAAACTCGACTGCTGCCGCAAATTGAAGAACTGTTCTCAGGTGGTGAAAAATTCATGTTTATGCATTATTCAGCGCCTTGTCATAAAGCTACAAGCATTTCAAAGTTTTTGGCAGAAAATAATATCTTTGTTTTACCCTGGTTTGGCAATTTTTCTAACATGAACCCCATAGAAAACTTATTGAAGATCACCAAGGCGGAAATTGCCAAAAATGTGATTACAGTTAAGGTACAACTCATCCAAAAACTAGTAAATGCATGACATCACAAACCTAAAATAAAAGAAAGTCCCAGAAAATGCATACAAAGCATGCTGAAACGAATCGAAGCATTCTCGAAGCCAAAAGAACTGTCACCAAATATTAATATTCTTCACTTAACATTGATAAATTGACTGTATTATATTTTTGTTGGATTTTTTTTCATATAATGTTGCGTAGATACTTAAACTATAACAATAAAGCTTTTTTAACTTAAAAATCGTGTTTATTTTGAAATTATATCCTAATATTGTACAAAATACCAATACTTCATGACTGTCTCTAATAATTTGGCAACCCACTGTATATATATATATATATATATATATATATATATATATATACATATAATTTTATCTCATTTACAGACGATTTTTGCAATCCAGTTGAATTTTATGAATCACATAATGATTTAACTCGTTAAATCAAAATTAAATGTAGTCTGTCATTTCTTATTTGTGCAAACGATAAATATTGTTAAGGTTGAACTTTGAAGATAAATATATTTTCAGAGTATTGAAAATTTGGATAACTGGTAAAAACTTACATTTTAGCATTACTGCATTAATGTTTTATTACTTTTTCGAAGCAATGCATTATTTGAATTATCTAATTCTAAATACGTTTGAGAAATTACTCCCAAAATTATTCTGTATTTTTTATAGAAAAAAAAATTTAAATTTTCGTTTCAAATTCTATAAAATAAAAAAAGCGATAGGAAAAGAAAAATTATTATTTTAGTATTGTACTTAAAATAAAAAATGTAAATATTAATTAATAAATAAAGTTCTAGGCATAAATTAGTTCTGCAGTTTTGTCAATAACAAAAAATAAAGTTTCATGAAAAAATTCGAAAATGTAAATGTAATTTACTAAGAAAATATCAAAAACTGTAAGTTTCCCGATTCTGCTTAAAATTTATAGCATTTAAAAACAAGCTCAAGAGGGACTCGATCTCACAACCTCCAGATCCTCAAATTCTCACTCTGCCGCAGCGCCACGAATCCAAACGAACAATCCATGCTAATGGGTGTTTAAAATATACGCTGAATTTTAACCCCCAATTTATCAAAAACTAAGGCCCATTTGAAGAAACTGTTTTGCCAGATTAATTACTGGTATGACCCCTACAACACACTTTGAAATCATCAAAATCTGTGCGCACCATGTTTGATGGTCCCCTTGTTAGTCTCATCCTACTTAAACGACCAAATCTGAAAGAAAAAAAAGTGGATGGGGTTAGTGGTTGTGCGCACTGCGCAATTTACAATAAAAAATATTTTTTGGGATAGTTTCTAAATTATGGTGGTAAAATGGTAAATGCAGAAAATATTTCCTTTAATAATTTCTATAGCAAAATGCAGGTTCCTCTGAGGCGGCCTACGTTTACTGCAGTGGTATCAAAACATATTGTCTGAATTTTACCACATTTCAACCACCTCTTCAATTGCTGAAAATATAGATTTGTCATTCCGATACTATTTTCGATTTGAAGAACTCATTTTAACTGTTCTAAATCCCTACAACTAATAAAAAATGCTATTCCCTCTACATTCTCTTTGTTCAAAAAATGAGGAAGCAGTTTACCATTTCAGTGGAAAACAGTTCAAAATAGGAATTTTAAAATCTGTTTTTAATCAGAATTTTTTTAAATAGTTGTTTGCGAAATTGTATTACACTTCTACTTAAAATTAAAGTCTGTGTTTAACTGATAAGTGTACTGTAAATCTAGCAGCTTTTCTCGTGTGCATTTTTACTTCACAATTATTATAAAATAAAAAGCGTAAAACTTGACCGTTGCATTTCTGCCATCATACCAATAAGGACGAGATGTGGAAATATTTCGTCAATTCTATAAATAGTTAATGATCGTAGGTAACAAAACCATCGTTGTAATGAAAATAGAAATTCATTTCTTTGTTTTAAATGCTCTTCAACTGCAATACAAATCTAGGAGCTCGTTCTTTCCAGGTACAGAACTGGATAACTAATAATTAAGTATAATTCGTTAAATATTTTTTAAACTACATTTTTTTTCCTTTTAATGCAAATAATACAAAAAAAAAAAAAAAAATACTTGAATAGTAATAAAAATTGTCATTCAAAATTCATTTGTCATTTTTGACTTATTCTTAAAAATGCAAAGTTTGAGAGTATGGTTCACGAACGGACTTGAAAAATACTAAATGTTATTAAGTGTAAGATTTTTGATGTGCGTAAACATTCAAGACCAACAACATTTTCTATTAAATTAAACAAGAACCAAGTTTCTAAGGCAATCAGTTTTCACTGAATGAAAGAACAACTACATTTGTTTGCCAAAAATCGGAAATTTTCGAGAATTCAACATCGATGAGGCACGGGTTAATATTATTCAATTGAGCTAAAACTTTGCCAATCTCATTTTTTAACTAATTGGAAACTTTAAGGGGAGTCCCCCTGAAGATAATATTAAAATAATTTTTTCCCATATATCTTGTGACCACCCTATTGTTCACGCTATCTGGTTTGTAATCCTTATCAATATGAAAATTCTAGTCTTTGAAAAAGTATCATATTAGTCTTAATACCACTGAATAAATCATTTATTGCTCAATAAATAAATCACAATTTAAAACAGAATTTCAGTTGCAGGCACATTGAGTTTATTCAAAAGAGTATAAGTAAGGTCTGTTTGCATGAGGCTGGATTTTCGAGTTTCATTAGAATTAATGCATGACACTGCCAATTACAGTGTTCAGTACATTGTGATTTCTATCATTTCTGTGTTCTATAAAATAGCAATTTTTGATTTAACGATGAATCCAAAAACAGAGTTAGAAGACACACTGTACCAATAACAGGAAAGCTGCAAGAAAAAACCAGTAAGAAGAATTTCCTTTCAGGATGCAACTCGTGTAATTCCAATACGATTTGTAAAATGAAGAAAGTCAAGGGTCTCATTTGCATAATACATTATTACATATTAAATCTTAAATTAATTCACGTAAAGTTAGGCTTCATATTTAAACTATACGATATATGATAAAACCTCAGGAGCTCGAGATTTCCCCGAAATTCGGAAGTGTTCGCAAATAATAGATAAAAATGTACAGGTAAATAGGGATTGAAGATAAAAAATGTGTCTTCTAAATAGAGTTCCTCCCTATTCCAAAGAGTCTGATAGGGTGGTTTTATTGCATTTTAGATCAGCATTATAAATTTGTAGCTTACAATTAAAAATTGAAATAGAGTTGTATAAAAAATACACAATGGAAGAATGACAATCAGCTGTACAACAAATATTGGCATAACTGAAGGTTAAAAGGTAAAAACAGAGCTAACAATTTCAGCTAAAGATTTGTAACAAAGGGAAATAAATTCCAAAATGCATTAAAAATATAAAATTCTAAATATGATAAAAGAGTTATCGTTAACGTTAAGATGAGATAAATTAATGGAACAAAGTTTTTTATACTACACGTAATATGAAATAAAAACAGCAAGAGTTAAAAGGAAAGTATTAATATTCTGCTAAGTTGTGTGATTGCGCCAAAGCGCATTCGGCTAGCGCGTTCGGCTGTTAACCGAAAGCGAAATTCTAAAATGGAGGGTCAAAATCACTATCAAGTGAAATCCAGCCACCTCATTGGTTATATGGGAAGAGTGGGAATCTCCAACTTGTTTCTCCATTTGAAAGGGAAGGAGGGGTAAAGCAGTTTTGACGCGATTGTTACATTCTGGTCTTATTTATGACAAACTATCGAAATTAACTCAATTAAGAAATTTTGATGACATTTTATAAAATGAGAAAAAAAATTTACATTATAATTTATAACAATTTATAAATGTTATGATATGACAAATGTTCTTCTAATAAAAATTTATTTTTCGTCGAAAAATGTCTGTAATATCATTAAAAAATTATCTATAAACTCCGTCTAGTAAAAATCTCAATAAATTATCTCAACTTTCAGCCTCTCTTCCCACCACCATTTAAATCAATAAAATTAAGAAAAATTAATATTGTTCCAGAAAAACTCAACTGCTATAAAAACAGAAAAACTAATAAAAGTATATCAGCATAAATACAGTGAAACCCCGATTTTACGTGCCCCGAAACTACGTTTTTCCCGCATTATACGTTTTTTTCTTCAGGTCCCAGTTTTTCCGTATAGTTGTAATGTTAATTTAACCCGGATCGTAAGTTTGTTATTTATGGAATTTCCCGCATTTTACGTTTTTTTCTGGAAAGTAAAAAAAGGAAAAAATGTTCTAAAATAAGCAATAATTTTTCCTTTTGTGCTTTTTTAAACTTAATCCACGTTGTTAAAAGTTATGCAATCTATGAAAACAGAAACGCATTCTAAAGACTCCTGTCTTCTGAAACTGGTCCCCCCCTAGTTTGTTGAACACCTGCTGTCGCGGACTGCTCCCTTCCCTGCCCAGGGTAGCTGGCGGGGGAGCAAAGTAAAGAAACAACACACTTTATTGGTGTAGGGATGAGATGGGAGGGGGGAAAGAGACAATCCAGTTACCAATCAGACGGGGTGGCTCATTTCTTTCGTCAGGGAGGGAAAGGGATCCTTACCTTTCTTAACGTTTTCAAATGCTGTTTAGCACGCGGTGGTCGCATTTATAACCTTTTTGTGCCAAAATGACGAGTAAAAAACGCAAAAAATTTCTGTTGCTGAGAAAGCCGAAATTGTTAAACAATTTGATGAATTCCACGGAATCAAAGTAGCGTTTGCTCAGTTGCATGGAATTCCCGTAACAACCCTGCAATCCATACTACAGAAAAAAGAATGCATTGAAAAAAACATCGAGAAAGTCGGAGAAAAAAAATGCTAAGAAACGGAGAACATTGAAAAAATCGCCGTACGACGAGCTGGAATGTATCTTATTAAAGTGGTTTAAAGAAGCTCGGGCCGCGAATGTACCTATAAATGGCACGATACTAACAGAAAAAGCTCTAGAAATCGCCGATAGGCTTGGTGGTTTGAAAGATTTCACAGCTTCAAATGGCTGGATTGACCGAATGAAGAAAAGACATAATCTTGTGTATAGATCGCTTTCGGGAGAATCATCAAGTGTAAATGAAGCTACAATAGAAGATTGGAAGAAAAATCTACCAAATTTGACCAAAGGATACAAGCCAAAGGACATATTCAATGCGGATGAAACCGGACTTTTCTTTAACCTCCTACCGGATAAAAGTTATGTTGCAAAAGGAGACTCCTGCCATGGAGGGAAGATGTCTAAATTGCGTCTTACGGTTTTACTTTGCTGCAATTCTGATGGAAGTGAGAAGCTGACGCCTCTTGTTGTCGGAAAGTCGCGCAACCCACGATGCTTCAAAAACGTGAGAAGTTATCCGACAAAGTACGAAGCAAACAAAAATGCGTGGATGACCAAACCGATTTTCGAAGACTTTTTGCGCAAACTAAACAAAAAAATGGAGTTGCAGAATCGTAAAATAATTTTATTTATTGATTAATGCAGTGCACATCCGGTTTTTCAGCTGTCTAATGTGCATGTCGAATTTTTTCCGTCAAATTGCACAAGCGAATTGCAGCCTTGTGATCTCGGCATTATTCGATCTTTCAAGGTTTTTTATAGAAAGCAACTTGTCCGGAAAGCTGTAGCTGAAATAGAAAATGGAAACCTAAATGACGCCTGCAAGTTAAAGTTAAGTGTTCTAGAGGCTATGCATTTTATTTCTGCGTCGTGGAGAAACGTTACACAACACTGCATTTCCCATTGTTTTGAAGAAAGCGGATTCGTAGCATCTAATGAACCGAGAACAGATGAGGAATCAGCTGCGGTAGACTCGGACAATGACAACGAAACAGTTATCTATGATTTCAATGATTACATTCCGGAAAATTTAGCAACATGTGAAGCTGAAAGAGCTACTGCTCCATCCGTAGCCGACGTTATGGACTTTTCGTCCACCGATGAAGATGAAGAACAAGAAACAGAAGCACAGCCCGTCCCTTCTTTTAATATTGCATTGAAGAGCTTACAAACAGTGAAAAACTATTTTCTTTCTCATAAAGACCAGGAAAAAAACTTGCAAAGTATTTCAATCCTGGAAGATGCTGCATTCACTTTGAACTCAATGACTAAAAAACAATCTACTATTACGGACTATTTTCAACCTAAATGCCAGGATTCGCAATTAAATGTGTTAGTAAAATCATCTTAAAAATGGTATGTATAATAATGTTCTTTTCGTAAAATATAGATTGTAATACATTTTGAAAGAGTCATTATTACCTTTAGTTTTTTTTCTACGATTTTTTGCTTTCTATGTATTTCCCGTATTTTACGTTTTTTTACTCAGTCCCTTTAGAAACGTAAAATCGGGGTTTCACTGTACAATTAAAAATTAAATGTTTATAGATTCCGTATATAACACATTAAATGTGAAAAAGAAAAAAAGTTTTTGCATTATAAAGAAAGAAAAAAAATTTTTTTTTAAGTCGCTACAGGTCCAATGCCCATAAAATAAATATAAAAATAAAAAAGTTTTTCTGTATTTAACCTTTTAAGCCCCAATAATACGTTAAATCATCATTAAAATAATTTGTTACAAAACTTTTTTAATACATCGATTAGTAATTATACCGTTTAGAATGAGTTACAGATATTTTACATTATTTTGGTCTAAAAACACTATTGGTCGCACAGAACAAAAATATTTTTAAAGGAATAATTTACTTTGTCTTTGCATTTTTCCAACTTTGAAAGATTAGGAGAGATGCGGGGGGGGGGGGGGGAGGGGTCGACGAAAGTTTCAACTCGGAAATATTTCTATATTTCTAATGTAAGAAATTATATTTGTACATTTTCTAATTCTACAAACTACTAAAAAAATAATATTAAATAAATAAAACATTTGAGTTGAGTTATAAATATTGCATCAAATTGCTAAAATGTTTATCTTAAAAATCATGCCTAGTTTCATGACTGTCATTCAAGTCCATTACACTGTGTTAATTTGGCGTTGGGGTGCACCCCGATTATGTAAATCGCCTTCGTTTGATTTACGATTTGAAAAACATGAATTTGTGTATTGATTTTAAAAATCCCAATTTAATGTGATTCTCTGTTTCTTTTTAAACATATGCAACAGCGGGAAAAGTATAATTTAAACTATCTATTCAAGATTCCTAAATTATTTTTTGAAACGTATAACCATAAAGTAATTATTTTAATAATTATTGATAAAAGTGCATTTAAAAATAATGTATGTTACATTCTTTATATTTTACTTACATTTTCTTATTAAAAATATTTCATTGTTGCAGTTTCAGAGATAAATGGCTTATTTAGTGTACATGATTGCGCACATAATTAATTCCATTCTTTTTATAACTCTTATACAATTATAACCATAAACACTATTTAGGAATTTATCATCTAGATCCACCTTAGGGAAAGAAATTATTGATTTATAATTAAGTTCTTAAAATATTAAAATATTATATTGTCATCGAAAACGCAACTGTTTGCATAGTTTTTATAATCTTAGCTTACAGGAAGTGAGTGAAAAATCGATTTAAAAATTCCAGCTTTAAATATATGAACCAAGTTAAAAAGAGTAAAATTCCTAATAAATAGGCTTTTTTTTAACTTTTTTTAATCGTTTAATATCATTAAGTTAAATAACCGAAAGACAGCAGAAATTTTGAAAAATCCGCGGTTATGTGAAGTAGTGATTATGAAACAAAATTGTAAGCTAAAAAAAGATTACAGTTACGACACTTAATGAAATATAATAATTAAAACAAAACCAACATACAATGAAATTGCAATTTTGCAAGTAACCAGTCAATCACAATTACAAACAGTATTTAATATTTATATTTATACTAATCATTCTCGAAATTATTTAGAGAAGAGATTTTTAGTTTTTCATGTTTAGAAAATATAGTCTTTATAGAAATACCATCAGATTCAAAATGAGAAGCTGCCATTTATGAGATGGTGTAATGATTTACTTATTTAAAGCAGATTAGTAAAAATTAACAAAATGCTTTATAAGACTCCATCTAAATGAAAACTGGGTATAATAATAATAATAATAAAATAAATTTTCCTAATTTTTGTTATGTAATATTAAATTTTTATTTTTGATAGACAGCGAAGTATAAACAAAATAACCTGTTCTAAATATTACAAAATTGTTCATATGATTTTTGTTCTGTTTATTCCTCATATGGATTTTAAAAATTATTTCATATAATACAAAACTTCATAAAAGTTTTTAATATTCTAAGAAAGTTATTAAATTTTTCTAGAGCAGTGTGTGAATATTTCTTTCATTTTAGATTTTAAAAATAACATAAGGAAAAAAGAATACAAATTCCCATTAACTAAAAATGCACTTGACATATTATTTAAAATTTTTACAGCTTAACAGCGAAACCTTTAACTCACATTTTATAAAAAGTCATTAAAATACCTTGAGTTAATTTCGGTGGCTTTTTAAAAATGAAAACAGAATAACTTTCACTTTATAACTGCCGCTACGATTTTTCTCGGAAAAAGGAGTAGGCGACGTCTCGCACTTCCGCTAAGAGATTGCTCTATGAAAAGGACACAACTCAGTGACCAATGAGGTACTTGCATTTCACCGGACTGTGATTTTGCCACTCCATTTTAGAATTTCACTAACCGAAAGGTTGGTGGTTGCATTTCTCTGCTAGACGAAATGTACAGGATTACCGAGTTTGCATTTTCGCCGTTCCTAACCGATATTGTATAAGTAACAAACTGCGCATGCGTGTGGACTTGGATTGAAATTCTCTCTGCTAGACGAAATGTACAGGATTACCGAGTTTGCTAATGTCATCATACTATATATTGGCGATTACTTTTTGGCGTTCAAAAATATGATACAGATAATCTTAATTGGTAATTAACAACATCAATAACAAAATTATTATTATTATTATTAGATTTACAGAGCGGTTTTAAGATATAAGATTTTCTTTTGATATTTTATTTCTTTGTGAATCTTGCAACTAAAATCTTCAATGTTAATTTATAATATATTTTAAATCTATTTCCGGTTTAATCATATTAAGATACTTAAATAGTTTATTGAAGTATTTTATAATTCTTAATATTTATTTTTTTTATCATTATTAACTTATTCTAATAAGATATTATCAAATATTAATATTGTTGTAGTATCAATGCAAATAAAAAAGAGATAATATTTATAATAAATATTAATCTATACAAATAAGATATTATAAATAAATTTATAATATCTTATTTGTAACATTAAAATATATGTTAAAGATATATTTTATAATACATACTATAAAATATAAAAATAATAATAATTCACGAATAATTATATAATGATTAAATTTTTTATTAACTCTTCAATAATTATTTTAAGCATTTTGTAAAAAAAATATAAGCTGATTTGCAGTATTTAAATAAATATATACGTATTAACATTAAATGATTTACTTGAGTATTTATTTTTATAATATTTTAGTATTTTCTTATTATCAACATTAAATATTATATATTTTTTCATTATAAGAAAACAGGTGTAGTTGATATTAAATATTATCTTCTTTATTATCTGAAGAGGATAATATTTTATAAATAAATATCATAAATTATCATTAATATTAAATGAAATATTGATATGAAAAACTTCATTTATTGAAATATATGGATATTATTACATTGCTAATATAATAACAATTTGATAATGACCTAAGTTATTATTGTATTTTTATATTTATCAGTAATAAGTTAGCAAATATGATAATTTGTTATTATCTAGATATATATTATCTATAAATTATTGGCACCTTTAATTTTATAATATAACAATAACAATTATTTGATAATTATTTATTACAAAATATAATTTATCTTTATCAAATATTCTATTATTTTATATTCAAATATGTTATTATTATTTATAAATTGTATGAAAATTATGTAATATTATACTATCACTAAATTAATTGATAATAAAACATTAAATCGAAATAGCTAGTTAGAATACCCAGACACTGCTTATTAATTAATTGATAATAAAACATTAAATCGAAATAGCTAGTTAGAATACCCAGACACTGCTTATTTATTAATTAATTATCTAACTTAATTTGATAATAATATAACTAAAAAACTATTTCAAAAAAAAAAAAAATTCTTAATAATAATCTATATCTTTGCAAAGTAATTTTTATTTTAGATAGATGTAATAAAAGATAAGACAGACAGTTAATTAAAGTCAAAACATCAGAAAAGTTTTTAGAAAGTTAAAATAAATATACTTTATCATTTCAAAAAGGTAATTAAAATCAAAACTGAATTATTTATATCCAGAAAAAGTGAAAAAGAAAGAAAGAAAATTTTACAGTGCTGTCACCTATGTGCAGTTATTTAAACGAATTTATTAAAATAATTT
Organism: Maratus speculifer; assembly: GCA_964019185.1. NCBI lineage: Eukaryota > Metazoa > Arthropoda > Arachnida > Araneae > Salticidae > Maratus > Maratus speculifer. The sequence continues at coordinate 224,412,834 of OZ025299.1, read as the reverse complement.
TTATTATCTGTATAGATAGCTATAAAATTTTAATTGCTTATAACTGAATTAAAAAAAGAAATAATAATAGTTCCCAGAAACCGTATTTAAAAAGGAAGACCATAGTTATAATAGTCAATAAAAAATGTATTTAATATTTAATAAAATTACATAAAATGTAGAATAAGCTCTAATGCATTATTAAATTTGTAAAAATTATTATATTTGAATTTATATGCATTACTTAAAATAAACTGTTTCCTTAAAGATATATTATTTTGGTAACAAAACATACAAGATTTAAAATAAAATAATCATTCATCTTATTATTATAAAGGAATAACATATATAAAGGAATAACATATAAAGGAATAACATATATAAAGGAATAACATATATAACATTATAAAAGGAATAATATACATAAAGGAAAGCAAAAATCTATATTTGAAGCTACATTTTTTATTAGAAAGACATGATAAGCTCATTTGCAAAATTTTATTGTTTTTCTGTTGAATAAAAAAAAATTACTTAATTGCTTATTAATAAATACTAGAAACTCAAATGAAGCTATTTCTAAAGCAGTGTTGTTTGTCAATAAGAACGAATTAATAATAATGTAATATGGGATGAAAATGTCACACCTAATAAGATAAAATCGCCAATATGACAACCCTGTACGTATAATTTTTTCTAGCAAAGAGAAATTCAATCCAAGTCCATACGCATGCGCAGTTTGATATTACTGCAATATCGGTTAGGAACGGCGAAAATGCTTGGCGCATCGAGCCCACCCGCGGGCGTACAGGAAAATATCGGCTTCTTTTTACACGATTCATACGTAAAAAATAAGGATGAATATGCATCGCCACGTATTAAAAGAACTGTTATTTTTATTTTAATATAAAAAAAAGGCTTAAATGTTATGTATAGTAATGAAGCGGACTGAATTGATAAAGATGATCAGATGTGGCCTCCGTGGCGCAATCGGCTAGCGCGTTCGGCTGTTAATCGAAAGGTTGGTGGTTCGAGCCCACCCGGGGGCGTACAGGAAATCATCGGCTTCTTTTTACACGATTCATACGTAAAAAATAAAAACATATTTGCATCGCCACGTATTAAAAGAACTTTTATTTTTATTTTTATTTAAAAAATATTCTTAAACGTTAGCTATAGTAATGAAGCGGTCTGAATTGATACCAATGATCGGATGTGGCCTCCGTGGCGCAATCGGCTAGCGCGTTCGGCTGTTAACCGAAAGGTTGGTGGTTCGAGCCCACCCGGGGGCGTACAGGAAATCATCGGCTTCTTTTTACACGATTCATACGTAAAAAATAAGGATGAATATGCATCGCCACGTATTAAAAGAACTGTTATTTTTATTTTAATATAAAAAATAGTCTTAAATGTTATGTATAGTAATGAAGCGGTCTGAATTGATAAAGATGATCAGATGTGGCCTCCGTGGCGCAATCGGCTAGCGCGTTCGGCTGTTAACCGAAAGGTTGGTGGTTCGAGCCCACCCGGGGGCGTGCAGGAAATGATCGGCTTCTTTTTACACGATTCATACGTAAAAAATAAGGATGAATATGCATCGCCACGTATTAAAAGAACTGTTATTTTTATTTTAATATAAAAAATATTCTTAAATGTTATGTATAGTAATGAAGAGGTCTGAATTGATAAAGATGATCAGATGTGGCCTCCGTGGCGCAATCGGCTAGCGCGTTCGGCTGTTAACCGAAAGGTTGGCGCATCGAGCCCACCCGCGGGCGTACAGGAAAGTATCGGCTTCTTTTTACACGATTCATACGTAAAAAATAAGGATGAATATGCATCGCCACGTATTAAAAGAACTGTTATTTTTATTTTAATATAAAAAATAGTCTTAAATGTTATGTATAGTAATGAAGCGGTCTGAATTGATAAAGATGATCAGATGTGGCCTCCGTGGCGCAATCGGCTATCGCGTTCGGCTGTTAACCGAAAGGTTGGTGGTTCGAGCCCACCCGGGGGCGTGCAGGAAATGATCGGCTTCTTTTTACACGATTCATACGTAAAAAATAAGGATGAATATGCATCGCCACGTATTAAAAGAACTGTTATTTTTATTTTAATATAAAAAATAGTCTTAAATGTTATGTATAGTAATGAAGCGGACTGAATTGATAAAGATGATCAGATGTGGCCTCCGTGGCGCAATCGGCTAGCGCGTTCGGCTGTTAACCGAAAGGTTGGTGGTTCGAGCCCACCCGGGGGCGTACAGAAAATCTTTGGCTTGTTTTTGCCCGATTCATACTTAAAAAAAAGGATGAATATGCATCGCCACGTATTAAAAGAACTGTTATTTTTATTTTTATTTAAAAAATATTCTTAAACGTTAGCTATAGTAATGAAGCGGTCTGAATTGATACCAATGATCGGATGTGGCCTCAGTGGCGCAATCGGCTAGCGCGTTCGGCTGTTAACCGAAAGGTTGGTGGTTCGAGCCCACCCGGGGGCGTAGAGGAAATCATCGGCTTCTTTTTACACGATTCATACGTAAAAAATAAAGACATATTTGCATCGCCACGTATTAAAAGAACTGTTATTTTTATTTTTATTTAAAAAATATTCTTAAACGTTAGCTATAGTAATGAAGCGGTCTGAATTGATACCAATGATCGGATGTGGCCTCAGTGGCGCAATCGGCTAGCGCGTTCGGCTGTTAACCGAAAGGTTGGTGGTTCGAGCCCACCCGGGGGCGTAGAGGAAATCATCGGCTTCTTTTTACACGATTCATACGTAAAAAATAAAGACATATTTGCATCGCCACGTATTAAAAGAACTGTTATTTTTATTTTTATTTAAAAAATATTCTTAAACGTTAGCTATAGTAATGAAGCGGTCTGAATTGATACCAATGATCGGATGTGGCCTCCGTGGCGCAATCGGCTAGCGCGTTCGGCTGTTAACCGAAAGGTTGGTGGTTCGAGCCCACCCGGGGGCGTACAGGAAATCATCGGCTTCTTTTTACACGATTCATACGTAAAAAATAAGGATGAATATGCATCGCCACGTATTAAAAGAACTTTTATTTTTATTTAAAAAATATTCTTAAACGTTAGCTATAGTAATGAAGCGGTCTGAATTGATACCAATGATCGGATGTGGCCTCCGTGGCGCAATCGGCTAGCGCGTTCGGCTGTTAACCGAAAGGTTGGTGGTTCGAGCCCACCCGGGGGCGTACAGGAAATCATCGGCTTCTTTTTACACGATTCATACGTAAAAATAAGGATGAATATGCATCGCCACGTATTAAAAGAACTGTTATTTTTATTTTAATATAAAAAATATTCTTAAATGTTATGTATAGTAATGAAGCGGTCTGAATTGATAAAGATGATCAGATGTGGCCTCCGTGGCGCAATCGGCTAGCGCGTTCGGCTGTTAACCGAAAGGTTGGTGGTTCGAGCCCACCCGGGGGCGTACAGGAAATGATCGGCTTCTTTTTACACGATTCATACGTAAAAAATAAGGATGAATATGCATCGCCACGTATTAAAAGAACTGTTATTTTTATTTTAATATAAAAAATATTCTTAAATGTTATGTATAGTAATGAAGCGGTCTGAATTGATAAAGATGATCAGATGTGGCCTCCGTGGCGCAATCGGCTAGCGCGTTCGGCTGTTAACCGAAATGTTGGTGGTTCGAGCCCATCCGGGGGCGTACAGAAAATCTTTGGCTTGTTTTTACACGATTCATACGTAAACTAGGACTTCCCTCAGAGGGATTAGTCTGAGCGATATTGCTGAGAATACATATTTAATAAATTGCGATAAGTAAAGAAAATGAGATGTTACCTTTAATTGGTCATTCATTGTGATAAAATATGATGAAAATAAGCATATTGAATCATAGAATTACAAAATCTTATATATAAAGTTGCATATACTATTTTTATAAAAGAAAAGCAAACCATGCATGGATATAAAATTGGAAATATGCAAAATGTTAAAAGTAATACAGAAAATAAAACACCAAATTTTCCTATATTGGAAATATAGGTGTCATGATATATGATGATATATGATCATAATGATGTCATGAGCATAAACAGAAGCTTCGCACCGATTTGAGAAATTATAAATAACATAAACTATTATGTTTGAAGAGAATGGAGTGTATTTTATATGGTGTGAAATCTGTCCGAATAGTTTATAATGTTGAACATCTGTTTCCCACGGATGAAATGAGGTTGTCGATAAGAGTTAAGGAATCCTTTTTTAAAAATTGTCCTAAACGAGCACTTACATCTTATAAGTTACTGTGATGCCAAAGTTACAGTTTCTGACCCCAACAGTATCCTAGAAATTGCAATATTCTCAATAAATTGGGTTTAAAACCTTTTCTAGAAAAAAAAATGTTTAATTTGTGAAATTAATTTGTCGAATGTTTTAGAAATCGTTCATAACGAGAATATTATATTTTAAAAATTGCCACAAAAAAAAAAAAAAAAAAAATTAAATTTTTAGTCTTATCAACATCAAAGAATTCTCAATTTTAGAACTTTTTTTTTTCTCGTGCATTGATGGTGATTATTGTTCCTACGCAAAATATAGTATATTTTGCAGCAAAGATGGTTACCAACATTTTTTTGCCCACATTATTTTTTAAATCGGCTAGGTACTCCCAATGATTACGAAAAACACACAAACGTTAATGCTTTATAGCATAGAAATACAAAATCAAAAGCTATTTATCTCCTATTATATACACAAATTATCTAATTAGTGCTAGCAGATGCATTTTTAAATATACATAGATCAATATAATGCTTCATTTTTCTTTTATTAGTATTTCTTAGTATTCATTTTTCATTTATTTGTATTGTTCAGTAAAAAACTCACTTTCTTAAGCCCGAATTATGTCAAACTTTTTATAAAAGAGCCTAAGTCCATATAACAGCGAAGTATTTAGAAGAGTATTAAATGCAAGGTAGTAAGACACTTAGCCAAGCGCTGGTAATAAATCGCCAAATATTGTTCTTTTCGACCTCTCTCGAAATGTATTTTTTCCGTACATTTAAAAAACACGATTTTGAGTCATCTTATTTAAAATTCAAATAAATAAGTGGAAGCAATAATAGCATAAGTCAAAATATTTTATTTCAGCATCAAGGAGTTGTATCGTAGTTACATATGTGGAAAAAAGCTGCTTTTGGCCAAAAAACGTTATCTTCACTAAATTTGAATCCGATTAAAAAAAATTACCGTGATTAATTAAAATGTTATAGGCAGAGCTGCCAAGTGTCCGGCATTTCGGATACCGGTATTTTAATACAGAAAATGTTTTATTAAATTGGAACATTCTGCGGATTTAAAAAATAACTTTTCCTATAAGAAAATTATCCTATGCAATAAGCGGGAGCTTGGCATCTCTGTATAGGAATATTTCGTAATCTACTTTCAGTCAAATGTAGACTTTGGTCTGTCCGCATTCTATTTTATTATTATTATTATTTATAAATGGTGGAGAAATGTTCATATTTAATTCATAACGTACATAATATATGACTCTGTTATTACATAAGTCACTTTTTTATTATCATAAAAATTATATTTTTACTGATTTTTAGTAACTCAATAGGAAAAATTTTGTGCTTTGAGCAACAGATGTCCACATTTCATTTATTTATTTATTTTAACAAAATTCTTTGTATTTAGAAGAATTTTTATTTAAATAGGAAATCCAAATGTCGCTATTAATAAAGAAGAAAGTTACAAAAATGTTACAAAACGAGTAGACGCATACTATCAAATATAGAAAAACGACGAATCAAAAAAAGACGTCGTATGAAATATCACTTTTGAAGCAACAAAAAACGAGGTCTGATTATCGAGCCTACTGATTACGAAATGTGCATTACATTAAAAAAAATACTGCAAATATTGATTTTTTTTTCTTTTGTGCAGTTTTGGCTTCAAAAGGTGCACTATGTTGCAAAAAGATATAAGCGACTATGAAAACACACTTGGTAAACGTTCATGCTCAGTTTTACAAATAAATATGGCACATATATGCCCTATACACACCGAGGTACCTAATTGGTGCCAAAATAGCATTCAGTTGCCTAACATGCTGGTTATCATATAAATGTTATAATAAGTTGTTTGTTCTAAAAATATTATCATTTATTGATTGTTATTTCTTTTTTTTTAATAACAGAAAATGTTTCGTTTATTCCTTTTTTTTTTCATTTTGAAATAAATAAATAACGTGTTATTATAGCATGCTATATGTATCTGGTAATCAAAACGATGTTTTCGCTTAGTTGGCATAAAAAATCTCGCCAAACTCGGCGCTTATATATCTACTATATTATCTCAAGTATTTTATTTATGTATACTATAATCGTTTTTACATACCACTTACTTCTTCTTGTATATAAAAATAGGTAAGTGGCTCCTTTATGCACTATAAATTGTATAAATCTTTAACCCCTTGCGGCGCGGTGGTTTCATAGATATACCACTTAACCTCTTCAGACCCGAGGGTTTATTGATCTACTTTTATTAATTTCAGCTATGCATTACATTAATTAATTGATAACTAAGAAAGATTGAACAACGAAATAATTAAAATTTATTTTTTGTACATAATTTTTTTTTTTGATATATGGGGACTTCTAAAACACGCATTTTAACAATTTCTTAGGTTATTATAAATTAAATTTTACTTTTCTGCATTGTAAAAACATAGAAAAAGATCAAACAAATATATCTTATACTATAATGCGAGCAAAAATTGTGTGTGTGTGTGTGTGTGTGTGTGTGGGTAAATTTTATCTCAAAAACGGCTCTAACGATTTTCGCAAAAATTTGGATTTTACCATTTTCGGGCACGAGAAGATCATTGGACTAGGTCAAATGTTCGAGAAAATTCGATTATTGGGTCATTTTGGGTCATAATGGGTCAGGATTAAGTTATTTATATCTAGAGAACGTCTCAATCAATTTTAAGGAAATTTTGTAACCAATCGTTTTTTTGCACGAGAAAACTATTGGGCTGGGTCACATGTTCGAAAAATTTCGATTAGTGGGTCCTTTTTGGGACATTATGGGTCAAGCCATTTTTATCTAAAAAACGGCTCTAACGATTTTGACCAAATTTTATATTTTATCGTTTTGGATTACAAGAAGACCATTGGGTTAGGTAACATGTTCGAGAAAATTCGGTTAGTGGGTCATTTTTGGGGTCATTGTGGGTCATGCTATTTTTATCTAGAGATTTTCTCACGCAATTTTGACTAAAAATTGCTTTCTATGGTTTTCGGGCACGAGAAAAACATTGGGCTAGGTTACATGTCCGAGAAAAAATTTCAATGGGTCATATTGGGTCATTAAGAGTCTGGGTCCAGCTATTTATATTTAAAGAACGGCGTGATGGATTATAACGAAATTTTGTATGTAACAGTTTTTTGACATGAGAAAACTAATGGGCTAAATCACATGTTTGAGAGATTTCGACTATGAGGGTCATTTGTGGGTCATGATGGATCATAATGGGTCATGGTCAAGCTATATCTAAAGAACAGGTGGATCGATTTTAACGAAATTTTGTATGCAACATTTTTTTGGCACGATAAAACCACTGGACTAGGTTACATATTCCAAAAATTTCGATTAATAGGTCATTTTGGGTCATTAAAAGTCTGGGTCAAGCTATTTATATTTAAAGAACGGCGTGATGGATTATAACGAAATTTTGTATGTAACAGTTTTTCGACATGAGAAAATTAATGGGCTAAATCACATGTTTGAGAGATTTCGACTATGAGGGTCATTTGTGGGCCATGATGGGTCATAATGGGTCATGGTCAAGCTATATCTAAAGAACAAATGGATCGATTTTAATGAAATTTTGTATGCAACATTTTTTGGCGCGATAAAATCATTGGACTAGGTTACATGTTCGAAAAATTTCGATTAATGGGTCATTTTGGATCATAAAGGGTCTGGGTCAGGCTATATATAATTAAAGAACGGCAGGATCAATTTTAACGAAATTCTGTATGTAACAATTTTTAGAAACGAGAAAACTAATGGACTAAGTCACATATTCGAGAGCTTTCGATTATAAGGGTCATTTGTGGGTCTTAATGGGTCAAGGTCAAGCTATATCTAAAGAATGGGTGGGTCGATTTTAACGAAATTTTGCATACAACATATTTTTAGCATGAGAAAATCATTGGTGTAGGTCACATGTTCGAGAAATTTCGATTAGTGGGTCACTTTTGGGTCATTCTAATTTTATCTAGACAACGTTTCGCGCAATTTTGACTAAATTTTCTATTTTATCGTTTTCGGGCACAAGAAAATCATTGGGTTATGACATATTTTTGAGAAAATTCGATCAATGGGTCATTTTGGATCATAAGGGGTCAGGGTCAAACTAACTATATCTAAAAAACGGCTTAATCGATTTTATCTAAATTTTTATCTAATGTTTTTCGGCATGCTAAAACTAATGAGCTAGGCCACACCTTCGAGAGATTTCGATTATAAGGGTCATTTGTTGGTCATGATGGGTCATGCTAATTTTATATAGAAAATGGTACTCACCATTTTGACTATACTTTGTATTATGTCGTTTTTGAGCAAGAGAAAACCATTTGGCTTGGACACATGCTCGCGAAAATTCGATTAATGTGCCATTTTGGGTCTTAATGAGCTAGGGTCATTCTATATATATATAACAACGACTCAATCAATTTTACCTAAATTTTGAAACAAAACGTTTTTTGTCACGAGAAGACTATTGGGCTGAGTCGCATGTTAAACAAAATTATATTAGTAGGTCATTTCGCTTCATTGCTGAATGCTGCCAAGCTAATTTTACCTAAAAAATGGCCTAAATGATTTTGATTCAATTTTATATTCTACCGTTTTTGATTACCTGAAGACGATTGAGCTATGTCACATGCTTGATCAAATTTGATTAGTGGCTAATTTTGATTAATACGGGTCAGGGTCATGAGAATATGGCAAAAGCCAATAACTTGGTGATATTTGACAAAATATTGGCGACATATGGCCAAAAAATCGACTATAAAAATTACGAAAACCAAAACAAGTATTTGGAGCCAAATGAAAGAATGCCTCCAAATTTGGCTATATCTAGCAAAAAATATTGTCTTTCAGAATGTGAAGAATTTTTTTATACATTCTTAAGAGGATTCGAGATGCGTGGTTAAACCAATCAGAGTCGAGCTAAAAAGTGATTTAGATCGATGTCCTTTCGTTATAAATTTTAAAATAAAGTAAAATTTATAAACATGCGCATAAAACATAGTTTTATTATTGATTGTTTTTCTAAATAATACTATTATAAACATGTTTTACAGAAATAATACAGAGTAATGATACAGTGAAAATACTATATCGAGATTAACACAAAGTTAATTTTGACCGAGCTAAGCTCGGTCTCCCCTGCTAGTATTTAATAATTTGTATTACTAATGAAGTCTACAAATGGTATCTTAACACACAGTAAAATTTTTTTCGTTTTCTTTTTTTTTTTTTTTTTTTTTTTGTACATTTCGTGCATTTCTGCTGCAAGCCATTTTTGTATATCATGTAACTCACTGAAAAAGCACTACGAGAGACAAATTGCTATTTTCTTTATTTCTGCTATCTCTTAGGCTCCATTCACACTAATTTCTCTTTTTTAATAGAATTTATATATGTGAAAACAAAATTATAAAGATGTGTATCCTATAGGATACACCAGGTCTGAAGAGTTTAATTTTAATTCCTAAACGCCACATTGGCACCGGAATTTTGTTTCAAAAAATTACGGTTTACTGAATGCGCGAAATATAGCGTTTTCTTGTTTACAAATAAAGTTGTTTTCAAATTTCGGTGTCAGTCATTAATTTCAGTACTTAAGCAATGAATTTGCCCTGCTTTGCAAAGGGTTAAAAAATAGCCCCCGTTGCCCCTTTTTGGATCGAATTAAAAAAAAAAAATGAATGTCTAATTCCAGTATTGCTCCCAGGTATGCATACATATTCCAAATTTCAAAGTTGTATGCCAACAGGAAATGGATGAAAAATGGGAAAAGAAGCCACATATGCACCAGGGTACATAATTGGCGTCAAAATGGCATTATTTTACCTGAGATGGTAACCCAGCTTTATTTATTTATTATTTGTTTATTTACTCAAAGTCATAAAATGTTTATTTACTTTCATTTACTTTTTTTAATTAATTATATAAAATATTTCTGGTACTTCTAGGTTATCCCGTCGACCAAAAAATTATCGCCAAACTATAAGATTAAATGCCAAAAATGAATGATCGTGAATGTCACATTCAATGACATTAAATACGATTCACGTGTTTAAAATGTCATTAAATGATTTTTATTTCGACTTTTTATTAATATTTTTATTAATATTCTACTAATTCTTTGTTTTTTCGTTATTTAAAATAAAAATTATGTCAACATGTATAATTTGGCTATTAGTTTGGCGATTTGTATAATTTGGCGAAATTGGTCGACGGGATAATCTAGAAGTACCATATTTATTTTTATAGTTATTAATTATTATTATTATTTTATTTCCTGTAAGTTCTTTTTGAAAATAGAAAATAATTTAAAAATGTGTATGTAAGCGTTATTTGAAAACGGAGTTTTCGCCAAATGGGCTTTGAAAAAAATTGCGCCAAACCTGATGCGTTTGTGGTATCCGTGCAGAAAAATTAGTGGCCAGAATTGACATCCACACACAAACAAAATATAAGTAAAAAGAAAACATGCAATAAAAATAAATATAAAGGGAAAATGATGTCACAAAAGAAACTTTTTATTTAAAAACGTAATTGTTTCTAATTTTTATACGCGAAATATATAAAACATTCTTTTAGCGATCAAAAAATGCTATTAAGAGGTTTTCACAAAATCAAAGTTTTTATGACTTTTTTTAATATAAAAAAAAGTTTTATTTTCCTGCGTGATTAAATTTTAAAATGTTTTATTGCATTCAATATTTCTGAGTGCGTAAATGATTACTATTTACCCCATGTACTGATTCGGTTATCTACGAAAATATCCAGCCGGTAAAAATCACGCGCACCAAATTTCTGTGACGTATGCAAATAAATTGAACTTTTTAATCAGTTTTTTAAATATAACTTTTAAACTATTTGGAATTAATTTTTAAAAGTAGGTGCATTCACCAGATTACCTTCATAGGTACCTATTGGTACAAACAGAATCAAAATCCGACAAGTACTTTTTGAGATTTGCTTGACGAAAGAATTTTTTTGACTTTTAATATCGTTACGTATCTCTGAGTATAAAGACTTCGCTTCGCTCAGACAAAAATAATGATGAATATGCATCGCCACGTATTAAAATAACTGTTATTTTTATTTGAATATAAAAAATATTCTTAAATGTTATGTATAGTAATGAAGCGGTCTGAATTGATAAAGATGATCAGATGTGGCTTCCGTGGCGCAATCGGCTAGCGCGTTCGGCTGTTAACCGAAAGGTTGGTGGTTCGAGCCCACCCGGGGGCGTACAGAAAATCTTTAGCTTGTTTTTGCCCGATTCATACTTAAAAAAAAGGATGAATATGCATCGCCACATACAAAAAGAACTGTTATTTTTATTTTTATTTAAAAAATATTCTTAAACGTTAGCTATAGTAATGAAGCGGTCTGAATTGATACCAATGATCGGATGTGGCCTCCGTGGCGCAATCGGCTAGCGCATTCGGCTGTTAACCGAAAGGTTGGTGGTTCGAGCCCACCCGGGGGCGTACAAGAAATCATCGGCTTCTTCTTACACGATTCATACGTAAAAAATAAGGATGAATATGCATCGCCACGTATTGAAAGAACTGTTATTTTTATTTTTATTTAAAAAATATTCTTAAACGTTAGCTATAGTAATGAAGCGGTCTGAATTGATACAAATGATCGGATGTGGCCTCCGTGGCGCAATCGGCTAGCGCGTTCGGCTGTTAACCGAAAGGTTGGTGGTTCGAGTCCACCCGCGGGCGTACAGGAAAATATCGGCTTCTCTTTACACGATTCATACGTAAAAAATATGGATGAATATGCATCGCCACGTACTAAAAGAACTGTTATTTTTATGTTAATATAAAAAATATTCTTAAATGTCATGTATAGTAATGAAGCGGTCTGAATTGATAAAGATGATCAGATGTGGCCTCCGTGGCGCAATCGCCTAGCGCGTTCGGCTGTTAACCGAAAGGTTGGTGGTTCGAGCCCACCCGGGGGCGTACAGGAAATGATCGGCTTCTTTTTACACGATTCATACGTAAAAAATAAGGATGAATATGCATCGCCACGTATTAAAAGAACTGTTATTTTTATTTTAATATAAAAAATATTCTTAAATGTTCTGTATAGTAATGAAGCGATCTGAATTGATAAAGACGATCAGATGTGGCCTCCGTGGCGCAATCGGCTAGCGCGTTCGGCTGTTAACCGAAAGGTTGGTGGTTCGAGCCCACCCGGGGGCGTACAGGAAATCATCGGCTTCTTTTTACACGATTCATACGTAAAAAATAAGGATGAATATGCATCGCCACGTACTAAAAGAACTGTTTTTTTATGTTATCATAAAAAATATTCTTAAATGTTATGTATAGTAATGAAGCGGTCTGAATTGTTAAGGATGATCAGATGTGGCCTCCGTGGCGCAATCGGCTAGCGCGTTCGGCTGTTAACCGAAAGGTTTGTGGTTCGGGCCCACCCGGGGGCGTACAGAAATTCTTTGGCTTGTTTTTGCCCGATTCATACTTAAAAAAAAGGATGAATATGCATCGCCACGGATTAAAAGAACTGTCATTTTTATTTTAATTTAAAAAATATTCTTAAACATCAGCTATAGTAATGAAGCGGTCTGAATTGATACCAATGATCGGATGTGGCCTCCGTGGCGCAATCGGCTAGCGCATTCGGCTGTTAACCGAAAGGTTGGTGGTTCGAGCCCACCCGGGGGCGTACAAGAAATCATCGGCTTCTTCTTACACGATTCATACGTAAAAAATAAGGATGAATATGCATCGCCACGTATTGAAAGAACTGTTATTTTTATTTTTATTTAAAAAATATTCTTAAACGTTAGCTATAGTAATGAAGCGGTCTGAATTGATACAAATGATCGGATGTGGCCTCCGTGGCGCAATCGGCTAGCGCGTTCGGCTGTTAACCGAAAGGTTGGTGGTTCGAGCCCACCCGGGGGCGTACAGAAAATCTTTAGCTTGTTTTTGCCCGATTCATACTTAAAAAAAAGGATGAATATGCATCGCCACATATTAAAAGAACTGTTATTTTTATTTTTATTTAAAAAATATTCTTAAACGTTAGCTATAGTAATGAAGCGGTCTGAATTGATACCAATGATCGGATGTGGCCTCCGTGGCGCAATCGGCTAGCGCATTCGGCTGTTAACCGAAAGGTTGGTGGTTCGAGCCCACCCGGGGGCGTACAAGAAATCATCGGCTTCTTCTTACACGATTCATACGTAAAAAATAAGGATGAATATGCATCGCCACGTATTGAAAGAACTGTTATTTTTATTTTTATTTAAAAAATATTCTTAAACGTTAGCTATAGTAATGAAGCGGTCTGAATTGATACAAATGATTGGATGTGGCCTCCGTGGCGCAATCGGCTAGCGCGTTCGGCTGTTAACCGAAAGGTTGGTGGTTCGAGTCCACCCGCGGGCGTACAGGAAAATATCGGCTTCTCTTTACACGATTCATACGTAAAAAATAAGGATGAATATGCATCGCCACGTACTAAAAGAACTGTTATTTTTATGTTAATATAAAAAATATTCTTAAATGTCATGTATAGTAATGAAGCGGTCTGAATTGATAAAGATGATCAGATGTGGCCTCCGTGGCGCAATCGGCTAGCGCGTTCGGCTGTTAACCGAAAGGTTGGTGGTTCGGGCCCACCCGGGGGCGTACAGAAATTCTTTGGCTTGTTTTTGCCCGATTCATACTTAAAAAAAAAGGATGAATATGCATCGCCACGTATTAAAAGAACTTTTATTTTTATTTAAAAAATATTCTTAAACGTTAGCTATAATAATGAAGCGGTCTGAATTGATACAAATGATCGGATGTGGCCTCCGTGGCGCAATCGGCTAGCGCGTTCGGCTGTTAACCGAAAGGTTGGTGGTTCGAGTCCACCCGCGGGCGTACAGGAAAGTATCGGCTTCTCTTTACACGATTCATACGTAAAAAGTAAGGATGAATATGCATCGCCACGTGTTAAAAGAACTGTTATTTTTATTTTAATATAAAAAATATTCTTAAATGTTCTGTATAGTAATGAAGCGGTCTGAATTGATAAAGACGATCAGATGTGGCCTCCGTGGCGCAATCGGCTAGCGCGTTCGGCTGTTAACCGAAAGGTTGGTGGTTCGAGCCCACCCGGGGGCGTACAGGAAATCATCGGCTTCTTTTTACACGATTCATACGTAAAAAATAAGGATGAATATGCATCGCCACGTACTAAAAGAACTGTTTTTTTATGTTATCATAAAAAATATTCTTAAATGTTATGTATAGTAATGAAGCGGTCTGAATTGATAAGGATGATCAGATGTGGCCTCCGTGGCGCAATCGGCTAGCGCGTTCGGCTGTTAACCGAAAGGTTTGTGGTTCGGGCCCACCCGGGGGCGTACAGAAATTCTTTGGCTAGTTTTTGCCCGATTCATACTTAAAAAAAAGGATGAATATGCATCGCCACGGATTAAAAGAACTGTCATTTTTATTTTAATTTAAAAAATATTCTTAAACATCAGCTATAGTAATGAAGCGGTCTGAATTGATACAAATGATCGGATGTGGCCTCCGTGGCGCAATCGGCTAGCGTGTTCGGCTGTTAACCGAAAGGTTGGTGGTTCGAGCCCACCCGCGGGCGTACAGGAAAATATCGGCTTCTTTTTACACGATTCATACGTAAAAAATAAGGATGAATATGCATCGCCACGGATTAAAAGAACTGTTATTTTTATTTTAATATAAAAAATATTCTTAAATGTTAAGTATAGTAATGAAGCCGTCTGAATTGATAAAGACGATCAGATGTGGTTTCCGTGGCGCAATCGGCTAACGCGTTCGGCTGTTAACCGAAAGGTTGGTGGTTCGAGCCCACCCGGGGGCGTACAGAAAATCTTTGGCTTGTTTTTGCCCGATTCATACTTAAAAAAAAAGGATGAATATGCATCGACACGTTTTAAAAGAACTTTTATTTTTATTTAAAAAATATTCTTAAACGTTAGCTATAGTAATGAAGCGTTCTTAATTGATACAAATGATCGGATGTGGCCTCCGTGGCGCAATCGGCTAGCGCGTTCGGCTGTTAACCGAAAGCTTGGTGGTTCGAGCCCACCCGCGGGCGTACAGGAAAATATCGGCTTCTTTTTACACGATTCATACGTAAAAAATAAGGATGAATATGCATCGCCACGGATTAAAAGAACTGTTATTTTTATTTTAATTTAAAAAATAGTCTTAAATGTTATGTATAGTAATGAAGCGGACTGAATTGATAAAGATGGTTAGATGTGGCCTCCGTGGCGCAATCGGCTAGCGCGTTCGGCTGTTAACCGAAAGGTTGGTGGTTCGAGCCCACCCGGGGGCGTACAGAAAATCTTTGGCTTGTTTTTGCCCGATTCATACTTAAAAAAAAGGATGAATATGCATCACCACGTATCAAAAGAACTGTTATTTTTATTTTTATTTAAAAAATATTCTTAAACGTTAGCTATAGTAATGAAGCGGTCTGAATTGATACCAATGATCGGATGTGGCCTCCGTGGCGCAATCGGCTAGCGCGTTTGGCTGTTAACCGAAAGGTTGGTGGTTCGAGCCCACCCGGGGGCGTACAGGAAATCATCGGCTTCTTTTTACACGATTCATACGTAAAAAATAAAGACATACTTGCATCACCACGTATTAAAAGAACTTTTATTTTTATTTAAAAAATATTCTTAAACGTTAGCTATAGTAATGAAGCGTTCTTAATTGATACAAATGATCGGATGTGGCCTCCGTGGCGCAATCGGCTAGCGCGTTCGGCTGTTAACCGAAAGGTTGGTGGTTCGAGCCCACCCGCGGGCGTACAGGAAAATATCGGCTTCTTTTTACACGATTCATACGTAAAAAATAAGGATGAATATGCATCGCCACGGATTAAAAGAACTGTTATTTTTATTTTAATGTAAAAAATAGTCTTAAATGTTATGTATAGTAATGAAGCGGACTGAATTGATAAAGATGATTAGATGTGGCCTCCGTGGCGCAATCGGCTAGCGCGTTCGGCTGTTAACCGAAAGGTTGGTGGTTCGAGCCCACCCGGGGGCGTACCGAAAATCTTTGGCTTGTTTTTGCCCGATTCATACTTAAAAAAAAAGGATGAATATGCATCGACACGTTTTAAAAGAACTTTTATTTTTATTTAAAAAATATTCTTAAACGTTAGCTATAGTAATGAAGCGTTCTTAATTGATACAAATGATCGGATGTGGCCTCCGTGGCGCAATCGGGTAGCGCGTTCGGCTGTTAACCGAAAGGTTGGTGGTTCGAGCCCACCCGGGGGCGTACAGAAAATCTTTGGCTTGTTTTTGCCCGATTCATACTTAAAAAATAGGATGAATATGCATCACCACGTATTAAAAGAACTGTTATTTTTATTTTTATTTAAAAAATATTCTTAAACGTTAGCTATAGTAATGAAGCGGTCTGAATTGATACCAATGATCGGATGTGGCCTCCGTGGCGCAATCGGCTAGCGCGTTTGGCTGTTAACCGAAAGGTTGGTGGTTCGAGCCCACCCGGGGGCGTATAGGAAATCATCGGCTTCTTTTTACACGATTCATACGTAAAAAATAAAGACATACTTGCATCGCCACGTATTAAAAGAACTTTTATTTTTATTTAAAAAATATTCTTAAACGTTAGCTATAGTAATGAAGCGGTCTGAATTGATACCAATGATCGGATGTGGCCTCCGTGGCGCAATCGGCTAGCGCGTTCGGCTGTTAACCGAAAGGTTGGTGGTTCGAGCCCACCCGGGGGCGTACAGGAAATCATCGGCTTCTTTTTACACGATTCATACGTAAAAAATAAGGATGAATATGCATCGCCACGTATTAAAAGAACTTTTATTTTTATTTAAAAAATATTCTTAAACGTTAGCTATAGTAATGAAGCGGTCTGAATTGATACCAATGATCGGATGTGGCCTCCGTGGCGCAATCGGCTAGCGCGTTCGGCTGTTAACCGAAAGGTTGGTGGGTCGAGCCCACCCGGGGGCGTACAGGAAATCATCGGCTTCTTTTTACACGATTCATACGTAAAAAATAAGGATGAATATGCATCGCCACGTATTAAAAGAACTTTTATTTTTATTTAAAAAATATTCTTAAACGTTAGCTATAGTAATGAAGCTGTCTGAATTGATACAAATGATCGGATGTGGCCTCCGTGGCGCAATCGGCTAGCGCGTTCGGCTGTTAACCGAAAGGTTGGTGGTTCGAGCCCACCCGGGGGCGTACAGGAAATCATCGGCTTCTTTTTACACGATTCATACGTAAAAAATAAGGATGAATATGCATCGCCACGTATTAAAAGAACTGTTATTTTTATTTTAATATAAAAAATATTCTTAAATGTTATGTATAGTAATGAAGCGGTCTCAATTGATAAAGATGATCAGATGTGGCCTCCGTGGCGCAATCGGCTAGCGCGTTCGGCTGTTAACCGAAAGGTTGGCGCATCGAGCCCACCCGCGGGCGTACGGGAAAATATCGGCTTCTTTTTACACGATTCATACGTAAAAAATAAGGATGAATATGCATCGCCACGTATTAAAAGAACTGTTATTTTTATTTTAATATAAAAAATAGTCTTAAATGTTATGTATAGTAATGAAGCGGACTGAATTGATAAAGATGATCAGATGTGGCCTCCGTGGCGCAATCGGCTAGCGCGTTCGGCTGTTAACCGAAAGGTTGGTGGTTCGAGCCCACCCGGGGGCGTACAGAAAATCTTTGGCTTGTTTTTGCCCGATTCATACTTAAAAAAAAGGATGAATATGCATCGCCACGTATTAAAAGAACTGTTATTTTTATTTTTATTTAAAAAATATTCTTAAACGTTAGCTATAGTAATGAAGCGGTCTGAATTGATACCAATGATCGGATGTGGCCTCCGTGGCGCAATCGGCTAGCGCGTTCGGCTGTTAACCGAAAGGTTGGTGGTTCGAGCCCACCCGGGGGCGTACAGGAAATCATCGGCTTCTTTTTACACGATTCATACGTAAAAAATAAGGATGAATATGCATCGCCACGTATTAAAAGAACTGTTATTTTTATTTTAATATAAAAAATATTCTTAAATGTTATGTATAGTAATGAAGCGGTCTGAATTGATAAAGATAATCAGATGTGGCCTCCGTGGCGCAATCGGCTAGCGCGTCCGGCTGTTAACCGAAAGGTTGGCGCATCGAGCCCACCCGCGGGCGTACGGGAAAATATCGGCTTCTTTTTACACGATTCATACGTAAAAAATAAGGATGAATATGCATCGCCACGTATTAAAAGAACTTTTTTTTTATTTAAAAAATATTCTTAAACGTTAGCTATAGTAATGAAGCGGTCTGAATTGATACAAATGATCGGAGATGGCCTCCGTGGCGCAATCGGCTAGCGCGTTCGGCTGTTAACCGAAAGGTTGGTGGTTCGAGCCCACCCGGGGGCGTACAGGAAAATATCGGCTTCTTTTTACACGATTCATACGTAAAAAATAAGGATGAATATGCAACGCCACGTATTAAAAGAACTGTTATTTTTATTTTAATAAAAAAAATATTCTTAAATGTTATGTATAGTAATGAAGCGGTCTGAATTGATAAAGATGGTCTGATGGGGCCTTCGTGGCGCAATCGGCTAGCGCGTTCGGGTGTTAACCGAAAGGTTGGTGGTTCGAGTCCACCCGGGGGCGTACCGAAAATCTTTGTCTTGTTTTTGCCCGATTCATACTTAAAAAAAAAGGATGAATATGCATCGCCACGTATTAAAAGAACTTTTATTTTTATTTAAAAAATATTCTTAAACGTTAGCTATAGTAATGAAGCGGTCTGAATTGATACAAATGATCAGATGTGACCTCCGTGGCGCAATCGGCTGTTAACCGATAGGTTGGTGGTTCGAACCCACCCGGGGGCGTACAGGAAATCATCGGCTTCTTTTTACACGATTCATACGTAAAAAATAAGGATGAATATGCATCGCCACGTATTAAAAGAACTGTTATTTTTATTTTAATATAAAAAATATTCTTAAATTTTATGTATAGTAATGAAGCGGTCTGAATTGATAAAGATGATCAGATGTGTCCTCCGTGGCGCAATCGGCTAGCGCGTTCGGCTGTTAATTGAAATGTTTGTGGTTCGAGCCCATCCGGGGGCGTACAGAAAATCTTTGGCTTGTTTTTGCCCGATTAATACTTAAAAAAAAAGGATGAATATGCATCGCCACGTATTAAAAGAACTTTTATTTTTATTTAAAAAATATTCTTAAACGTTAGCTATAGTAATGAAGCGGTCTGAATTGATACAAATGATCGGATGTGGCCTCCGTGGCGCAATCGGCTAGCGCGTTCGGCTGTTAACCGAAAGGTTGGTGGTTCGAGCCCACCCGGGGGCGCACACGAAATCATCGGCTTCTTTTTACACGATTCATACGTAAAAAATAATGATGAATATGCATCGCCACGTATTAAAATAATTGTTATTTTTATTTGAATATAAAAAATATTCTTAAATGTTATGTATAGTAATGAAGCGGTCTGAATTGATAAAGATGATCAGATGTGGCTTCCGTGGCGCAATCGGCTAGCGCGTTCGGCTGTTAACCGAAAGGTTGGTGGTTCGAGCCCACCCGGGGGCGTACAGAAAATCTTTAGCTTGTTTTTGCCCGATTCATACTTAAAAAAAAGGATGAATATGCATCGCCACATATTAAATCGCCACATATTAAAAGAACTGTTATTTTTATTTTTATTTAAAAAATATTCTTAAACGTTAGCTATAGTAATGAAGCGGTCTGAATTGATACAAATGATCGGATGTGGCCTGCGTGGCGCAAGCGGCTAGCGCGTTTGGCTGTTAACCGAAAGGTTGGTGGCTCGAGCCCACCCGCGGGCGTACAGGAAAATATCGGCTTCTTTTTACACGATTCATACGTAAAAAATAAGGATGAATATGCATCGCCACGTATTAAAAGAACTGTTATTTTTATTTTAATATAAAAAATATTTTTAAATGTTATGTATAGTAATGAAGCGGTCTGAATTGATAAAGATGTTCAGATGTGACCTCCGTGGCGCAATCGGCTAGCGCGTTCGGCTGTTAACCGAAAGGTTGGTGGTTCGAGGCCACCCGGGGGTGTACAAAAAATCTTCGGCTTGTTTTTGCCCGATTCATACATTAAAAAAGATGAGTATGCATCGCCACGTATTAAAAGAACTGTTATTTTTATTTTTATTTAAAAAATATTCTTAAACGTTAGCTATAGTAATGAAGCGGTCTGAATTGATACCAATGATCACATGTGGCCTCCGTGGCGCAATCGGCTAGCGCATTCGGCTGTTAACCGAAAGGTTGGTGGTTCGAGCCCACCCGGGGGCGTACAAGAAATCATCGGCTTCTTCTTACGCGATTCATACGTAAAAAATAAGGATGAATATGCATCGCCACGTATTTAAAGAACTGTTATTTTTATTTTTATTTAAAAAATATTCTTAAACGTTAGCTATAGTAATGAAGCGGTCTGAATTGATACAAATGATCGGATGTGGCCTCCGTGGCGCAATCGGCTAGCGCGTTCGGCTGTTAATCGAAAGGTTGGTGGTTCGATTCCACCCGCGGGCGTACAGGAAAATATCGGCTTCTCTTTACACGATTCATACGTAAAAAATAAGGATGAATATGCATCGCCACGTACTAAAAGAATTGTTATTTTTATGTTAATATAAAAAATATTCTTAAATGTTATGTATAGTAATGAAGCGGTCTGAATTGATAAAGATGATTAGATGTGGCCTCCGTGGCGCAATCGGCTAGCGCGTTCGGCTGTTAACCGAAAGGTTGGTGGTTCGGGCCCACCCGGGGGCGTACAGATATTCTTTGGCTTGTTTTTGCCCGATTCATACTTTAAAAAAAAGGATGAATATGCATCGCCACGTATTAAAAGAACTTTTATTTTTATTTAAAAAATATTCTTAAACGTTAGCTATAATAATGAAGCGGTCTGAATTGATACAAATGATCGGATGTGGCCTCCGTGGCGCAATCGGCTAGCGCGTTCGGCTGTTAACCGAAAGGTTGGTGGCTCGAGCCCACCCGCGGGCGTACAGGAAAATATCGGCTTCTTTTTACACGATTCATACGTAAAAAATAAGGATGAATATGCATCGCCACGTATTAAAAGAACTGTTATTTTTATTTTAATATAAAAAATAGTCTTAAATGTTATGTATAGTAATGAAGCGGACTGAATTGATAAAAATGATCAGATGTGGCCTCCGTGGCGCAATCGGCTAGCGCGTTCGGCTGTTAACCGAAAGGTTGGTGGTTCGAGTCCACCCGGGGGCGTACAGAAAATCTTTGGCTTGTTTTTGCCCGATTCATACTTAAAAAAAAGGATGAATATGCATCGCCACGTATAAAAAGAACTGTTATTTTTATTTTTATTTAAAAAATATTCTTAAACGTTAGCTATAGTAATGAAGCGGTCTGAATTGATACCAATGATCGGATGTGGCCTCCGTGGCGCAATCGGCTAGCGCGTTCGGCTGTTAACCGAAAGGTTGGTGGTTCGAGCCCACCCGGGGGCGTACAGGAAATCATCGGCTTCTTTTTACACGATTCATACGTAAAAAATAAAGACCTATTTGCATCGCCACATATTAAAAGAACTGTAATTTTTATTTTTATTTAAAAAATATTCCTAAACGTTAGCTATAGTAATGAAGCGGTCTGAATTGATACCAATAATCGGATGTGGCCTCCGTGGCGCAATCGGCTAGCGCGTTCGGCTGTTAACCGAAAGGTTGGTGTTTCGAGCCCACCCGGGGGCGTACAGGAAATCATCGGCTTCTTTTTACACGATTCATACGTAAAAAATAAGGATGAATATGCATCGCCACGTATTAAAAGAACTTTTATTTTTATTTAAAAAATATTCTTAAACGTTAGCTATAGTAATGAAGCGGTCTGAATTGATACAAATGATCGAATGTGGCCTCCGTGGCGCAATCGGCTAGCGCGTTCGGCTGTTAACCGAAAGGTTGGTGGTTCGCGCCCACCCGGGGGCGTACAGGAAATGATCGGCTTCTTTTTACACGATTCATACGTAAAAAATAAGGATGAATATGCATCGCCACGTATTAAAAGAACTTTTTTTTTTATTTAAAAAATATTCTTAAACGTTAGCTATAGTAATGAAGCGGTCTGAATTGATACAAATGTTCGGAGGTGGCCTCCGTGGCGCAATCGGCTAGCGCGTTCGGCTGTAAACTGAAAGGTTGGTGGTTCGAGCCCACCCGGGGGCGTACAGGAAATCATCGGCTTCTTTTTACACGATTCATACGTAAAAAATAAGGATGAATATGCATCGTCACGTATTAAAAGAACTGTTATTTTTATTTTAATATAAAAAATATTCTTAAATGTTATGTATAGTAATGAGGCGGTCTGAATTGATAAAGATGATCAGATGTGGCCTCCGTGGCGCAATCGGCTAGCGCGTTCGGCTGTTAACCGAAAGGTTGGTGGTTCGAGCCCACCCGGGGGCGTACAGGAAATGATCGGCTTCTTTTTACACGATTCATACGTAAAAAATAAGGATGAATATGCATCGCCACGTATTAAAAGAACTGTTATTTTTATTTTAATATAAAAAATATTCTTAAATGTTATGTATAGTAATGAAGCGGTCTGAATTGATAAAGATGGTCTGATGTGGCCTTCGTGGCGCAATCGGCTAGCGCGTTCGGCTGTTAACCGAAAGGTTGGTGGTTCGAGGCCACCCGGGGGCGTACCGAAAATCTTTGTCTTGTTTTTGCCCGATTCATACTTAAAAAAAAAGGATGAATATGCATCGCCACGTATTAAAAGAACTTTTATTTTTATTTAAAAAATATTCTTAAACGTTAGCTATAGTAATGAAGCGGTCTGAATTGATACAAATGATCGGATGCGACCTCCGTGGCGCAATCGGCTAGCGCGTTCGGCTGTTAACCGAAAGGTTGGTGGTTCGAACCCACCCGGGGGCGTACAGGAAATCATCGGCTTCTTTTTAAACGATTCATACGTAAAAAATAAGGATGAATATGCATCGCCACGTATTAAAAGAACTGTTTTTTTATGTTATCATAAAAAATATTCTTAAATGTTATGTATAGTAATGAAGCGGTCTGAATTGATAAGGATAATCAGATGTGGCCTCCGTGGCGCAATCGGCTAGCGCGTTCGGCTGTTAACCGAAAGGTTGGTTGTTCGGGCCCACCCGGGGGCGTACAGAAATTCTTTGGCTTGTTTTTGCCCGATTCATACTTAAAAAAAAAAGGATGAATATGCATCGCCACGGATTAAAAGAACTGTTATTTTTATTTTAATTTAAAAAATATTCTTAAACATCAGCTATAGTAATGAAGCGGTCTGAATTGATACAAATGATCGGATGTGGCCTCCGTGGCGCAATCGGCTAGCGTGTTCGGCTGTTAACCGAAAGGTTGGTGATTCGAGCCCACCCGCGGGCGTACAGGAAAATATCGGCTTGTTTTTACACGATTCATACTTAAAAAATAAGGATGAATATGCATCGCCACGGATTAAAAGAACTGTTATTTTTATTTTAATATAAAAAATATTCTTAAATGTTATGTATAGTAATGAAGCCGTCTGAATTGATAAAGATGATCAGATGTGGTTTCCGCGGCGCAATCGGCTAACGCGTTCGGCTGTTAACCGAAAGGTTGGTGGTTCGAGCCCACCCGGGGGCGTACAGAAAATCTTTGGCTTGTTTTTGCCCGATTCATACTTAAAAAAAAAGGATGAATATGCATCGCCACGTTTTAAAAGAACTTTTATTTTTATTTAAAAAATATTCTTAAACGTTAGCTATAGTAATGAAGCGTTCTGAATTGATACAAATGATCGGATGTGGCCTCCGTGGCGCAATCGGGTAGCGCGTTCGGCTGTTAACCGAAAGATTGGTGGTTCGAGCCCACCCGCGGGAGTACAGGAAAATATCGGCTTCTTTTTACACGATTCATACGTAAAAAATAAGGATGAATATGCATCGCCACGTATTAAAAGAACTGTTATTTTTATTTTTATTTAAAAAATATTCTTAAACGTTAGCTATAGAAATGAAGCGGTCTGAATTGATAAAAATGATCAGATGTGGCCTCCGTGGCGCAATCGGCTGTTAACCGAAAGGTTGGTGGTTCGAGCCCACCCGGGGGCGTACAGAAAGTCTTTGGCTTGTTTTTGCCCGATTCACACTTACAAAAAAGGATGAATATGCATCGCCACGTATTAAAAGAACTGTTATTTTTATTTTTATTTAAAAAATATTCTTAAACGTTAGCTATAGTAATGAGGCGGTCTGAATTGATAAAAATGATCAGATGTGGCCTCCGTGGCGCGTTCGGCTGTTAACCGAAAGGTTGGTGCTTCGAGCCAACCCGGGGGCATACAGAAAATCTTTGGCTTGTTTTTGACCGATTCATACTTAAAAAAAAAGGATGAATATGCATCGCCACGTATTAAAAGAACTGTTATTTTTATTTTTATTTAAAAAATATTCTTAAACGTTAGCTATAGTAATGAGGCGGTCTGAATTGATAAAAATGATCAGATGTGGCCTCCGTGGCGCGCTCGGCTGTTAACCGAAAGGTTGGTGGTTCGAGCCCACTCGGGGGCGTACAGAAAAACTTTGGCTTGTTTTTGCCCGATTCATTCTTTAAAAAAAGGATGAATATGCATCGCCACGTATTAAAAGAACTTTTATTTTTATTTAAAAAATATTCTTAAACGTTAGCTATAGTAATGAAGCGGTCTGAATTGATACAAATAATCGGTTGTGGCCTCCGTGGCGCAATCGGCTAGCCCGTTCGGCTGTTAACCGAAATGTTGGTGGTTCGAGCCCACCCGGGGGCGTACAGGAAATCATCGGCTTCTTTTTACACGATTCATACGTAAAAAATAAGGATGAATATGCATCGCCACGGATTAAAAGAACTGTTATTTTTATTTTAATATAAAAAATAGTCTTAAATGTTATGTATAGTAATGAAGCGGACTGAATTGATAAAGATGATCAGATGTGGCCTCCGTGGCGCAATCGGCTAGTGCGTTCGGCTGTTAACCGAAAGGTTGGTGGTTCGATCCCACCCGGGGGCGTACAGAAAATCTTTGGCTTGTTTTTGCCCGATTCATACTTAAAAAAAGGATGAATATGCATCGCCACGTATTAAAAGAACTGTTATTTTTATTTTTATTTAAAAAATATTCTTAAACGTTAGCTATAGTAATGAAGCGGTCTGAATTGATACCAATGATCGGATGTGGCCCCCGTGGCGCAATCGGCTAGCGCGTTCGGCTGTTAACCGAAAGGTTGGTGGTTCGAGCCCACCCGCGGGCGTACAGGAAAATATCGGCTTCTTTTTACACGATTCATACGTAAAAAATAAGGATGAATATGCATCGCCACGTATTAAAAGAACTGTTATTTTTATTTTAATATAAAAAATAGTCTTAAATGTTATGTATAGTAATGAAGCGGACTGAATTGATAAAGCTGATCAGATGTGTCCTCCGTGGCGCAATCGGCTAACGCGTTCGGCTGTTAACCGAAAGGTTGGTGGTTCGAACCCACCCGGGGGCGTACAGAAAATCTTTGGCTTGTTTTTGCCCGATTCATACTTAAAAAAAAGGATGAATATGCATCGCCACGTATTAAAAGAACTTTTATTTTTATTTAAAAAATATTCTTAAACGTTAGCTATAGTAATGAAGCGGTCTGAATTGATACCAATGACCGGATGTGGCCTCCGTGGCGCAATCGGCTAGCGCGTTCGGCTGTTAACCGAAAGGTTGGTGGTTCGAGCCCACCCGGGGGCGTACAGGAAATCATCGGCTTCTTTTTACACGATTCATACGTAAAAAATAAGGATGAATATGCATCGCCACGTATTAAAAGAACTGTTATTTTTATTTTAATATAAAAAATATTCTTAAATGTTATGTATAGTAATGAAGCGGTCTGAATTGATAAAGATGATCAAATGTGGCCTCCGTGGCGCAATCGGCTAGCGCGTTCGGCTGTTAACCGAAAGGTTGGTGGTTCGAGCCCACCCGGGGGCGTACAGAAAATCTTTGGCTTGTTTTTGCCCGATTCATACTTAAAAAAAAGGATGAATATGCATCGCCACGTATTAAAAGAACTGTTATTTTTATTTTTATTTAAAAAATATTCTTAAACGTTAGCTATAGTAATGAAGCGGTCTGAATTGGTAAAATGATCAGATGTGGCCTCCGTGGCGCAATCGGCTGTTAACCGAAAGGTTGGTGGTTCGAGCCCACCCGGGGGCGTACAGAAAGTCTTTGGCTTGTTTTTGCCCGATTCACACTTACAAAAAAGGATGAATATGCATCGCCACGTATTAAAAGAACTGTTATTTTTATTTTTATTTAAAAAATATTCTTAAACGTTAGCTATAGTAATGAAGCGGTCTGAATTGATACCAATGATCGGATGTGGCCCCCGTGGCGCAATCGGCTAGCGCGTTCGGCTGCTAACCGAAAGGTTGGTGGTTCGAGCCCACCCGCGGGCGTACAGGAAAATATCGGCTTCTTTTTACACGATTCATACGTAAAAAATAAGGATGAATATGCATCGCCACGTATTAAAAGAACTGTTATTTTTATTTTAATATAAAAAATAGTCTTAAATGTTATGTATAGTAATGAAGCGGACTGAATTGATAAAGATGATCAGATGTGGCCTCCGTGGCGCAATGGGCTAGCGCGTTCGGCTGTTAACCGAAAGGTTGGTGGTTCGAACCCACCCGGGGGCGTACAGAAAATCTTTGGCTTGTTTTTGCCCGATTCATACTTAAAAAAAAGGATGAATATGCATCGCCACGTATTAAAAGAACTTTTATTTTTATTTAAAAAATATTCTTAAACGTTAGCTATAGTAATGAAGCGGTCTGAATTGATACCAATGACCGGATGTGGCCTCCGTGGCGCAATCGGCTAGCGCGTTCGGCTGTTAACCGAAAGGTTGGTGGTTCGAGCCCACCCGGGGGCGTACAGGAAATCATCGGCTTCTTTTTACACGATTCATACGTAAAAAATAAGGATGAATATGCATCGTCACGTATTAAAAGAACTGTTATTTTTATTTTAATATAAAAAATATTCTTAAATGTTATGTATAGTAATGAGGCGGTCTGAATTGATAAAGATGATCAGATGTGGCCTCCGTGGCGCAATCGGCTAGCGCGTTCGGCTGTTAACCGAAAGGTTGGTGGTTCGAGCCCACCCGGGGGCGTACAGGAAATGATCGGCTTCTTTTTACACGATTCATACGTAAAAAATAAGGATGAATATGCATCGCCACGTATTAAAAGAACTGTTATTTTTATTTTAATATAAAAAATATTCTTAAATGTTATGTATAGTAATGAAGCGGTCTGAATTGATAAAGATGGTCTGATGTGGCCTTCGTGGCGCAATCGGCTAGCGCGTTCGGCTGTTAACCGAAAGGTTGGTGGTTCGAGGCCACCCGGGGGCGTACCGAAAATCTTTGTCTTGTTTTTGCCCGATTCATACTTAAAAAAAAAGGATGAATATGCATCGCCACGTATTAAAAGAACTTTTATTTTTATTTAAAAAATATTCTTAAACGTTAGCTATAGTAATGAAGCGGTCTGAATTGATACAAATGATCGGATGCGACCTCCGTGGCGCAATCGGCTAGCGCGTTCGGCTGTTAACCGAAAGGTTGGTGGTTCGAACCCACCCGGGGGCGTACAGGAAATCATCGGCTTCTTTTTAAACGATTCATACGTAAAAAATAAGGATGAATATGCATCGCCACGTATTAAAAGAACTGTTTTTTTATGTTATCATAAAAAATATTCTTAAATGTTATGTATAGTAATGAAGCGGTCTGAATTGATAAGGATAATCAGATGTGGCCTCCGTGGCGCAATCGGCTAGCGCGTTCGGCTGTTAACCGAAAGGTTGGTTGTTCGGGCCCACCCGGGGGCGTACAGAAATTCTTTGGCTTGTTTTTGCCCGATTCATACTTAAAAAAAAAAGGATGAATATGCATCGCCACGGATTAAAAGAACTGTTATTTTTATTTTAATTTAAAAAATATTCTTAAACATCAGCTATAGTAATGAAGCGGTCTGAATTGATACAAATGATCGGATGTGGCCTCCGTGGCGCAATCGGCTAGCGTGTTCGGCTGTTAACCGAAAGGTTGGTGATTCGAGCCCACCCGCGGGCGTACAGGAAAATATCGGCTTGTTTTTACACGATTCATACTTAAAAAATAAGGATGAATATGCATCGCCACGGATTAAAAGAACTGTTATTTTTATTTTAATATAAAAAATATTCTTAAATGTTATGTATAGTAATGAAGCCGTCTGAATTGATAAAGATGATCAGATGTGGTTTCCGCGGCGCAATCGGCTAACGCGTTCGGCTGTTAACCGAAAGGTTGGTGGTTCGAGCCCACCCGGGGGCGTACAGAAAATCTTTGGCTTGTTTTTGCCCGATTCATACTTAAAAAAAAAGGATGAATATGCATCGCCACGTTTTAAAAGAACTTTTATTTTTATTTAAAAAATATTCTTAAACGTTAGCTATAGTAATGAAGCGTTCTGAATTGATACAAATGATCGGATGTGGCCTCCGTGGCGCAATCGGGTAGCGCGTTCGGCTGTTAACCGAAAGATTGGTGGTTCGAGCCCACCCGCGGGAGTACAGGAAAATATCGGCTTCTTTTTACACGATTCATACGTAAAAAATAAGGATGAATATGCATCGCCACGTATTAAAAGAACTGTTATTTTTATTTTTATTTAAAAAATATTCTTAAACGTTAGCTATAGAAATGAAGCGGTCTGAATTGATAAAAATGATCAGATGTGGCCTCCGTGGCGCAATCGGCTGTTAACCGAAAGGTTGGTGGTTCGAGCCCACCCGGGGGCGTACAGAAAGTCTTTGGCTTGTTTTTGCCCGATTCACACTTACAAAAAAGGATGAATATGCATCGCCACGTATTAAAAGAACTGTTATTTTTATTTTTATTTAAAAAATATTCTTAAACGTTAGCTATAGTAATGAGGCGGTCTGAATTGATAAAAATGATCAGATGTGGCCTCCGTGGCGCGTTCGGCTGTTAACCGAAAGGTTGGTGCTTCGAGCCAACCCGGGGGCATACAGAAAATCTTTGGCTTGTTTTTGACCGATTCATACTTAAAAAAAAAGGATGAATATGCATCGCCACGTATTAAAAGAACTGTTATTTTTATTTTTATTTAAAAAATATTCTTAAACGTTAGCTATAGTAATGAGGCGGTCTGAATTGATAAAAATGATCAGATGTGGCTTCCGTGGCGCGCTCGGCTGTTAACCGAAAGGTTGGTGGTTCGAGCCCACTCGGGGGCGTACAGAAAAACTTTGGCTTGTTTTTGCCCGATTCATTCTTTAAAAAAAGGATGAATATGCATCGCCACGTATTAAAAGAACTTTTATTTTTATTTAAAAAATATTCTTAAACGTTAGCTATAGTAATGAAGCGGTCTGAATTGATACAAATAATCGGTTGTGGCCTCCGTGGCGCAATCGGCTAGCCCGTTCGGCTGTTAACCGAAATGTTGGTGGTTCGAGCCCACCCGGGGGCGTACAGGAAATCATCGGCTTCTTTTTACACGATTCATACGTAAAAAATAAGGATGAATATGCATCGCCACGGATTAAAAGAACTGTTATTTTTATTTTAATATAAAAAATAGTCTTAAATGTTATGTATAGTAATGAAGCGGACTGAATTGATAAAGATGATCAGATGTGGCCTCCGTGGCGCAATCGGCTAGTGCGTTCGGCTGTTAACCGAAAGGTTGGTGGTTCGATCCCACCCGGGGGCGTACAGAAAATCTTTGGCTTGTTTTTGCCCGATTCATACTTAAAAAAAGGATGAATATGCATCGCCACGTATTAAAAGAACTGTTATTTTTATTTTTATTTAAAAAATATTCTTAAACGTTAGCTATAGTAATGAAGCGGTCTGAATTGATACCAATGATCGGATGTGGCCCCCGTGGCGCAATCGGCTAGCGCGTTCGGCTGTTAACCGAAAGGTTGGTGGTTCGAGCCCACCCGCGGGCGTACAGGAAAATATCGGCTTCTTTTTACACGATTCATACGTAAAAAATAAGGATGAATATGCATCGCCACGTATTAAAAGAACTGTTATTTTTATTTTAATATAAAAAATAGTCTTAAATGTTATGTATAGTAATGAAGCGGACTGAATTGATAAAGCTGATCAGATGTGTCCTCCGTGGCGCAATCGGCTAACGCGTTCGGCTGTTAACCGAAAGGTTGGTGGTTCGAACCCACCCGGGGGCGTACAGAAAATCTTTGGCTTGTTTTTGCCCGATTCATACTTAAAAAAAAGGATGAATATGCATCGCCACGTATTAAAAGAACTTTTATTTTTATTTAAAAAATATTCTTAAACGTTAGCTATAGTAATGAAGCGGTCTGAATTGATACCAATGACCGGATGTGGCCTCCGTGGCGCAATCGGCTAGCGCGTTCGGCTGTTAACCGAAAGGTTGGTGGTTCGAGCCCACCCGGGGGCGTACAGGAAATCATCGGCTTCTTTTTACACGATTCATACGTAAAAAATAAGGATGAATATGCATCGCCACGTATTAAAAGAACTGTTATTTTTATTTTAATATAAAAAATATTCTTAAATGTTATGTATAGTAATGAAGCGGTCTGAATTGATAAAGATGATCAAATGTGGCCTCCGTGGCGCAATCGGCTAGCGCGTTCGGCTGTTAACCGAAAGGTTGGTGGTTCGAGCCCACCCGGGGGCGTACAGAAAATCTTTGGCTTGTTTTTGCCCGATTCATACTTAAAAAAAAGGATGAATATGCATCGCCACGTATTAAAAGAACTGTTATTTTTATTTTTATTTAAAAAATATTCTTAAACGTTAGCTATAGTAATGAAGCGGTCTGAATTGGTAAAATGATCAGATGTGGCCTCCGTGGCGCAATCGGCTGTTAACCGAAAGGTTGGTGGTTCGAGCCCACCCGGGGGCGTACAGAAAGTCTTTGGCTTGTTTTTGCCCGATTCACACTTACAAAAAAGGATGAATATGCATCGCCACGTATTAAAAGAACTGTTATTTTTATTTTTATTTAAAAAATATTCTTAAACGTTAGCTATAGTAATGAAGCGGTCTGAATTGATACCAATGATCGGATGTGGCCCCCGTGGCGCAATCGGCTAGCGCGTTCGGCTGCTAACCGAAAGGTTGGTGGTTCGAGCCCACCCGCGGGCGTACAGGAAAATATCGGCTTCTTTTTACACGATTCATACGTAAAAAATAAGGATGAATATGCATCGCCACGTATTAAAAGAACTGTTATTTTTATTTTAATATAAAAAATAGTCTTAAATGTTATGTATAGTAATGAAGCGGACTGAATTGATAAAGATGAACAGATGTGGCCTCCGTGGCGCAATGGGCTAGCGCGTTCGGCTGTTAACCGAAAGGTTGGTGGTTCGAACCCACCCGGGGGCGTACAGAAAATCTTTGGCTTGTTTTTGCCCGATTCATACTTAAAAAAAAGGATGAATATGCATCGCCACGTATTAAAAGAACTTTTATTTTTATTTAAAAAATATTCTTAAACGTTAGCTATAGTAATGAAGCGGTCTGAATTGATACCAATGACCGGATGTGGCCTCCGTGGCGCAATCGGCTAGCGCGTTCGGCTGTTAACCGAAAGGTTGGTGGTTCGAGCCCACCCGGGGGCGTACAGGAAATCATCGGCTTCTTTTTACACGATTCATACGTAAAAAATAAGGATGAATATGCATCGCCACGTATTAAAAGAACTTTTATTTTTATTTAAAAAATATTCTTAAACGTTAGCTATAGTAATGAAGCGGTCTGAATTGATACAAATGATCGGATGTGGCCTCCGTGGCGCAATCGGCTAGCGCGTTCGGCTGTTAACCGAAAGGTTGGTGGTTCGAGCCCACCCGGGGGCGTACAGGAAATCATCGGCTTCTTTTTACACGATTCATACGTAAAAAATAAGGATGAATATGCATCGCCACGTATTAAAAGAACTGTTATTTTTATTTTAATATAAAAAATATTCTTAAATGTTATGTATAGTAATGAAGCGGTCTGAATTGATAAAGAAAATCAGATGTGGCCTCCGTGGCGCAATCGGCTAGCGCGTTCGGCTGTTAACCGAAAGGTTGGTGGTTCGAGCCCACCCGGGGGCGTACAGGAAATGATTGGCTTCTTTTTACACGATTCATACGTAAAAAATAAGGATGAATATGCATCGCCACGTATTAAAAGAACTGTTATTTTTATTTTAATATAAAAAATATTCTTAAATGTTATGTATAGTAATGAAGCGGTCTGAATTGATAAAGATGATCAGATGTGGCCTCCGTGGCGCAATCGGCTAGCGCGTTCGGCTGTTAACCGAAAGGTTGGTGGTTCGAGTCCACCCGCGGGCGTACAGGAAAATATCGGCTTCTCTTTACACGATTCATACGTAAAAAATAAGGATGAATATGCATCGCCACGTACTAAAAGAACTGTTTTTTTATGTTATCATAAAAAATATTCTTAAATGTTATGTATAGTAATGAAGCGGTCTGAATTGATAATGATGATCAGATGTGGCCTCCGTGGCGCAATCGGCTAGCGCGTTCGGCTGTTAACCGAAAGGTTGGTGGTTCGAGCCCACCCGGGGGCGTACAGAAAATCTTTGGCTTGTTTTTGCCCGATTCATACTTAAAAAAAGGATGAATATGCATCGCCACGTATTAAAAGAACTGTTATTTTTATTTTTATTTAAAAAATATTCTTAAACGTTAGCTATAGTAATGAAGCGGTCTGAATTGATACCAATGACCGGATGTGGCCTCCGTGGCGCAATCGGCTAGCGCGTTCGGCTGTTAACCGAAAGGTTGGTGGTTCGAGCCCACCCGGGGGCGTACAGGAAATCATCGGCTTCTTTTTACACGATTCATACGTAAAAAATAAGGATGAATATGCATCGCCACGTATTAAAAGAACTTTTATTTTTATTTAAAAAATATTCTTAAACGTTAGCTATAGTAATGAAGCGGTCTGAATTGATACAAATGATCGGATGTGGCCTCCGTGGCGCAATCGGCTAGCGCGTTCGGCTGTTAACCGAAAGGTTGGTGGTTCGAGCCCACCCGGGGGCGTACAGGAAATCATCGGCTTCTTTTTACACGATTCATACGTAAAAAATAAGGATGAATATGCATCGCCACGTATTAAAAGAACTGTTATTTTTATTTTAATATAAAAAATATTCTTAAATGTTATGTATAGTAATGAAGCGGTCTGAATTGATAAAGATGATCAGATGTGGCCTCCGTGGCGCAATCGGCTAGCGCGTTCGGCTGTTAACCGAAAGGTTGGTGGTTCGGGCCCACCCGGGGGCGTACAGAAATTCTTTGGCTTGTTTTTGCCCGATTCATACTAAAAAAAAAAGGATGAATATGCATCGCCACGGATTAAAAGAACTGTTATTTTTATTTTAATTTAAAAAATATTCTTAAACATCAGCTATAGTAATGAAGCGGTCTGAATTGATACAAATGATCGGATGTGGCCTCCGTGGCGCAATCGGCTAGCGTGTTCAGCTGTTAACCGAAAGGTTGGTGATTCGAGCCCACCCGCGGGCGTACAGGAAAATATCGGCTTGTTTTTACACGATTCATACTTAAAAAATAAGGATGAATATGCATCGCCACGGATTAAAAGAACTGTTAATTTTATTTTAATATAAAAAATATTCTTAAATGTTATGTATAGTAATGAAGCCGTCTGAATTGATAAAGATGATCAGATGTGGTTTCCGCGGAGCAATCGGCTAACGCGTTCGGCTGTTAACCGAAAGGTTGGTGGTTCGCGCCCACCCGGGTTCGTACAGAAAATCTTTGGCTTGTTTTTGCCCGATTCATACTTAAAAAAAAAGGATGAATATGCATCGCCACGTTTTAAAAGAACTTTTATTTTTATTTAAAAAATATTCTTAAACGTTAGCTATAGTAATGAAGCGTTCTGAATTGATACAAATGATCGGATGTGGCCTCCGTGGCGCAATCGGGTAGCGCGTTCGGCTGTTAACCGAAAGGTTGGTGGTTCGAGCCCTCCCGGGGGCGTACAGGAAATCATCGGCTTCTTTTTACACGATTCATACGTAAAAAATAAGGATGAATATGCATCGCCACGTATTAAAAGAACTTTTTTTTTATTTAAAAAATATTCTTAAACGTTAGCTATAGTAATGAAGCGGTCTGAATTGATACAAATGATCGGAGGTGGCCTCCGTGGCGCAATCGGCTAGCGCGTTCGGCTGTTAACTGAAAGGTTGGTGGTTCGAGCCCACCCGGGGGCGTACAGGAAATCATCGGCTTCTTTTTACACGATTCATACGTAAAAAATAAGGATGAATATGCATCGTCACGTATTAAAAGAACTGTTATTTTTATTTTAATATAAAAAATATTCTTAAATGTTATGTATAGTAATGAGGCGGTCTGAATTGATAAAGATGATCAGATGTGGCCTCCGTGGCGCAATCGGCTAGCGCGTTCGGCTGTTAACCGAAAGGTTGGTGGTTCGAGCCCACCCGGGGGCGTACAGGAAATGATCGGCTTCTTTTTACACGATTCATACGTAAAAAATAAGGATGAATATGCATCGCCACGTATTAAAAGAACTGTTATTTTTATTTTAATATAAAAAATATTCTTAAATGTTATGTATAGTAATGAAACGGTCTGAATTGATAAAGATGATCAGATGTGGCCTCCGTGGCGCAATCGGCTAGCGCGTTCGGATGTTAACCGAAAGGTTGGTGGTTCGAGCCCGCCCGCGGACGTACAGGAAAATATCGGCTTCTTTTTACACGATTGATACGTAAAAAATAAGGATGAATATGCATCGCCACGTATTAAAAGAACTGTTATTTTTATTTTAATATAAAAAATATTCTTAAATGTTATGTATAGTAATGAAGCGGTCTGAATTGATAAAGATGGTCTGATGTGGCCTTCGTGGAGCAATCGGCTAGCGCGTTCGGCTGTTAACCGAAAGGTTGGTGGTTCGAGCCCACCCGGGGGCGTACCGAAAATCTTTGTCTTGTTTTTGCCCGATTCATACTTAAAAAAAAGGATGAATATGCATCGCCACGTATTAAAAGAACTTTTATTTTTATTTAAAAAATATTCTTAAACGTTAGCTATAGTAATGAAGCGGTCTGAATTGATACAAATGATCAGATGTGACCTCCGTGGCGCAATCGGCTAGCGCGTTCGGCTGTTAACCGATAGATTGGTGGTTCGAACCCACCCGGGGGCGTACAGGAAATCATCGGCTTCTTTTTACACGATTCATACGTAAAAAATAAGGATGAATATGCATCGCCACGTATTAAAAAACTGTTATTTTTATTTTAATATAAAAAATATTCTTAAATGTTATGTATAGTAATGAAGCGGTCTGAATTGATAAAGATGATCAGATGTGGCCTCCGTGGCGCAATCGGCTAGCGCGTTCGGCTGTTAACCGAAATGTTTGTGGTTCGAGCCCATCCGGGGGCGTACAGAAAATCTTTGGCTTGTTTTTGCCCGATTAATACTTAAAAAAAAGGATGAATATGCATCGCCACATATTAAAAGAACTGTTATTTTTATTTTTATTTAAAAAATATTCTTAAACGTTAGCTATAGTAATGAAGCGGTCTGAATTGATACCAATGATCGGATGTGGCCTCCGTGGTGCAATCGGCTAGCGCATTCGGCTGTTAACCGAAAGGTTGGTGGTTCGAGCCTACCCGGGGGCGTACAAGAAATCATCGGCTTCTTCTTACACGATTCATACGTAAAAAATAAGTATGAATATGCATCGCCACGTATTGAAAGAACTGTTATTTTTATTTTTATTTAAAAAATATTCTTAAACGTTAGCTATAGTAATGAAGCGGTCTGAAATGATACAAATGATCGGATGTGGCCTCCGTGGCGCAATCGGCTAGCGCGTTCGGCTGTTAACCGAAAGGTTGGTGGTTCGAGCCCACCCGGGGGCGTACAGGAAATCATCGGCTTCTTTTTACACGATTCATACGTAAAAAATAATGATGAATATGCATCGCCACGTATTAAAATAACTGTTATTTTTATTTGAATATAAAAAATATTCTTAAATGTTATGTATAGTAATGAAGCGGTCTGAATTGATAAAGATGATCAGGTGTGGCTTCCGTGGCGCAATCGGCTAGCGCGTTCGGCTGTTAACCGAAAGGTTAGTGGTTCGAGCCCACCCGGGGGCGTACAGAAAATCTTTAACTTGTTTTTGCCCGATTCATACTTAAAAAAAGGATGAATATGCATCTCCACATATTAAATCGCCACATATTAAAAGAACTGTTATTTTTATTTTTATTTAAAAAATATTCTTAACCGTTAGCTATAGTAATGAAGCGGTCTGAATTGATACAAATGATCGGATGTGGCCTTCGTGGCGCAATCGGCTAGCGCGTTTGGCTGTTAACCGAAAGTTTGGTGGCTCGAGCCCACCCGCGGGCGTACAGGAAAATATCGGCTTCTTTTTACACGATTCATACGTACAAAATAAGGATGAATATGCATCGCCACGTATTAAAAGAACTGTTATTTTTATTTTAATATAAAAAATATTTTTAAATGTTATGTATAGTAATGAAGCGGTCTGAATTGATAAAGATGTTCAGATGTGGCCTTCTTGGCGCAATCGGCTAGCGCGTTCGGCTGTTAACCGAAAGGTTGGTGGTTCGAGGCCACCCGGGGGTGTACATTAAATCTTCGGCTTGTTTTTGCCCGATTCATACTTAAAAAAAAGGATGAGTATGCATCGCCACGTATTAAAAGAACTGTTATTTTTATTTTAATATAAAAAATAGTCTTAAATGTTATGTATAGTAATGAAGCGGACTGAATTGATAAAGATGATCAGATGTGGCCTCCGTGGCGCAATCGGCTAGCACGTTCGGCTGTTAACCGAAGGGTTGGTGGTTCGATCCCACCCGGGGGGGTACAGGAAATCATCGGCTTCTTTTTACACGATTCATACGTAAAAAGTAAAGACATATTTGCATCGCCACGTATTAAAAGAACTGTTATTTTTATTTTTATTTAAAAAATATTCTTAAACGTTAGCTATAGTAATGAAGCGGTCTGAATTGATACCAATGATCGGATGTGGCCTCCGTGGCGCAATCGGCTACCGCGTTCGGCTGTTAACCGAAAGGTTGGTGGTTCGAGCCCACCCGGGGGCGTACAGGAAATCATCGGCTTCTTTTTACACGATTCATACGTAAAAAATAAGGATGAATATGCATCGCCACGTATTAAAAGAACTTTTATTTTTATTTAAAAAATATTCTTAAACGTTAGCTATAGTAATGAAGCGGTCTGAATTGATACAAATGATCGGATGTGGCCTCCGTGGCGCAATCGGCTAGCCCGTTCGGCTGTTAACCGAAAGGTTGGTGGTTCGAGCCCACCCGGGGGCGTACAGGAAATCATCGGCTTCTTTTTACACGATTCATACGTAAAAAATAAGGATGAATATGCATCGCCACGGATTAAAAGAACTGTTATTTTTATTTTAATATAAAAAATAGTCTTAAATGTTATGTATAGTAATGAAGCGGACTGAATTGATAAAGATGATCAGATGTGGCCTCCGTGGCGCAATCGGCTAGCGCGTTCGGCTGTTAACCGAAAGGTTGGTGGTTCGAGCCCACCCGGGGGCGTACAGAAAATCTTTGGCTTGTTTTTGCCCGATTCATACTTAAAAAAAGGATGAATATGCATCGCCACGTATTAAAAGAACTGTTATTTTTATTTTTATTTAAAAAATATTCTTAAACGTTAGCTATAGTAATGAAGCGGTCTGAATTGATACCAATGATCGGATGTGGCCTCCGTGGCGCAATCGGCTAGCGCGTTCGGCTGTTAACCGAAAGATTGGTGGTTCGAGCCCACCCGCGGGCGTACAGGAAAATATCGGCTTCTTTTTACACGATTCATACGTAAAATATAAGGATGAATATGCATCGCCACGTATTAAAAGAACTGTTATTTTTATTTTAATATAAAAAATAGTCTTAAATGTTATGTATAGTAATGAAGCGGACTGAATTGATAAAGATGATTAGATGTGGCCTCCGTGGCGCAATCGGCTAACGCGTTCGGCTGTTAACCGAAAGGTTGGTGGTTCGAGCCCACCCGGGGGCGTACAGAAAATCTTTGGCTTGTTTTTGCCCGATTCATACTTAAAAAAAAGGATGAATATGCATCGCCACGTATTAAAAGAACTGTTATTTTTATTTTTATTTAAAAAATATTCTTAAACGTTAGCTATAGTAATGAAGCGGTCTGAATTGATACCAATGACCGGATGTGGCCTCCGTGGCGCAATCGGCTAGCGCGTTCGGCTGTTAACCGAAAGGTTGGTGGTTCGAGCCCACCCGGGGGCGTATAGGAAATCATCGGCTTCTTTTTACACGATTCATACGTAAAAAATAAGGATGAATATGCATCGCCACGTATTAAAAGAACTGTTATTTTTATTTTAATATAAAAAATATTCTTAAATGTTATGTATAGTAATGAAGCGGTCTGAATTGATAAAGATGATCAAATATGGCCTCCGTGGCGCAATCGGCTAGCGCGTTCGGCTGTTAACCGAAAGGTTGGTGGTTCGAGCCCACCCGGGGGCGTACAGAAAATCTTTGGCTTGTTTTTGCCCGATTCATACTTAAAAAAAAGGATGAATATGCATCGCCACGTATTAAAAGAACTGTTATTTTTATTTTTATTTAAAAAATATTCTTAAACGTTAGCTATAGTAATGAAGCGGTCTGAATTGATAAAAATGATCAGATGTGGCCTCCGTGCCGCAATCGGCTGTTAACCGAAAGGTTGGTGGTTCGAGCCCACCCGGGGGCGTACAGAAAGTCTTTGGCATGTTTTTGCCCGATTCACACTTACAAAAAAGGATGAATATGCATCGCCACGTATTAAAAGAACTGTTATTTTTATTTTAATATAAAAAATAGTCTTAAATGTTATGTATAGTAATGAAGCGGACTGAATTGATAAAGATGATCAGATGTGGCCTCCGTGGCGCAATCGGCTAGCGCGTTCGGCTGTTAACCGAAAGGTTGGTGGTTCGAGCCCACCCGGGGGCGTACAGAAAATCTTTGGCTTGTTTTTGCCCGATTCATACTTAAAAAAAGGATGAATATGCATCGCCACGTATTAAAAGAACTGTTATTTTTATTTTAATTTAAAAAATATTCTTAAACATCAGCTATAGTAATGAAGCGGTCTGAATTGATACAAATGATCGGATGTGGCCTCCGTGGCGCAATCGGCTAGCGTGTTCGGCTGTTAACCGAAAGGTTGGTGATTCGAGCCCACCCGCGGGCGTACAGGAAAATATCGGCTTGTTTTTACACGATTCATACTTAAAAAATAAGGATGAATATGCATCGCCACGTATTAAAAGAACTGTTATTTTTATTTTTATTTAAAAAATATTCTTAAACGTTAGCTATAGTAATGAAGCGGTCTGAATTGATAAAAATGATCAGATGTGGCCTCCGTGGCGCAATCGGCTGTTAACCGAAAGGTTGGTGGTTCGAGCCCACCCGGGGGCGTACAGAAAGTCTTTGGCTTGTTTTTGCCCGATTCACACTTACAAAAAAGGATGAATATGCATCGCCACGTATTAAAAGAACTGTTATTTTTATTTTTATTTAAAAAATATTCTTAAACGTTAGCTATAGTAATGAAGCGGTCTGAATTGATACCAATGATCGGATGTGGCCTCCGTGGCGCAATCGGCTAGCGCGTTCGGCTGTTAACCGAAAGGTTGGTGGTTCGAGCCCACCCGGGGGCGTACAGGAAATCATCGGCTTCTTTTTACACGATTCATACGTAAAAAATAAGGATGAATATGCATCGCCACGGATTAAAAGAACTGTTATTTTTATTTTAATATAAAAAATAGTCTTAAATGTTATGTATAGTAATGAAGCGGACTGAATTGATAAAGATGATCAGATGTGGCCTCCGTGGCGCAATCGGCTAGCGCGTTCGGCTGTTAACCGAAAGGTTGGTGGTTCGAGCCCACCCGGGGGCGTACAGAAAATCTTTGGCTTGTTTTTGCCCGATTCATACTTAAAAAAAGGATGAATATGCATCGCCACGTATTAAAAGAACTGTTATTTTTATTTTTATTTAAAAAATATTCTTAAACGTTAGCTATAGTAATGAAGCGGTCTGAATTGATACCAATGATCGGATGTGGCCTCCGTGGCGCAATCGGCTAGCGCGTTCGGCTGTTAACCGAAAGGTTGGTGGTTCGAGCCCACCCGCGGGCGTACAGGAAATCATCGGCTTCTTTTTACACGATTCATACGTAAAAAATAATGATGAATATGCATCGCCACGTATTAAAATAACTGTTATTTTTATTTGAATATAAAAAATATTCTTAAATGTTATGTATAGTAATGAAGCGGTCTGAATTGATAAAGATGATCAAATGTGGCCTCCGTGGCGCAATCGGCTAGCGCGTTCGGCTGTTAACCGAAAGGTTGGTGGTTCGAGCCCACCCGGGGGCGTACAGAAAATCTTTGGCTTGTTTTTGCCCGATTCATACTTAAAAAAAGGATGAATATGCATCGCCACGTATTAAAAGAACTGTTATTTTTATTTTTATTTAAAAAATATTCTTAAACGTTAGCTATAGTAATGAAGAGGTCTGAATTGATAAAAATGATCAGATGTGGCCTCCGTGGCGCAATCGGCTGTTAACCGAAAGGTTGGTGGTTCGAGCCCACCCGGGGGCGTACAGAAAGTCTTTGGCTTGTTTTTGCCCGATTCACACTTACAAAAAAGGATGAATATGCATCGCCACGTATTAAAAGAACTGTTATTTTTATTTTTATTTAAAAAATATTCTTAAACGTTAGCTATAGTAATGAAGCGGTCTGAATTGATACCAATGATCGGATGTGGCCTCCGTGGCGCAATCGGCTAGCGCGTTCGGCTGTTAACCGAAAGGTTGGTGGTTCGAGCCCACCCGCGGGCGTACAGGAAAATATCGGCTTCTTTTTACACGATTCATATGTAAAAAATAAGGATGAATATGCATCGCCACGTATTAAAAGAACTGTTATTTTTATTTTAATATAAAAAATAGTCTTAAATGTTATGTATAGTAATGAAGCGGACTGAATTGATAAAGATGATCAGATGTGGCCTCCGTGGCGCAATCGGCTAGCGCGTTCGGCTGTTAACCGAAAGGTTGGTGGTTCGAGGCCACCCGGGGGCGTACAGAAAATCTTTGGCTTGTTTTTGCCCGATTCATACTTAAAAAAAGGATGAATATGCATCGCCACGTATTAAAAGAACTGTTATTTTTATTTTTATTTAAAAAATATTCTTAAACGTTAGCTATAGCAATGAAGCGGTCTGAATTGATACCAATGACCGGATGTGGCCTCCGTGGCGCAATCGGCTAGCGCGTTCGGCTGTTAACCGAAAGGTTAGTGGTTCGAGCCCACCCGCGGACGTACAGGAAAATATCGGCTTCTTTTTACACGATTCATACGTAAAAAATAAGGATGAATATGCATCGCCACGTATTAAAAGAACTGTTATTTTTATTTTTATTTAAAAAATATTCTTAAACGTTAGCTATAGTAATGAAGCGGTCTGAATTGATACCAATGATCGGATGTGGCCTCCGTGGCGCAATCGGCTAGCGCGTTCGGCTGTTAACCGAATGGTTGGTGGTTCGAGCCCACCCGGGGGCGTACAGGAAATCATCGGCTTCTTTTTACACGATTCATACGTAAAAAATAAGGATGAATATGCATCGCAACGTATTAAAAGAACTTTTATTTTTATTTAAAAAATATTCTTAAACGTTAGCTATAGTAATGAAGCGGTCTGAATTGATACCAATGTTCGGATGTGGCCTCCGTGGTGCAATCGGCTAGCGCATTCGGCTGTTAACCAAAAGGTTGGTGGTTCGAGCCCACCCGGGGGCGTACAAGAAATCATCGGCTTCTTCTTACACGATTCATACGTAAAAAATAAGGATGAATATGCATAGCCACGTATTGAAAGAACTGTTATTTTCATTTTTATTTAAAAATATTCTTAAACGTTAGCTATAGTAATGATGCGGTCTGAATTGATACAAATGATCGGATGTGGCCTCCGTGGCGCAATCGGCTAGCGCGTTCGGCTGTTAACCGAAAGGTTGGTGGTTCGAGTCCACCCGCGGGCGTACAAGAAAATATCGGCTTCTCTTTACACGATTCATACGTAAAAAATAAGGATGAATATGCATCGCCACG
Organism: Maratus speculifer; assembly: GCA_964019185.1. NCBI lineage: Eukaryota > Metazoa > Arthropoda > Arachnida > Araneae > Salticidae > Maratus > Maratus speculifer. The sequence continues at coordinate 224,369,990 of OZ025299.1, read as the reverse complement.
TACTAAAAGAATTGTTATTTTTATGTTAATATAAAAAATATTCTTAAATGTTATGTATAGTAATGAAGCGGTCTGAATTGATAAAGACGATTAGATGTGGCCTCCGTGGCACAATCGGCTAGCGCGTTCGGCTGTTAACCGAAAAGTTGGTGGTTCGGGCGTACAGATATTCTTTGGCTTGTTTTTGCCCGATTCATACTTTAAAAAAAAGGATGAATATGCATCGCCACGTATTAAAAGAACTTTTATTTTTATTTAAAAAATATTCTTAAACGTTAGCTATAATAATGAAGCGGTCTGAATTGATACAAATGATCGGATGTGGCCTCCGTGGCGCAATCGGCTAGCGCGTTCGGCTGTTAACCGAGAGGTTGGTGGCTCGAGCCCACCCGCGGGCGTACAGGAAAATATCGGCTTCTTTTTACACGATTCATACGTAAAAAATAAGGATGAATATGCATCGCCACGTATTAAAAGAACTGTTATTTTTATTTTAATATAAAAAATAGTCTTAAATGTTATGTATAGTAATGAAGCGGACTGAATTGATAAAAATGATCAGATGTGGCCTCCGTGGCGCAATCGGCTGGCGCGTTCGGCTGTTAACCGAAAGGTTGGTGTTTCGAGTCCACCCGGGGGCGTACAGAAAATCTTTGGCTTGTTTTTGCCCGATTCATACTTAAAAAAAAGGATGAATATGCATCGCCACGTATAAAAAGAACTGTTATTTTTATTTTTATTTAAAAAATATTCTTAAACGTTAGCTATAGTAATGAAGCGGTCTGAATTGATACCAATGATCGGATGTGGCCTCCGTGGCGCAATCGGCTAGCGCGTTCGGCTGTTAACCGAAAGGTTGGTGGTTCGAGCCCACCCGGGGGCGTACAGGAAATGATCGGCTTCTTTTTACACGATTCATACGTAAAAAATAAGGATGAATATGCATCGCCACGTATTAAAAGAACTGTTATTTTTATTTTAATATAAAAAATATTCTTAAATGTTATGTATAGTAATGAAGCGGTCTGAATTGATAAAGATGTTCAGATGTGGCCTCCGTGGCGCAATCGGCTAGCGCGTTCGGCTGTTAACCGAAAGGTTGGTGGTTCGAGCCCACCCGGGGGCGTACAGGAAATGATCGGCTTCTTTTTACACGATTCATACGTAAAAAATAAGGATGAATATGCATCGCCACGTATTAAAAGAACTGTTATTTTTATTTTAATATAAAAAATATTCTTAAATGTTATGTATAGTAATGAAGCGGTCTGAATTGATAAAGATGGTCTGATGTGGCCTTCGTGGCGCAATCGGCTAGCGCGTTCGGCTGTTAACCGAAAGGTTGGTGGTTCGAGCCCAACCGGGGGCGTACAGGAAATCATCGGCTTCTTTTTACACGATTCATACGTAAAAAATAAGGATGAATATGCATCGCCACGTATTAAAAGAACTTTTTTTTTTATTTAAAAAATATTCTTAAACGTTAGCTATAGTAATGAAGCGGTCTGAATTGATACAAATGTTCGGAGGTGGCCTCCGTGGCGCAATCGGCTAGCGCGTTCGGCTGTTAACTGAAAGGTTGGTGGTTCGAGCCCACCCGGGGGCGTACAGGAAATCATCGGCTTCTTTTTACACGATTCATACGTAAAAAATAAGGATGAATATGCATCGTCACGTATTAAAAGAACTGTTATTTTTATTTTAATATAAAAAATATTCTTAAATGTTATGTATAGTAATGAGGCGGTCTGAATTGATAAAGATGATCAGATGTGGCCTCCGTGGCGCAATCGGCTAGCGCGTTCGGCTGTTAACCGAAAGGTTGGTGGTTCGAGCCCACCCGGGGGCGTACAGGAAATGATCGGCTTCTTTTTACACGATTCATACGTAAAAAATAAGGATGAATATGCATCGCCACGTATTAAAAGAACTGTTATTTTTATTTTAATATAAAAAATATTCTTAAATGTTATGTATAGTAATGAAGCGGTCTGAATTGATAAAGATGATCAGATGTGGCCTCCGTGGCGCAATCGGCTAGCGCGTTCGGCTGTTAACCGAAAGGTTGGTGGTTCGAGCCCACCCGCGGACGTACAGGAAAATATCGGCTTCTTTTTACACGATTCATACGTAAAAAATAAGGATGAATATGCATCGCCACGTATTAAAAGAACTGTTATTTTTATTTTAATATAAAAAATATTCTTAAATGTTATGTATAGTAATGAAGCGGTCTGAATTGATAAAGATGGTCTGATGTGGCCTTCGTGGCGCAATCGGCTAGCGCGTTCGGCTGTTAACCGAAAGGTTGGTGGTTCGAGCCCACCCGGGGGCGTACCGAAAATCTTTGTCTTGTTTTTGCCCGATTCATACTTAAAAAAAAAGGATGAATATGCATCGCCACGTATTAAAAAACTGTTATTTTTATTTTTATTTAAAAAATATTCTTAAACGTTAGCTATAGTAATGAAGCGGTCTGAATTGATAAAAATGATCAGATGTGGCCTCCGTGGCGCAATCGGCTGTTAACCGAAAGGTTGGTGGTTCGAGCCCACCCGGGGGCGTACAGAAAGTCTTTGGCTTGTTTTTGCCCGATTCACACTTACAAAAAAGGATGAATATGCATCGCCACGTATTAAAAGAACTGTTATTTTTATTTTTATTTAAAAAATATTCTTAAACGTTAGCTATAGTAATGAAGCGGTCTGAATTGATACCAATGATCGGATGTGGCCTCCGTGGCGCGATCGGCTAGCGCGTTCGGCTGTTAACCGAAAGGTTGGTGGTTCGAGCCCACCCGCGGGCGTACAGGAAAATATCGGCTTCTTTTTACACGATTCATACGTAAAAAATAAGGATGAATATGCATCGCCACGTATTAAAAGAACTGTTATTTTTATTTTAATATAAAAAATAGTCTTAAATGTTATGTATAGTAATGAAGCGGACTGAATTGATAAAGAAGAACAGATGTGGCCTCCGTGGCGCAATCGGCTTGCGCGTTCGGCTGTTAACCGAAAGGTTGGTGGTTCGAGCCCACCCGGGGGCGTACAGGAAATCATCGGCTTCTTTTTACACGATTCATACGTAAAAAATAAGGATGAATATGCATCGCCACGTATTAAAAGAACTGTTATTTTTATTTTTATTTAAAAAATATTCTTAAACGTTAGCTATAGTAATGAAGCGGTCTGAATTGATACCAATGACCGGTTGTGGCCTCCGTGGCGCAATCGGCTAGCGCGTTCGGCTGTTAACCGAAAGGTTGGTGGTTCGAGCCCACCCGGGGGCGTACAGGAAATCATCGGCTTCTTTTTACACGATTCATACGTAAAAAATAAGGATGAATATGCATCGCCACGTATTAAAAGAACTGTTATTTTTATTTTAATATAAAAAATATTCTTAAACGTTAGCTATAATAATGAAGCGGTCTGAATTGATACAAATGATCGGATGTGGCCTCCGTGGCGCAATCGGCTAGCGCGTTCGGCTGTTAACCGAGAGGTTGGTGGCTCGAGCCCACCCGCGGGCGTACAGGAAAATATCGGCTTCTTTTTACACGATTCATACGTAAAAAATAAGGATGAATATGCATCGCCACGTATTAAAAGAACTGTTATTTTTATTTTAATATAAAAAATAGTCTTAAATGTTATGTATAGTAATGAAGCGGACTGAATTGATAAAAATGATCAGATGTGGCCTCCGTGGCGCAATCGGCTGGCGCGTTCGGCTGTTAACCGAAAGGTTGGTGTTTCGAGTCCACCCGGGGGCGTACAGAAAATCTTTGGCTTGTTTTTGCCCGATTCATACTTAAAAAAAAGGATGAATATGCATCGCCACGTATAAAAAGAACTGTTATTTTTATTTTTATTTAAAAAATATTCTTAAACGTTAGCTATAGTAATGAAGCGGTCTGAATTGATACCAATGATCGGATGTGGCCTCCGTGGCGCAATCGGCTAGCGCGTTCGGCTGTTAACCGAAAGGTTGGTGGTTCGAGCCCACCCGGGGGCGTACAGGAAATCATCGGCTTCTTTTTACACGATTCATACGTAAAAAATAAAGACATATTTGCATCGCCACGTATTAAAAGAACTGTAATTTTTATTTTTATTTAAAAAATATTCTTAAACGTTAGCTATAGTAATGAAGCGGTCTGAATTGATACAAATGATCGAATGTGGCCTCCGTGGCGCAATCGGCTAGCGCGTTCGGCTGTTAACCGAAAGGTTGGTGGTTCGCGCCCACCCGGGGGCGTACAGGAAATGATCGGCTTCTTTTTACACGATTCATACGTAAAAAATAAGGATGAATATGCATCGCCACGTATTAAAAGAACTGTTATTTTTATTTTAATATAAAAAATATTCTTAAATGTTATGTATAGTAATGAAGCGGTCTGAATTGATAAAGATGTTCAGATGTGGCCTCCGTGGCGCAATCGGCTAGCGCGTTCGGCTGTTAACCGAAAGGTTGGTGGTTCGAGCCCACCCGGGGGCGTACAGGAAATGATCGGCTTCTTTTTACACGATTCATACGTAAAAAATAAGGATGAATATGCATCGCCACGTATTAAAAGAACTGTTATTTTTATTTTAATATAAAAAATATTCTTAAATGTTATGTATAGTAATGAAGCGGTCTGAATTGATAAAGATGGTCTGATGTGGCCTTCGTGGCGCAATCGGCTAGCGCGTTCGGCTGTTAACCGAAAGGTTGGTGGTTCGAGCCCAACCGGGGGCGTACAGGAAATCATCGGCTTCTTTTTACACGATTCATACGTAAAAAATAAGGATGAATATGCATCGCCACGTATTAAAAGAACTTTTTTTTTTATTTAAAAAATATTCTTAAACGTTAGCTATAGTAATGAAGCGGTCTGAATTGATACAAATGTTCGGAGGTGGCCTCCGTGGCGCAATCGGCTAGCGCGTTCGGCTGTTAACTGAAAGGTTGGTGGTTCGAGCCCACCCGGGGGCGTACAGGAAATCATCGGCTTCTTTTTACACGATTCATACGTAAAAAATAAGGATGAATATGCATCGTCACGTATTAAAAGAACTGTTATTTTTATTTTAATATAAAAAATATTCTTAAATGTTATGTATAGTAATGAGGCGGTCTGAATTGATAAAGATGATCAGATGTGGCCTCCGTGGCGCAATCGGCTAGCGCGTTCGGCTGTTAACCGAAAGGTTGGTGGTTCGAGCCCACCCGGGGGCGTACAGGAAATGATCGGCTTCTTTTTACACGATTCATACGTAAAAAATAAGGATGAATATGCATCGCCACGTATTAAAAGAACTGTTATTTTTATTTTAATATAAAAAATATTCTTAAATGTTATGTATAGTAATGAAGCGGTCTGAATTGATAAAGATGATCAGATGTGGCCTCCGTGGCGCAATCGGCTAGCGCGTTCGGCTGTTAACCGAAAGGTTGGTGGTTCGAGCCCACCCGCGGACGTACAGGAAAATATCGGCTTCTTTTTACACGATTCATACGTAAAAAATAAGGATGAATATGCATCGCCACGTATTAAAAGAACTGTTATTTTTATTTTAATATAAAAAATATTCTTAAATGTTATGTATAGTAATGAAGCGGTCTGAATTGATAAAGATGGTCTGATGTGGCCTTCGTGGCGCAATCGGCTAGCGCGTTCGGCTGTTAACCGAAAGGTTGGTGGTTCGAGCCCACCCGGGGGCGTACCGAAAATCTTTGTCTTGTTTTTGCCCGATTCATACTTAAAAAAAAAGGATGAATATGCATCGCCACGTATTAAAAGAACTTTTATTTTTATTTAAAAAATATTCTTAAACGTTAGCTATAGTAATGAAGCGGTCTGAATTGATACAAATGATTAGATGTGACCTCCGTGGCGCAATCGGCTAGCGCGTTCGGCTGTTAACCGATAGATTGGTGGTTCGAACCCACCCGGGGGCGTACAGGAAATCATCGGCTTCTTTTTACACGATTCATACGTAAAAAATAAGGATGAATATGCATCGCCACGTATTAAAAAACTGTTATTTTTATTTTAATATAAAAAATATTCTTAAATGTTATGTATAGTAATGAAGCGGTCTGAATTGATAAAGATGATCAGATGTGGCCTCCGTGGCGCAATCGGCTAGCGCGTTCGGCTGTTAACCGAAATGTTTGTGGTTCGAGCCCATCCGGGGGCGTACAGAAAATCTTTGGCTTGTTTTTGCCCGATTAATACTTAAAAAAAAGGATGAATATGCATCGCCACATATTAAAAGAACTGTTATTTTTATTTTTATTTAAAAAATATTCTTAAACGTTAGCTATAGTAATGAAGCGGTCTGAATTGATACCAATGATCGGATGTGGCCTCCGTGGTGCAATCGGCTAGCGCATTCGGCTGTTAACCGAAAGGTTGGTGGTTCGAGCCTACCCGGGGGCGTACAAGAAATCATCGGCTTCTTCTTACACGATTCATACGTAAAAAATAAGGATGAATATGCATAGCCACGTATTGAAAGAACTGTTATTTTTATTTTTATTTAAAAAATATTCTTAAACGTTAGCTATAGTAATGAAGCGGTCTGAATTGATACAAATGAGCGGATGTGGCCTCCGTGGCGCAATCGGCTAGCGCGTTCGGCTGTTAACCGAAAGGTTGGTGGTTCGAGTCCACCCGCGGGCGTACAGGAAAATATCGGCTTCTCTTTACACGATTCATACGTAAAAAATAAGGATGAATATGCATCGCCACGTAGTAAAAGAACTTTTATTTTTATTTTAAAAATATTTTTAAACGTTAGCTATAGTAATGAAGCGGTCTGAATTGATACAAATGATCGGATGTGGCCTCCGTGGCGCAATCGGCTAGCGCGTTCGGCTGTTAACCGAAAGGTTGGTGGTTCGAGCCCACCCGGGGGCGTACAGGAAATCATCGGCTTCTTTTTACACGATTCATACGTAAAAAATAATGATGAATATGCATCGCCACGTATTAAAATAACTGTTATTTTTATTTGAATATAAAAAATATTCTTAAATGTTATGTATAGTAATGAAGCGGTCTGAATTGATAAAGATGGTCAGGTGTGGCTTCCGTGGCGCAATCGGCTAGCGCGTTTGGCTGTTAACCGAAAGGTTGGTGGTTCGAGCCCACCCGGGGGCGTACAGAAAATCTTTGGCTTGTTTTTGCCCGATTCATACTTAAAAAAAAGGATGAATATGCATCGCCACGTATTAAAAAACTGTTATTTTTATTTTTATTTAAAAAATATTCTTAAACGTTAGCTATAGTAATGAAGCGGTCTGAATTGATAAAAATGATCAGATGTGGCCTCCGTGGCGCAATCGGCTGTTAACCGAAAGGTTGGTGGTTCGAGCCCACCCGGGGGCGTACAGAAAGTCTTTGGCTTGTTTTTGCCCGATTCACACTTACAAAAAAGGATGAATATGCATCGCCACGTATTAAAAGAACTGTTATTTTTATTTTTATTTAAAAAATATTCTTAAACGTTAGCTATAGTAATGAAGCGGTCTGAATTGATACCAATGATCGGATGTGGCCTCCGTGGCGCGATCGGCTAGCGCGTTCGGCTGTTAACCGAAAGGTTGGTGGTTCGAGCCCACCCGCGGGCGTACAGGAAAATATCGGCTTCTTTTTACACGATTCATACGTAAAAAATAAGGATGAATATGCATCGCCACGTATTAAAAGAACTGTTATTTTTATTTTAATATAAAAAATAGTCTTAAATGTTATGTATAGTAATGAAGCGGACTGAATTGATAAAGAAGAACAGATGTGGCCTCCGTGGCGCAATCGGCTTGCGCGTTCGGCTGTTAACCGAAAGGTTGGTGGTTCGAGCCCACCCGGGGGCGTACAGGAAATCATCGGCTTCTTTTTACACGATTCATACGTAAAAAATAAGGATGAATATGCATCGCCACGTATTAAAAGAACTGTTATTTTTATTTTTATTTAAAAAATATTCTTAAACGTTAGCTATAGTAATGAAGCGGTCTGAATTGATACCAATGACCGGTTGTGGCCTCCGTGGCGCAATCGGCTAGCGCGTTCGGCTGTTAACCGAAAGGTTGGTGGTTCGAGCCCACCCGGGGGCGTACAGGAAATCATCGGCTTCTTTTTACACGATTCATACGTAAAAAATAAGGATGAATATGCATCGCCACGTATTAAAAGAACTGTTATTTTTATTTTAATATAAAAAATAGTCTTAAATGTTATGTATAGTAATGAAGCGGTCTGAATTGATAAAGATGATCAAATGTGGCCTCCGTGGCGCAATCGGCTAGCGCGTTCGGCTGTTAACCGAAAGGTTGGTGGTTCGAGCCCACCCGGGGGCGTACAGAAAATCTTTGGCATGTTTTTGCCCGATTCACACTTACAAAAAAGGATGAATATGCATCGCCACGTATTAAAAGAACTGTTATTTTTATTTTAATATAAAAAATAGTCTTAAATGTTATGTATAGTAATGAAGCGGACTGAATTGATAAAGATGATCAGATGTGGCCTCCGTGGCGCAATCGGCTAGCGCGTTCGGCTGTTAACCGAAAGGTTGGTGGTTCGAGCCCACCCGGGGGCGTACAGAAAATCTTTGGCTTGTTTTTGCCCGATTCATACTTAAAAAAAGGATGAATATGCATCGCCACGTATTAAAAGAACTGTTATTTTTATTTTTATTTAAAAAATATTCTTAAACGTTAGCTATAGTAATGAAGCGGTCTGAATTGATACCAATGACCGGATGTGGCCTCCGTGGCGCAATCGGCTAGCGCGTTCGGCTGTTAACCGAAAGGTTGGTGGTTAGAGCCCACCCGGGGGCGAACAGGAAATCATCGGCTTCTTTTTACACGATTCATACGTAAAAAATAAGGATGAATATGCATCGCCACGTATTAAAAGAACTTATATTTTTATTTAAAAAATATTCTTAAACGTTAGCTATAGTAATGAAGCGGTCTGAATTGATACAAATGATCGGATGTGGCCTCCGTGGCGCAATCGGCTAGCGCGTTCGGCTGTTAACCGAAATGTTGGTGGTTCGAGCCCACCCGGGGGCGTACAGGAAATCATCGGCTTCTTTTTACACGATTCATACGTAAAAAATAAGGATGAATATGCATCGCCACGTATTAAAAGAACTGTTATTTTTATTTTAATATAAAAAATATTCTTAAATGTTATGTATAGTAATGAAGCGGTCTGAATTGATAAAGAAAATCAGATGTGGCCTCCGTGGCGCAATCGGCTAGCGCGTTCGGCTGTTAACCGAAAGGTTGGTGGTTCGAGCCCACCCGGGGGCGTACAGGAAATGATCGGCTTCTTTTTACACGATTCATACGTAAAAAATAAGGATGAATATGCATCGCCACGTATTAAAAGAACTGTTATTTTTATTTTAATATAAAAAATATTCTTAAATGTTATGTATAGTAATGAAGCGGTCTGAATTGATAAAGATGATCAGATGTGGCCTCCGTGGCGCAATCGGCTAGCGCGTTCGGCTGTTAACCGAAAGGTTGGTGGTTCGAGTACACCCGCGTTCGTACAGGAAAATATCGGCTTCTCTTTACACGATTCATACGTAAAAAATAAGGATGAATATGCATCGCCACGTACTAAAAGAACTGTTTTTTTATGTTATCATAAAAAATATTCTTAAATGTTATGTATAGTAATGAAGCGGTCTGAATTGATAAGGATAATCAGATGTGGCCTCCGTGGCGCAATCGGCTAGCGCGTTCGGCTGTTAACCGAAAGGTTGGTGGTTCGGGCCCACCCGGGGGCGTACAGAAATTCTTTGGCTTGTTTTTGCCCGATTCATACTTAAAAAAAAAGGATGAATATGCATCGCAACGGATTAAAAGAACTGTTATTTTTATTTTAATTTAAAAAATATTCTTAAACATCAGCTATAGTAATGAAGCGGTCTGAATTGATACAAATGATCGGATGTGGCCTCCGTGGCGCAATCGGCTAGCGTGTTCGGCTGTTAACCGAAAGGTTGGTGATTCGAGCCCACCCGCGGGCGTACAGGAAAATATCGGCTTGTTTTTACACGATTCATACTTAAAAAATAAGGATGAATATGCATCGCCACGTATTAAAAGAACTGTTATTTTTATTTTTATTTAAAAAATATTCTTAAACGTTAGCTATAGTAATGAAGCGGTCTGAATTGATAAAAATGATCAGATGTGGCCTCCGTGGCGCAATCGGCTGTTAACCGAAAGGTTGGTGGTTCGAGCCCACCCGGGGGCGTACAGAAAGTCTTTGGCTTGTTTTTGCCCGATTCACACTTACAAAAAAGGATGAATATGCATCGCCACGTATTAAAAGAACTGTTATTTTTATTTTTATTTAAAAAATATTCTTAAACGTTAGCTATAGTAATGAAGCGGTCTGAATTGATACCAATGATCGGATGTGGCCTCCGTGGCGCAATCGGCTAGCGCGTTCGGCTGTTAACCGAAAGGTTGGTGGTTCGAGCCCACCCGGGGGCGTACAGGAAATCATCGGCTTCTTTTTACACGATTCATACGTAAAAAATAAGGATGAATATGCATCGCCACGGATTAAAAGAACTGTTATTTTTATTTTAATATAAAAAATAGTCTTAAATGTTATGTATAGTAATGAAGCGGACTGAATTGATAAAGATGATCAGATGTGGCCTCCGTGGCGCAATCGGCTAGCGCGTTCGGCTGTTAACCGAAAGGTTGGTGGTTCGAGCCCACCCGGGGGCGTACAGAAAATCTTTGGCTTGTTTTTGCCCGATTCATACTTAAAAAAAGGATGAATATGCATCGCCACGTATTAAAAGAACTGTTATTTTTATTTTTATTTAAAAAATATTCTTAAACGTTAGCTATAGTAATGAAGCGGTCTGAATTGATACCAATGATCGGATGTGGCCTCCGTGGCGCAATCGGCTAGCGCGTTCGGCTGTTAACCGAAAGGTTGGTGGTTCGAGCCCACCCGCGGGCGTACAGGAAATCATCGGCTTCTTTTTACACGATTCATACGTAAAAAATAATGATGAATATGCATCGCCACGTATTAAAATAACTGTTATTTTTATTTGAATATAAAAAATATTCTTAAATGTTATGTATAGTAATGAAGCGGTCTGAATTGATAAAGATGATCAAATGTGGCCTCCGTGGCGCAATCGGCTAGCGCGTTCGGCTGTTAACCGAAAGGTTGGTGGTTCGAGCCCACCCGGGGGCGTACAGAAAATCTTTGGCTTGTTTTTGCCCAATTCATACTTAAAAAAAGGATGAATATGCATCGCCACGTATTAAAAGAACTGTTATTTTTATTTTTATTTAAAAAATATTCTTAAACGTTAGCTATAGTAATGAAGAGGTCTGAATTGATAAAAATGATCAGATGTGGCCTCCGTGGCGCAATCGGCTGTTAACCGAAAGGTTGGTGGTTCGAGCCCACCCGGGGGCGTACAGAAAGTCTTTGGCTTGTTTTTGCCCGATTCACACTTACAAAAAAGGATGAATATGCATCGCCACGTATTAAAAGAACTGTTATTTTTATTTTTATTTAAAAAATATTCTTAAACGTTAGCTATAGTAATGAAGCGGTCTGAATTGATACCAATGATCGGATGTGGCCTCCGTGGCGCAATCGGCTAGCGCGTTCGGCTGTTAACCGAAAGGTTGGTGGTTCGAGCCCACCCGCGGGCGTACAGGAAAATATCGGCTTCTTTTTACACGATTCATATGTAAAAAATAAGGATGAATATGCATCGCCACGTATTAAAAGAACTGTTATTTTTATTTTAATATAAAAAATAGTCTTAAATGTTATGTATAGTAATGAAGCGGACTGAATTGATAAAGATGATCAGATGTGGCCTCCGTGGCGCAATCGGCTAGCGCGTTCGGCTGTTAACCGAAAGGTTGGTGGTTCGAGGCCACCCGGGGGCGTACAGAAAATCTTTGGCTTGTTTTTGCCCGATTCATACTTAAAAAAAGGATGAATATGCATCGCCACGTATTAAAAGAACTGTTATTTTTATTTTTATTTAAAAAATATTCTTAAACGTTAGCTATAGTAATGAAGCGGTCTGAATTGATACCAATGACCGGATGTGGCCTCCGTGGCGCAATCGGCTAGCGCGTTCGGCTGTTAACCGAAAGGTTGGTGGTTCGAGCCCACCCGCGGACGTACAGGAAAATATCGGCTTCTTTTTACACGATTCATACGTAAAAAATAAGGATGAATATGCATCGCCACGTATTAAAAGAACTGTTATTTTTATTTTTATTTAAAAAATATTCTTAAACGTTAGCTATAGTAATGAAGCGGTCTGAATTGATACCAATGATCGGATGTGGCCTCCGTGGCGCAATCGGCTAGCGCGTTCGGCTGTTAACCGAATGGTTGGTGGTTCGAGCCCACCCGGGGGCGTACAGGAAATCATCGGCTTCTTTTTACACGATTCATACGTAAAAAATAAGGATGAATATGCATCGCAACGTATTAAAAGAACTTTTATTTTTATTTAAAAAATATTCTTAAACGTTAGCTATAGTAATGAAGCGGTCTGAATTGATACCAATGTTCGGATGTGGCCTCCGTGGTGCAATCGGCTAGCGCATTCGGCTGTTAACCAAAAGGTTGGTGGTTCGAGCCCACCCGGGGGCGTACAAGAAATCATCGGCTTCTTCTTACACGATTCATACGTAAAAAATATGGATGAATATGCATAGCCACGTATTGAAAGAACTGTTATTTTCATTTTTATTTAAAAAATATTCTTAAACGTTAGCTATAGTAATGATGCGGTCTGAATTGATACAAATGATCGGATGTGGCCTCCGTGGCGCAATCGGCTAACGCGTTCGGCTGTTAACCGAAAGGTTGGTGGTTCGAGTCCACCCGCGGGCGTACAAGAAAATATCGGCTTCTCTTTACACGATTCATACGTAAAAAATAAGGATGAATATGCATCGCCACGTACTAAAAGAATTGTTATTTTTATGTTAATATAAAAAATATTCTTAAATGTTATGTATAGTAATGAAGCGGTCTGAATTGATAAAGACGATTAGATGTGGCCTCCGTGGCACAATCGGCTAGCGCGTTCGGCTGTTAACCGAAAAGTTGGTGGTTCGGGCGTACAGATATTCTTTGGCTTGTTTTTGCCCGATTCATACTTTAAAAAAAAGGATGAATATGCATCGCCACGTATTAAAAGAACTTTTATTTTTATTTAAAAAATATTCTTAAACGTTAGCTATAATAATGAAGCGGTCTGAATTGATACAAATGATCGGATGTGGCCTCCGTGGCGCAATCGGCTAGCGCGTTCGGCTGTTAACCGAGAGGTTGGTGGCTCGAGCCCACCCGCGGGCGTACAGGAAAATATCGGCTTCTTTTTACACGATTCATACGTAAAAAATAAGGATGAATATGCATCGCCACGTATTAAAAGAACTGTTATTTTTATTTTAATATAAAAAATAGTCTTAAATGTTATGTATAGTAATGAAGCGGACTGAATTGATAAAAATGATCAGATGTGGCCTCCGTGGCGCAATCGGCAGGCGCGTTCGGCTGTTAACCGAAAGGTTGGTGTTTCGAGTCCACCCGGGGGCGTACAGAAAATCTTTGGCTTGTTTTTGCCCGATTCATACTTAAAAAAAAGGATGAATATGCATCGCCACGTATAAAAAGAACTGTTATTTTTATTTTTATTTAAAAAATATTCTTAAACGTTAGCTATAGTAATGAAGCGGTCTGAATTGATACCAATGATCGGATGTGGCCTCCGTGGCGCAATCGGCTAGCGCGTTCGGCTGTTAACCGAAAGGTTGGTGGTTCGAGCCCACCCGGGGGCGTACAGGAAATCATCGGCTTCTTTTTACCCGATTCATACGTAAAAAATAAAGACATATTTGCATCGCCACGTATTAAAAGAACTGTAATTTTTATTTTTATTTAAAAAATATTCTTAAACGTTAGCTATAGTAATGAAGCGGTCTGAATTGATACAAATGATCGAATGTGGCCTCCGTGGCGCAATCGGCTAGCGCGTTCGGCTGTTAACCGAAAGGTTGGTGGTTCGCGCCCACCCGGGGGCGTACAGGAAATGATCGGCTTCTTTTTACACGATTCATACGTAAAAAATAAGGATGAATATGCATCGCCACGTATTAAAAGAACTGTTATTTTTATTTTAATATAAAAAATATTCTTAAATGTTATGTATAGTAATGAAGCGGTCTGAATTGATAAAGATGTTCAGATGTGGCCTCCGTGGCGCAATCGGCTAGCGCGTTCGGCTGTTAACCGAAAGGTTGGTGGTTCGAGCCCACCCGGGGGCGTACAGGAAATGATCGGCTTCTTTTTACACGATTCATACGTAAAAAATAAGGATGAATATGCATCGCCACGTATTAAAAGAACTGTTATTTTTATTTTAATATAAAAAATATTCTTAAATGTTATGTATAGTAATGAAGCGGTCTGAATTGATAAAGATGGTCTGATGTGGCCTTCGTGGCGCAATCGGCTAGCGCGTTCGGCTGTTAACCGAAAGGTTGGTGGTTCGAGCCCAACCGGGGGCGTACAGGAAATCATCGGCTTCTTTTTACACGATTCATACGTAAAAAATAAGGATGAATATGCATCGCCACGTATTAAAAGAACTTTTTTTTTTATTTAAAAAATATTCTTAAACGTTAGCTATAGTAATGAAGCGGTCTGAATTGATACAAATGTTCGGAGGTGGCCTCCGTGGCGCAATCGGCTAGCGCGTTCGGCTGTTAACTGAAAGGTTGGTGGTTCGAGCCCACCCGGGGGCGTACAGGAAATCATCGGCTTCTTTTTACACGATTCATACGTAAAAAATAAGGATGAATATGCATCGTCACGTATTAAAAGAACTGTTATTTTTATTTTAATATAAAAAATATTCTTAAATGTTATGTATAGTAATGAGGCGGTCTGAATTGATAAAGATGATCAGATGTGGCCTCCGTGGCGCAATCGGCTAGCGCGTTCGGCTGTTAACCGAAAGGTTGGTGGTTCGAGCCCACCCGGGGGCGTACAGGAAATGATCGGCTTCTTTTTACACGATTCATACGTAAAAAATAAGGATGAATATGCATCGCCACGTATTAAAAGAACTGTTATTTTTATTTTAATATAAAAAATATTCTTAAATGTTATGTATAGTAATGAAGCGGTCTGAATTGATAAAGATGATCAGATGTGGCCTCCGTGGCGCAATCGGCTAGCGCGTTCGGCTGTTAACCGAAAGGTTGGTGGTTCGAGCCCACCCGCGGACGTACAGGAAAATATCGGCTTCTTTTTACACGATTCATACGTAAAAAATAAGGATGAATATGCATCGCCACGTATTAAAAGAACTGTTATTTTTATTTTAATATAAAAAATATTCTTAAATGTTATGTATAGTAATGAAGCGGTCTGAATTGATAAAGATGGTCTGATGTGGCCTTCGTGGCGCAATCGGCTAGCGCGTTCGGCTGTTAACCGAAAGGTTGGTGGTTCGAGCCCACCCGGGGGCGTACCGAAAATCTTTGTCTTGTTTTTGCCCGATTCATACTTAAAAAAAAAGGATGAATATGCATCGCCACGTATTAAAAGAACTTTTATTTTTATTTAAAAAATATTCTTAAACGTTAGCTATAGTAATGAAGCGGTCTGAATTGATACAAATGATTAGATGTGACCTCCGTGGCGCAATCGGCTAGCGCGTTCGGCTGTTAACCGATAGATTGGTGGTTCGAACCCACCCGGGGGCGTACAGGAAATCATCGGCTTCTTTTTACACGATTCATACGTAAAAAATAAGGATGAATATGCATCGCCACGTATTAAAAAACTGTTATTTTTATTTTAATATAAAAAATATTCTTAAATGTTATGTATAGTAATGAAGCGGTCTGAATTGATAAAGATGATCAGATGTGGCCTCCGTGGCGCAATCGGCTAGCGCGTTCGGCTGTTAACCGAAATGTTTGTGGTTCGAGCCCATCCGGGGGCGTACAGAAAATCTTTGGCTTGTTTTTGCCCGATTAATACTTAAAAAAAAGGATGAATATGCATCGCCACATATTAAAAGAACTGTTATTTTTATTTTTATTTAAAAAATATTCTTAAACGTTAGCTATAGTAATGAAGCGGTCTGAATTGATACCAATGATCGGATGTGGCCTCCGTGGTGCAATCGGCTAGCGCATTCGGCTGTTAACCGAAAGGTTGGTGGTTCGAGCCTACCCGGGGGCGTACAAGAAATCATCGGCTTCTTCTTACACGATTCATACGTAAAAAATAAGGATGAATATGCATAGCCACGTATTGAAAGAACTGTTATTTTTATTTTTATTTAAAAAATATTCTTAAACGTTAGCTATAGTAATGAAGCGGTCTGAATTGATACAAATGAGCGGATGTGGCCTCCGTGGCGCAATCGGCTAGCGCGTTCGGCTGTTAACCGAAAGGTTGGTGGTTCGAGTCCACCCGCGGGCGTACAGGAAAATATCGGCTTCTCTTTACACGATTCATACGTAAAAAATAAGGATGAATATGCATCGCCACGTAGTAAAAGAACTTTTATTTTTATTTTAAAAATATTTTTAAACGTTAGCTATAGTAATGAAGCGGTCTGAATTGATACAAATGATCGGATGTGGCCTCCGTGGCGCAATCGGCTAGCGCGTTCGGCTGTTAACCGAAAGGTTGGTGGTTCGAGCCCACCCGGGGGCGTACAGGAAATCATCGGCTTCTTTTTACACGATTCATACGTAAAAAATAATGATGAATATGCATCGCCACGTATTAAAATAACTGTTATTTTTATTTGAATATAAAAAATATTCTTAAATGTTATGTATAGTAATGAAGCGGTCTGAATTGATAAAGATGGTCAGGTGTGGCTTCCGTGGCGCAATCGGCTAGCGCGTTCGGCTGTTAACCGAAAGGTTGGTGGTTCGAGCCCACCCGGGGGCGTACAGAAAATCTTTGGCTTGTTTTTGCCCGATTCATACTTAAAAAAAAGGATGAATATGCATCGCCACGTATTAAAAAACTGTTATTTTTATTTTTATTTAAAAAATATTCTTAAACGTTAGCTATAGTAATGAAGCGGTCTGAATTGATAAAAATGATCAGATGTGGCCTCCGTGGCGCAATCGGCTGTTAACCGAAAGGTTGGTGGTTCGAGCCCACCCGGGGGCGTACAGAAAGTCTTTGGCTTGTTTTTGCCCGATTCACACTTACAAAAAAGGATGAATATGCATCGCCACGTATTAAAAGAACTGTTATTTTTATTTTTATTTAAAAAATATTCTTAAACGTTAGCTATAGTAATGAAGCGGTCTGAATTGATACCAATGACCGGTTGTGGCCTCCGTGGCGCAATCGGCTAGCGCGTTCGGCTGTTAACCGAAAGGTTGGTGGTTCGAGCCCACCCGGGGGCGTACAGAAAATCTTTGGCTTGTTTTTGCCCGATTCATACTTAAAAAAAGGATGAATATGCATCGCCACGTATTAAAAGAACTGTTATTTTTATTTTTATTTAAAAAATATTCTTAAACGTTAGCTATAGTAATGAAGCGGTCTGAATTGATACCAATGACCGGTTGTGGCCTCCGTGGCGCAATCGGCTAGCGCGTTCGGCTGTTAACCGAAAGGTTGGTGGTTCGAGCCCACCCGGGGGCGTACAGGAAATCATCGGCTTCTTTTTACACGATTCATACGTAAAAAATAAGGATGAATATGCATCGCCACGTATTAAAAGAACTTTTATTTTTATTTAAAAAATATTCTTAAACGTTAGCTATAGTAATGAAGCGGTCTGAATTGATACAAATGATCGGATGTGGCCTCCGTGGCGCAATCGGCTAGCGCGTTCGGCTGTTAACCGAAAGGTTGGTGGTTCGAGCCCACCCGGGGGCGTACAGGAAATCATCGGCTTCTTTTTACACGATTCATACGTAAAAAATAAGGATGAATATGCATCGCCACGTATTAAAAGAACTGTTATTTTTATTTTAATATAAAAAATATTCTTAAATGTTATGTATAGTAATGAAGCGGTCTGAATTGATAAAGAAAATCAGATGTGGCCTCCGTGGCGCAATCGGCTAGCGCGTTCGGCTGTTAACCGAAAGGTTGGTGGTTCGAGCCCACCCGGGGGCGTACAGGAAATGATCGGCTTCTTTTTACACGATTCATACGTAAAAAATAAGGATGAATATGCATCGCCACGTATTAAAAGAACTGTTATTTTTATTTTAATATAAAAAATATTCTTAAATGTTATGTATAGTAATGAAGCGGTCTGAATTGATAAAGATGATCAGATGTGGCCTCCGTGGCGCAATCGGCTAGCGCGTTCGGCTGTTAACCGAAAGGTTGGTGGTTCGAGTCCACCCGCGGACGTACAGGAAAATATCGGCTTCTCTTTACACGATTCATACGTAAAAAATAAGGATGAATATGCATCGCCACGTACTAAAAGAACTGTTTTTTTATGTTATCATAAAAAATATTCTTAAATGTTATGTATAGTAATGAAGCGGTCTGAATTGATAAGGATAATCAGATGTGGCCTCCGTGGCGCAATCGGCTAGCGCGTTCGGCTGTTAACCGAAAGGTTGGTGGTTCGGGCCCACCCGGGGGCGTACAGAAATTCTTTGGCTTGTTTTTGCCCGATTCATACTTAAAAAAAAAGGATGAATATGCATCGCCACGGATTAAAAGAACTGTTATTTTTATTTTAATTTAAAAAATATTCTTAAACATCAGCTATAGTAATGAAGCGGTCTGAATTGATACAAATGATCGGATGTGGCCTCCGTGGCGCAATCGGCTAGCGTGTTCGGCTGTTAACCGAAAGGTTGGTGATTCGAGCCCACCCGCGGGCGTACAGGAAAATATCGGCTTGTTTTTACACGATTCATACTTAAAAAATAAGGATGAATATGCATCGCCACGTTTTAAAAGAACTTTTATTTTTATTTAAAAAATATTCTTAAACGTTAGCTATAGTAATGAAGCGTTCTAAATTGATACAAATGATCGGATGTGGCCTCCGTGGCGCAATCGGGTAGCGCGTTCGGCTGTTAACCGAAAGATTGGTGGTTCGAGCCCACCCGCGGGAGTACAGGAAAATATCGGCTTCTTTTTACACGATTCATACGTAAAAAATAAGGATGAATATGCATCGCCACGTATTAAGAGAACTGTTATTTTTATTTTTATTTAAAAAATATTCTTAAACGTTAGCTATAGTAATGAAGCGGTCTGAATTGATAAAAATGATCAGATGTGGCCTCCGTGGCGCGTTCGGCTGTTAACCGAAAGGTTGGTGCTTCGAGCCAACCCGGGGGCATACAGAAAATCTTTGGCTTGTTTTTGACCGATTCATACTTAAAAAAAAAGGATGAATATGCATCGCCACGTATTAAAAGAACTGTTATTTTTATTTTTATTTAAAAAATATTCTTAAACATCAGCTATAGTAATGAAGCGGTCTGAATTGATACAAATGATCGGATGTGGCCTCCGTGGCGCAATCGGCTAGCGTGTTCGGCTGTTAACCGAAAGGTTGGTGATTCGAGCCCACCCGCGGGCGTACAGGAAAATATCGGCTTGTTTTTACACGATTCATACTTAAAAAATAAGGATGAATATGCATCGCCACGTATTAAAAGAACTGTTATTTTTATTTTTATTTAAAAAATATTCTTAAACGTTAGCTATAGTAATGAAGCGGTCTGAATTGATAAAAATGATCAGATGTGGCCTCCGTGGCGCAATCGGCTGTTAACCGAAAGGTTGGTGGTTCGAGCCCACCCGGGGGCGTACAGAAAGTCTTTGGCTTGTTTTTGCCCGATTCACACTTACAAAAAAGGATGAATATGCATCGCCACGTATTAAAAGAACTGTTATTTTTATTTTTATTTAAAAAATATTCTTAAACGTTAGCTATAGTAATGAAGCGGTCTGAATTGATACCAATGATCGGATGTGGCCTCCGTGGCGCAATCGGCTAGCGCGTTCGGCTGTTAACCGAAAGGTTGGTGGTTCGAGCCCACCCGGGGGCGTACAGGAAATCATCGGCTTCTTTTTACACGATTCATACGTAAAAAATAAGGATGAATATGCATCGCCACGGATTAAAAGAACTGTTATTTTTATTTTAATATAAAAAATAGTCTTAAATGTTATGTATAGTAATGAAGCGGACTGAATTGATAAAGATGATCAGATGTGGCCTCCGTGGCGCAATCGGCTAGCGCGTTCGGCTGTTAACCGAAAGGTTGGTGGTTCGAGCCCACCCGGGGGCGTACAGAAAATCTTTGGCTTGTTTTTGCCCGATTCATACTTAAAAAAAGGATGAATATGCATCGCCACGTATTAAAAGAACTGTTATTTTTATTTTTATTTAAAAAATATTCTTAAACGTTAGCTATAGTAATGAAGCGGTCTGAATTGATACCAATGATCGGATGTGGCCTCCGTGGCGCAATCGGCTAGCGCGTTCGGCTGTTAACCGAAAGGTTGGTGGTTCGAGCCCACCCGCGGGCGTACAGGAAATCATCGGCTTCTTTTTACACGATTCATACGTAAAAAATAATGATGAATATGCATCGCCACGTATTAAAATAACTGTTATTTTTATTTGAATATAAAAAATATTCTTAAATGTTATGTATAGTAATGAAGCGGTCTGAATTGATAAAGATGATCAAATGTGGCCTCCGTGGCGCAATCGGCTAGCGCGTTCGGCTGTTAACCGAAAGGTTGGTGGTTCGAGCCCACCCGGGGGCGTACAGAAAATCTTTGGCTTGTTTTTGCCCGATTCATACTTAAAAAAAGGATGAATATGCATCGCCACGTATTAAAAGAACTGTTATTTTTATTTTTATTTAAAAAATATTCTTAAACGTTAGCTATAGTAATGAAGAGGTCTGAATTGATAAAAATGATCAGATGTGGCCTCCGTGGCGCAATCGGCTGTTAACCGAAAGGTTGGTGGTTCGAGCCCACCCGGGGGCGTACAGAAAGTCTTTGGCTTGTTTTTGCCCGATTCACACTTACAAAAAAGGATGAATATGCATCGCCACGTATTAAAAGAACTGTTATTTTTATTTTTATTTAAAAAATATTCTTAAACGTTAGCTATAGTAATGAAGCGGTCTGAATTGATACCAATGATCGGATGTGGCCTCCGTGGCGCAATCGGCTAGCGCGTTCGGCTGTTAACCGAAAGGTTGGTGGTTCGAGCCCACCCGCGGGCGTACAGGAAAATATCGGCTTCTTTTTACACGATTCATATGTAAAAAATAAGGATGAATATGCATCGCCACGTATTAAAAGAACTGTTATTTTTATTTTAATATAAAAAATAGTCTTAAATGTTATGTATAGTAATGAAGCGGACTGAATTGATAAAGATGATCAGATGTGGCCTCCGTGGCGCAATCGGCTAGCGCGTTCGGCTGTTAACCGAAAGGTTGGTGGTTCGAGGCCACCCGGGGGCGTACAGAAAATCTTTGGCTTGTTTTTGCCCGATTCATACTTAAAAAAAGGATGAATATGCATCGCCACGTATTAAAAGAACTGTTATTTTTATTTTTATTTAAAAAATATTCTTAAACGTTAGCTATAGTAATGAAGCGGTCTGAATTGATACCAATGACCGGATGTGGCCTCCGTGGCGCAATCGGCTAGCGCGTTCGGCTGTTAACCGAAAGGTTGGTGGTTCGAGCCCACCCGCGGACGTACAGGAAAATATCGGCTTCTTTTTACACGATTCATACGTAAAAAATAAGGATGAATATGCATCGCCACGTATTAAAAGAACTGTTATTTTTATTTTTATTTAAAAAATATTCTTAAACGTTAGCTATAGTAATGAAGCGGTCTGAATTGATACCAATGATCGGATGTGGCCTCCGTGGCGCAATCGGCTAGCGCGTTCGGCTGTTAAACGAATGGTTGGTGGTTCGAGCCCACCCGGGGGCGTACAGGAAATCATCGGCTTCTTTTTACACGATTCATACGTAAAAAATAAGGATGAATATGCATCGCAACGTATTAAAAGAACTTTTATTTTTATTTAAAAAATATTCTTAAACGTTAGCTATAGTAATGAAGCGGTCTGAATTGATACCAATGTTCGGATGTGGCCTCCGTGGTGCAATCGGCTAGCGCATTCGGCTGTTAACCAAAAGATTGGTGGTTCGAGCCCACCCGGGGGCGTACAAGAAATCATCGGCTTCTTCTTACACGATTCATACGTAAAAAATAAGGATGAATATGCATAGCCACGTATTGAAAGAACTGTTATTTTCATTTTTATTTAAAAAATATTCTTAAACGTTAGCTATAGTAATGATGCGGTCTGAATTGATACAAATGATCGGATGTGGCCTCCGTGGCGCAATCGGCTAGCGCGTTCGGCTGTTACCCGAAAGGTTGGTGGTTCGAGTCCACCCGCGGGCGTACAAGAAAATATCGGCTTCTCTTTACACGATTCATACGTAAAAAATAAGGATGAATATGCATCGCCACGTACTAAAAGAATTGTTATTTTTATGTTAATATAAAAAATATTCTTAAATGTTATGTATAGTAATGAAGCGGTCTGAATTGATAAAGACGATTAGATGTGGCCTCCGTGGCACAATCGGCTAGCGCGTTCGGCTGTTAACCGAAAAGTTGGTGGTTCGGGCGTACAGATATTCTTTGGCTTGTTTTTGCCCGATTCATACTTTAAAAAAAAGGATGAATATGCATCGCCACGTATTAAAAGAACTTTTATTTTTATTTAAAAAATATTCTTAAACGTTAGCTATAATAATGAAGCGGTCTGAATTGATACAAATGATCGGATGTGGCCTCCGTGGCGCAATCGGCTAGCGCGTTCGGCTGTTAACCGAGAGGTTGGTGGCTCGAG
This sequence comes from Maratus speculifer, assembly GCA_964019185.1. NCBI lineage: Eukaryota > Metazoa > Arthropoda > Arachnida > Araneae > Salticidae > Maratus > Maratus speculifer. The sequence goes on along the minus strand of OZ025299.1, from coordinate 224,347,014 downwards.
CCCACCCGCGGGCGTACAGGAAAATATCGGCTTCTTTTTACACGATTCATACGTAAAAAATAAGGATGAATATGCATCGCCACGTATTAAAAGAACTGTTATTTTTATTTTAATATAAAAAATAGTCTTAAATGTTATGTATAGTAATGAAGCGGACTGAATTGATAAAAATGATCAGATGTGGCCTCCGTGGCGCAATCGGCTGGCGCGTTCGGCTGTTAACCGAAAGGTTGGTGTTTCGAGTCCACCCGGGGGCGTACAGAAAATCTTTGGCTTGTTTTTGCCCGATTCATACTTAAAAAAAAGGATGAATATGCATCGCCACGTATAAAAAGAACTGTTATTTTTATTTTTATTTAAAAAATATTCTTAAACGTTAGCTATAGTAATGAAGCGGTCTGAATTGATACAAATGATCGAATGTGGCCTCCGTGGCGCAATCGGCTAGCGCGTTCGGCTGTTAACCGAAAGGTTGGTGGTTCGCGCCCACCCGGGGGCGTACAGGAAATGATCGGCTTCTTTTTACACGATTCATACGTAAAAAATAAGGATGAATATGCATCGCCACGTATTAAAAGAACTGTTATTTTTATTTTAATATAAAAAATATTCTTAAATGTTATGTATAGTAATGAAGCGGTCTGAATTGATAAAGATGTTCAGATGTGGCCTCCGTGGCGCAATCGGCTAGCGCGTTCGGCTGTTAACCGAAAGGTTGGTGGTTCGAACCCACCCGGGGGCGTACAGGAAATGATCGGCTTCTTTTTACACGATTCATACGTAAAAAATAAGGATGAATATGCATCGCCACGTATTAAAAGAACTGTTATTTTTATTTTAATATAAAAAATATTCTTAAATGTTATGTATAGTAATGAAGCGGTCTGAATTGATAAAGATGGTCTGATGTGGCCTTCGTGGCGCAATCGGCTAGCGCGTTCGGCTGTTAACCGAAAGGTTGGTGGTTCGAGCCCAACCGGGGGCGTACAGGAAATCATCGGCTTCTTTTTACACGATTCATACGTAAAAAATAAGGATGAATATGCATCGCCACGTATTAAAAGAACTTTTTTTTTATTTAAAAAATATTCTTAAACGTTAGCTATAGTAATGAAGCGGTCTGAATTGATACAAATGTTCGGAGGTGGCCTCCGTGGCGCAATCGGCTAGCGCGTTCGGCTGTTAACTGAAAGGTTGGTGGTTCGAGCCCACCCGGGGGCGTACAGGAAATCATCGGCTTCTTTTTACACGATTCATACGTAAAAAATAAGGATGAATATGCATCGTCACGTATTAAAAGAACTGTTATTTTTATTTTAATATAAAAAATATTCTTAAATGTTATGTATAGTAATGAGGCGGTCTGAATTGATAAAGATGATCAGATGTGGCCTCCGTGGCGCAATCGGCTAGCGCGTTCGGCTGTTAACCGAAAGGTTGGTGGTTCGAGCCCACCCGGGGGCGTACAGGAAATGATCGGCTTCTTTTTACACGATTCATACGTAAAAAATAAGGATGAATATGCATCGCCACGTATTAAAAGAACTGTTATTTTTATTTTAATATAAAAAATATTCTTAAATGTTATGTATAGTAATGAAGCGGTCTGAATTGATAAAGATGATCAGATGTGGCCTCCGTGGCGCAATCGGCTAGCGCGTTCGGCTGTTAACCGAAAGGTTGGTGGTTCGAGCCCACCCGCGGACGTACAGGAAAATATCGGCTTCTTTTTACACGATTCATACGTAAAAAATAAGGATGAATATGCATCGCCACGTATTAAAAGAACTGTTATTTTTATTTTAATATAAAAAATATTCTTAAATGTTATGTATAGTAATGAAGCGGTCTGAATTGATAAAGATGGTCTGATGTGGCCTTCGTGGCGCAATCGGCTAGCGCGTTCGGCTGTTAACCGAAAGGTTGGTGGTTCGAGCCCACCCGGGGGCGTACCGAAAATCTTTGTCTTGTTTTTGCCCGATTCATACTTAAAAAAAAAGGATGAATATGCATCGCCACGTATTAAAAGAACTTTTATTTTTATTTAAAAAATATTCTTAAACGTTAGCTATAGTAATGAAGCGGTCTGAATTGATACAAATGATTAGATGTGACCTCCGTGGCGCAATCGGCTAGCGCGTTCGGCTGTTAACCGATAGATTGGTGGTTCGAACCCACCCGGGGGCGTACAGGAAATCATCGGCTTCTTTTTACACGATTCATACGTAAAAAATAAGGATGAATATGCATCGCCACGTATTAAAAAACTGTTATTTTTATTTTAATATAAAAAATATTCTTAAATGTTATGTATAGTAATGAAGCGGTCTGAATTGATAAAGATGATCAGATGTGGCCTCCGTGGCGCAATCGGCTAGCGCGTTCGGCTGTTAACCGAAATGTTTGTGGTTCGAGCCCATCCGGGGGCGTACAGAAAATCTTTGGCTTGTTTTTGCCCGATTAATACTTAAAAAAAAGGATGAATATGCATCGCCACATATTAAAAGAACTGTTATTTTTATTTTTATTTAAAAAATATTCTTAAACGTTAGCTATAGTAATGAAGCGGTCTGAATTGATACCAATGATCGGATGTGGCCTCCGTGGTGCAATCGGCTAGCGCATTCGGCTGTTAACCGAAAGGTTGGTGGTTCGAGCCTACCCGGGGGAGTACAAGAAATCATCGGCTTCTTCTTACACGATTCATACGTAAAAAATAAGGATGAATATGCATAGCCACGTATTGAAAGAACTGTTATTTTTATTTTTATTTAAAAAATATTCTTAAACGTTAGCTATAGTAATGAAGCGGTCTGAATTGATACAAATGAGCGGATGTGGCCTCCGTGGCGCAATCGGCTAGCGCGTTCGGCTGTTAACCGAAAGGTTGGTGGTTCGAGTCCACCCGCGGGCGTACAGGAAAATATCGGCTTCTCTTTACACGATTCATACGTAAAAAATAAGGATGAATATGCATCGCCACGTAGTAAAAGAACTTTTATTTTTATTTTAAAAATATTTTTAAACGTTAGCTATAGTAATGAAGCGGTCTGAATTGATACAAATGATCGGATGTGGCCTCCGTGGCGCAATCGGCTAGCGCGTTCGGCTGTTAACCGAAAGGTTGGTGGTTCGAGCCCACCCGGGGGCGTACAGGAAATCATCGGCTTCTTTTTACACGATTCATACGTAAAAAATAATGATGAATATGCATCGCCACGTATTAAAATAACTGTTATTTTTATTTGAATATAAAAAATATTCTTAAATGTTATGTATAGTAATGAAGCGGTCTGAATTGATAAAGATGGTCAGGTGTGGCTTCCGTGGCGCAATCGGCTAGCGCGTTCGGCTGTTAACCGAAAGGTTGGTGGTTCGAGCCCACCCGGGGGCGTACAGAAAATCTTTGGCTTGTTTTTGCCCGATTCATACTTAAAAAAAAGGATGAATATGCATCGCCACGTATTAAAAAACTGTTATTTTTATTTTTATTTAAAAAATATTCTTAAACGTTAGCTATAGTAATGAAGCGGTCTGAATTGATAAAAATGATCAGATGTGGCCTCCGTGGCGCAATCGGCTGTTAACCGAAAGGTTGGTGGTTCGAGCCCACCCGGGGGCGTACAGAAAGTCTTTGGCTTGTTTTTGCCCGATTCACACTTACAAAAAAGGATGAATATGCATCGCCACGTATTAAAAGAACTGTTATTTTTATTTTTATTTAAAAAATATTCTTAAACGTTAGCTATAGTAATGAAGCGGTCTGAATTGATACCAATGATCGGATGTGGCCTCCGTGGCGCGATCGGCTAGCGCGTTCGGCTGTTAACCGAAAGGTTGGTGGTTCGAGCCCACCCGCGGGCGTACAGGAAAATATCGGCTTCTTTTTACACGATTCATACGTAAAAAATAAGGATGAATATGCATCGCCACGTATTAAAAGAACTGTTATTTTTATTTTAATATAAAAAATAGTCTTAAATGTTATGTATAGTAATGAAGCGGACTGAATTGATAAAGAAGAACAGATGTGGCCTCCGTGGCGCAATCGGCTTGCGCGTTCGGCTGTTAACCGAAAGGTTGGTGGTTCGAGCCCACCCGGGGGCGTACAGAAAATCTTTGGCTTGTTTTTGCCCGATTCATACTTAAAAAAAGGATGAATATGCATCGCCACGTATTAAAAGAACTGTTATTTTTATTTTTATTTAAAAAATATTCTTAAACGTTAGCTATAGTAATGAAGCGGTCTGAATTGATACCAATGACCGGTTGTGGCCTCCGTGGCGCAATCGGCTAGCGCGTTCGGCTGTTAACCGAAAGGTTGGTGGTTCGTGCCCACCCGGGGGCGTACAGGAAATCATCGGCTTCTTTTTACACGATTCATACGTAAAAAATAAGGATGAATATGCATCGCCACGTATTAAAAGAACTTTTATTTTTATTTAAAAAATATTCTTAAACGTTAGCTATAGTAATGAAGCGGTCTGAATTGATACAAATGATCGGATGTGGCCTCCGTGGCGCAATCGGCTAGCGCGTTCGGCTGTTAACCGAAAGGTTGGTGGTTCGAGCCCACCCGGGGGCGTACAGGAAATCATCGGCTTCTTTTTACACGATTCATACGTAAAAAATAAGGATGAATATGCATCGCCACGTATTAAAAGAACTGTTATTTTTATTTTAATATAAAAAATATTCTTAAATGTTATGTATAGTAATGAAGCGGTCTGAATTGATAAAGAAAATCAGATGTGGCCTCCGTGGCGCAATCGGCTAGCGCGTTCGGCTGTTAACCGAAAGGTTGGTGGTTCGAGCCCACCCGGGGGCGTACAGGAAATGATCGGCTTCTTTTTACACGATTCATACGTAAAAAATAAGGATGAATATGCATCGCCACGTATTAAAAGAACTGTTATTTTTATTTTAATATAAAAAATATTCTTAAATGTTATGTATAGTAATGAAGCGGTCTGAATTGATAAAGATGATCAGATGTGGCCTCCGTGGCGCAATCGGCTAGCGCGTTCGGCTGTTAACCGAAAGGTTGGTGGTTCGAGTCCACCCGCGGGCGTACAGGAAAATATCGGCTTCTCTTTACACGATTCATACGTAAAAAATAAGGATGAATATGCATCGCCACGTACTAAAAGAACTGTTTTTTTATGTTATCATAAAAAATATTCTTAAATGTTATGTATAGTAATGAAGCGGTCTGAATTGATAAGGATAATCAGATGTGGCCTCCGTGGCGCAATCGGCTAGCGCGTTCGGCTGTTAACCGAAAGGTTGGTGGTTCGGGCCCACCCGGGGGCGTACAGAAATTCTTTGGCTTGTTTTTGCCCGATTCATACTTAAAAAAAAAGGATGAATATGCATCGCCACGGATTAAAAGAACTGTTATTTTTATTTTAATTTAAAAAATATTCTTAAACATCAGCTATAGTAATGAAGCGGTCTGAATTGATACAAATGATCGGATGTGGCCTCCGTGGCGCAATCGGCTAGCGTGTTCGGCTGTTAACCGAAAGGTTGGTGATTCGAGCCCACCCGCGGGCGTACAGGAAAATATCGGCTTGTTTTTACACGATTCATACTTAAAAAATAAGGATGAATATGCATCGCCACGTTTTAAAAGAACTTTTATTTTTATTTAAAAAATATTCTTAAACGTTAGCTATAGTAATGAAGCGTTCTGAATTGATACAAATGATCGGATGTGGCCTCCGTGGCGCAATCGGGTAGCGCGTTCGGCTGTTAACCGAAAGATTGGTGGTTCGAGCCCACCCGCGGGAGTACAGGAAAATATCGGCTTCTTTTTACACGATTCATACGTAAAAAATAAGGATGAATATGCATCGCCACGTATTAAGAGAACTGTTATTTTTATTTTTATTTAAAAAATATTCTTAAACGTTAGCTATAGTAATGAAGCGGTCTGAATTGATAAAAATGATCAGATGTGGCCTCCGTGGCGCGTTCGGCTGTTAACCGAAAGGTTGGTGCTTCGAGCCAACCCGGGGGCATACAGAAAATCTTTGGCTTGTTTTTGACCGATTCATACTTAAAAAAAAAGGATGAATATGCATCGCCACGTATTAAAAGAACTGTTATTTTTATTTTTATTTAAAAAATATTCTTAAACATCAGCTATAGTAATGAAGCGGTCTGAATTGATACAAATGATCGGATGTGGCCTCCGTGGCGCAATCGGCTAGCGCGCTCGGCTGTTAACCGAAAGGTTGGTGGTTCGAGCCCACCCGGGGGCGTACAGAAAAACTTTGGCTTGTTTTTGCCCGATTCATTCTTTAAAAAAAGGATGAATATGCATCGCCACGTATTAAAAGAACTTTTATTTTTATTTAAAAAATATTCTTAAACGTTAGCTATAGTAATGAAGCGGTCTGAATTGATACAGATGATCGAATGTGGCCTCCGTGGCGCAATCGGCTAGCGCGTTCGGCTGTTAATCGAAAGGTTGGTGGTTCGAGCCCACCCGCGGGCGTACAGGAAAATATCGGCTTCTTTTTACACGATTCATACGTAAAAAATAAGGATGAATATGCATAGCCACGTATTAAAAGAACTTTTATTTTAATATAAAAAATAATCTTAAATGTTATGTATAGTAATGAAGCGGACTGAATTGATAAAGATGATCAGATGTGGCCTCCGTGGCGCAATCGGCTAGCGCGTTCGGCTGTTAACCGAAAGGTTGGTGGTTCGAGCCCACCCGGGGGCGTACAGAAAATCTTTGGCTTGTTTTTGCCCGATTCATACTTAAAAAAAGGATGAATATGCATCGCCACGTATTAAAAGAACTGTTATTTTTATTTTTATTTAAAAAATATTCTTAAACGTTAGCTATAGTAATGAAGCGGACTGAATTGATACCAATGATCGGATGTGGCCTCCGTGGCGCAATCGGCTAGCGCGTTCGGCTGTTAACCGAAAGGTTGGTGGTTCGAGCCCACCCGCGGGCGTACAGGAAAATATCGGCTTCTTTTTACACGATTCATACGTAAAAAATAAGGATGAATATGCATCGCCACGTATTAAAAGAACTGTTATTTTTATTTTAATATAAAAAATAGTCTTAAATGTTATGTATAGTAATGAAGCGGACTGAATTGATAAAAATGATCAGATGTGGCCTCCGTGGCGCAATCGGCTAGCGCGTTCGGCTGTTAACCGAAAGGTTGGTGGTTCGAGCCCACCCGGGGGCGTACAGAAAATCTTTGGCTTGTTTTTGCCCGATTCATACTTAAAAAAAAGGATGAATATGCATCGCCACGTATTAAAAGAACTGTTATTTTTATTTTTATTTAAAAAATATTCTTAAACGTTAGCTATAGTAATGAAGCGGTCTGAATTGATACCAATGACCGGATGTGGCCTCCGTGGCGCAATCGGCTAGCGCGTTCGGCTGTTAACCGAAAGGTTGGTGGTTCGAGCCCACCCGGGGGCGTACAGGAAATCATCGGCTTCTTTTTACACGATTCATACGTAAAAAATAAGGATGAATATGCATCGCCACGTATTAAAAGAACTGTTATTTTTATTTTAATATAAAAAATATTCTTAAATGTTATGTATAGTAATGAAGCGGTCTGAATTGATAAAGTTGATCAAATGTGGCCTCCGTGGCGCAATCGGCTAGCGCGTTCGGCTGTTAACCGAAAGGTTGGTGGTTCGAGCCCACCCGGGGGCGTACCGAAAATCTTTGGCTTGTTTTTGCCCGATTCATACTTAAAAAAAAGGATGAATATGCATCGCCACGTATTAAAAGAACTGTTATTTTTATTTTTATTTAAAAAATATTCTTAAACGTTAGCTATAGTAATGAAGCGGTCTGAATTGATAAAAATGATCAGATGTGGCCTCCGTGGCGCAATCGGCTGTTAACCGAAAGGTTGGTGGTTCGAGCCCACCCGGGGGCGTACAGAAAGTCTTTGGCTTGTTTTTGCCCGATTCACACTTACAAAAAAGGATGAATATGCATCGCCACGTATTAAAAGAACTGTTATTTTTATTTTTATTTAAAAAATATTCTTAAACGTTAGCTATAGTAATGAAGCGGTCTGAATTGATACAAATGATCGGATGTGGCCTCCGTGGCGCAATCGGCTAGCCCGTTCGGCTGTTAACCGAAAGGTTGGTGGTTCGAGCTCACCCGGGGGCGTACTGGAAATCATCGGCTTCTTTTTACACGATTCATACGTAAAAAATAAGGATGAATATGCATCGCCACGGATTAAAAGAACTGTTATTTTTATTTTAATATAAAAAATAGTCTTAAATTTTATGTATAGTAATGAAGCGGACTGAATTGATAAAGATGATCAGATGTGGCCTCCGTGGCGCAATCGGCTAGCGCGTTCGGCTGTTAACCGAAAGGTTGGTGGTTCGAGCCCACCCGGGGGCGTACAGAAAATCTTTGGCTTGTTTTTGCCCGATTCATACTTAAAAAAAGGATGAATATGCATCGCCACGTATTAAAAGAACTGTTATTTTTATTTTTATTTAAAAAATATTCTTAAACGTTAGCTATAGTAATGAAGCGGTCTGAATTGATACCAATGATCGGTTGTGGCCTCCGTGGCGCAATCGGCTAGCGCGTTCGGCTGTTAACCGAAAGGTTGGTGGTTCGAGCCCACCCGCGGGCGTACAGGAAAATATCGGCTTCTTTTTACACGATTCATACGTAAAAAATAAGGATGAATATGCATCGCCACGTATTAAAAGAACTGTTATTTTTATTTTAATATAAAAAATAGTCTTAAATGTTATGTATAGTAATGAAGCGGACTGAATTGATAAAGATGATCAGATGTGGCCTCCGTGGCGCAATCGGCTAGCGCGTTCGGCTGTTAACCGAAAGGTTGGTGGTTCGAGCCCACCCGGGGGCGTACAGAAAATCTTTGGCTTATTTTTGCCCGATTCATACTTAAAAAAAAGGATGAATATGCATCGTCACGTATTAAAAGAACTGTTATTTTTATTTTTATTTAAAAAATATTCTTAAACGTTAGCTATAGTAATGAAGCGGTCTGAATTGATACCAATGACCGGATGTGGCCTCCGTGGCGCAATCGGCTAGCGGGTTCGGCTGTTAACCGAAAGGTTGGTGGTTCGAGCCCACCCGGGGGCGTACAGGAAATCATCGGCTTCTTTTTACACGATTCATACGTAAAAAATAAGGATGAATATGCATCGCCACGTATTAAAAGAACTGTTATTTTTATTTTTATTTAAAAAATATTCTTAAACGTTAGCTATAGTAATGAAGCGGTCTGAATTGATAAAAATGATCAGATGTGGCCTCCGTGGCGCAATCGGCTGTTAACCGAAAGGTTGGTGGTTCGAGCCCACCCGGGGGCGTACAGAAAGTCTTTGGCTTGTTTTTGCCCGATTCACACTTACAAAAAAGGATGAATATGCATCGCCACGTATTAAAAGAACTGTTATTTTTATTTTTATTTAAAAAATATTCTTAAACGTTAGCTATAGTAATGAAGCGGTCTGAATTGATACCAATGATCCGTTGTGGCCTCCGTGGCGCAATCGGCTAGCGCGTTCGGCTGTTAACCGAAAGGTTGGTGGTTCGAGCCCACCCGCGGGCGTACAGGAAAATATCGGCTTCTTTTTACACGATTCATACGTAAAAAATAAGGATGAATATGCATCGCCACGTATTAAAAGAACTGTTATTTTTATTTTAATATAAAAAATAGTCTTAAATGTTATGTATAGTAATGAAGCGGACTGAATTGATAAAGATGATCAGATGTGGCCTCCGTGGCGCAATCGGCTAGCGCGTTCGGCTGTTAACCGAAAGGTTGGTGGTTCGAGCCCACCCGGGGGCGTACAGAAAATCTTTGGCTTGTTTTTGCCCGATTCATACTTAAAAAAAGGATGAATATGCATCGCCACGTATTAAAAGAACTGTTATTTTTATTTTTATTTAAAAAATATTCTTAAACGTTAGCTATAGTAATGAAGCGGTCTGAATTGATACCAATAACCGGATGTGGCCTCCGTGGCGCAATCGGCTAGCGCGTTCGGCTGTTAACCGAAAGGTTGGTGGTTCGAGCCCACCCGGGGGCGTACAGGAAATCATCGGCTTCTTTTTACACGATTCATACGTAAAAAATAAGGATGAATATGCATCGCCACGTATTAAAAGAACTTTTATTTTTATTTAAAAAATATTCTTAAACGTTAGCTATAGTAATGAAGCGGTCTGAATTGATACAAATGATCGAATGTGGCCTCCGTGGCGCAATCGGCTAGCGCGTTCGGCTGTTAACCGAAAGGTTGGTGGTTCGAGCCCACCCGGGGGCGTACAGGAATTCATCGGCTTCTTTTTACACGATTCATACGTAAAAAATAAGGATGAATATGCATCGCCACGTATTAAAAGAACTGTTATTTTTATTTTAATATAAAAAATATTCTTAAATGTTATGTATAGTAATGAAGCGGTCTGAATTGATAAAGAAAATCAGATGTGGCCTCCGTGGCGCAATCGGCTAGCGCGTTCGGCTGTTAACCGAAAGGTTGGTGGTTCGAGCCCACCCGGGGGCGTACAGGAAATGATCGGCTTCTTTTTACACGATTCATACGTAAAAAATAAGGATGAATATGCATCGCCACGTATTGAAAGAACTGTTATTTTTATTTTAATATAAAAAATATTCTTAAATGTTATGTATAGTAATGAAGCGGTCTGAATTGATAAAGATGATCAGATGTGGCCTCCGTGGCGCAATCGGCTAGCGCGTTCGGCTGTTAACCGAAAGGTTGGTGGTTCGAGCCCACCCGCGGACGTACAGGAAAATATCGGCTTCTTTTTACACGATTCATACGTAAAAAATAAGGATGAATATGCATCGCCACGTATTAAAAGAACTGTTATTTTTATTTTTATTTAAAAAATATTCTTAAACGTTAGCTATAGTAATGAAGCGGTCTGAATTGATACCAATGATCGGATGTGGCCTCCGTGGCGCAATCGGCTAGCGCGTTCTGCTGTTAACCGAAAGGTTGGTGGTTCGAGCCCACCCGGGGGCGTACAGGAAATCATCGGCTTCTTTTTACACGATTCATACGTAAAAAATAAGGATGAATATGCATCGCAACGTATTAAAAGAACTTTTATTTTTATTTAAAAAATATTCTTAAACGTTAGCTATAGTAATGAAGCGGTCTGAATTGATACAAATGATCGGAGGTGGCCTCCGTGGCGCAATCGGCTAGCGCGTTCGGCTGTTAACCGAAAGGTTGGTGGTTCGAGCCCACCCGGGGGCGTACAAGAAATCATCGGCTTCTTCTTACACGATTCATACGTAAAAAATAAGGATGAATATGCATAGCCACGTATTGAAAGAACTGTTATTTTCATTTTTATTTAAAAAATATTCTTAAACGTTAGCTATAGTAATGAAGCGGTCTGAATTGATACAAATGATCGGATGTGGCCTCCGTGGCGCAATCGGCTAGCGCGTTCGGCTGTTAACCGAAAGGTTGGTGGTTCGAGTCCACCCGCGGGCGTACAGGAAAATATCGGCTTCTCTTTACACGATTCATACGTAAAAAATAAGGATGAATATGCATCGCCACGTACTAAAAGAACTGTTATTTTTATGTTAATATAAAAAATATTCTTAAATGTTATGTATAGTAATGAAGCGGTCTGAATTGATAAAGATGATCAGATGTGGCCTCCGTGGCGCAATCGGCTAGCGCGTTCGGCTGTTAGCCGAAAGGTAGGTGGTTCGGGCCCACCCGGGGGCGTACAGAAATTCTTTGGCTTGTTTTTGCCCGATTCATACTTAAAAAAAAAGGATGAATATGCATCGCCACGTATTAAAAGAACTTTTATTTTTATTTAAAAAATATTCTTAAACGTTAGCTATAATAATGAAGCGGTCTGAATTGATACAAATGATCGGATGTGGCCTCCGTGGCGCAATCGGCTACCGCGTTCGGCTGTTAACCGAAAGGTTGGTGGTTCGAGTCCACCCGCGAGCGTACAGGAAAGTATCGGCTTCTCTTTACACGATTCGTACGTAAAAAATAAGGATGAATATGCATCGCCACGTATTAAAAGAACTGTTATTTTTATTTTAATATAAAAAATAGTCTTAAATGTTATGTATAGTAATGAAGCGGACTGAATTGATAAAGATGATCAGATGTGGCCTCCGTGGCGCAATCGGCTAGCGCGTTCGGCTGTTAACCGAAAGGTTGGTGGTTTGAGTCCACCCGGGGGCGTACAGAAAATCTTTGGCTTCTTTTTAAACGATTCATACGTAAAAAATAAGGATGAATATGCATCGCCACGTATTAAAAGAACTGTTATTTTTATTTTAATATAAAAAATATTCTTAAATGTTATGTATAGTAATGAAGCGGTCTGAATTGATACAAGTGATCGGATGTGACCTCCGTGGCGCAATCGGCTAGCGCGTTCGGCTGTTAACCTAAAGGTTGGTGGTTCGAGCCCACACGCGGGCGTACAGGAAAATATCGGCTACTTTTTACACGATTCATACGTAAAAAATAAGGATGAATATGCATCGCCACGTATTAAAAGAACTGTTATTTTTATTTTAATATAAAAAATATTCTTAAATGTTATGTATAGTAATGAAGCGGTCTGAGTTGATAAAGACGGTCAGATGTAGCCTCCGTGGCGCAATCGGCTAGCGCGTTCGGCTGTTAACCGAAAGGTTGGTGGTTCGGGCCCACCCGGGTTCGTACAGAAAGTCTTTGGCTTGTTTTTGCCCGATTCATACTTAAAAAAAAAGGATGAATATGCATCGCCACGTATTAAAAGAATTTTTATTTAAAAAATATTCTTAAACGTTAGCTATAGTAATGAAGCGGTCTGAATTGATACAAATGTTCGGATGTGTCCTCCGTGGCGCAATCGGCTAGCGCGTTTGGCTGTTAACCGAAAGGTTGGTGGCTCGAGCCCACCCGCGGGCGTACAGGAAAATATCGGCTTCTTTTTACACGATTCATACGTAAAAAATAAGTATGAATATGCATCGCCACGTATTAAAAGAACTTTTATTTTTATTTAAAAAATATTCTTAAACGTTAGCTATAGTAATGAAGCGGTCTGAATTGATACAAATGATCGGATGTGACCTCCGTGGCGCAATCGGCTAGCGCGTTCGGCTGTTAACCGAAAGGTTGGTGGTTCGAGCCCATCCGGGGGCGTACAGAAAATCTTTGGCTTGTTTTTGCCCGATTAATACTTAAAAAAAAAGGATGAATATGCATCGCCACGTATTAAAAGAACTTTTATTTTTATTTAAAAAATATTCTTAAACGTTAGCTATAGTAATGAAGCGGTCTGAATTGATAAAGACGATCAGATGTGGCATCCGTGGCGCAATCGGCTAGCGCGTTCGGCTGTTAACCGAAAGGTTGGTAGTTCGGCCCACCCGAGGGCGTACAGAAAGTCTTTGGCTTGTTTTTGCCCGATTCATTTTTTAAAAAAAAGGATGAATATGCATCGCCACGTATTAAAAGAATTTTTATTTAAAAAATATTCTTAAACGTTAGCTATAGTAATGAAGCGGTCTGAATTGATACAAATGATCGGATGTGGCCTCCGTGGCGCAATCGGCTAGCGCGTTCGGCTGTTAACCGAAAGGTTGGTAGTTCGAGCCCACCCGGGGGCGTACAGGAAATCATCGGCTTCTTTTTACACGATTCATACATAAAAAATAATGATGAATATGCATCGCCACGTATTAAAATAACTGTTATTTTTATTTGAATATAAAAAATATTCTTAAATGTTATGTATAGTAATGAAGCGGTCTGAATTGATAAAGATGATCAGATATGGCTTCCGTGGCGCAATCGGCTAGCGCGTTCGGCTGTTTACCGAAAGGTTGGTGGTTCGAGCCCACCCGGGGGCGTACAGAAAATCTTTGGCTTGTTTTTGCCCGATTCATACTTAAAAAAAAGGATGAATATGCATCGCCACGTATTAAAAGAACTGTTATTTTTATTTTAATATAAAAAATATTCTTAAATGTTATGTATAGTAATGAAGCGGTCTGAATTGATAAAGATTCTCAGATGTGGCCTCCGTGGCGCAATCGGCTAGCGCGTTCGGCTGTTAACCGAAAGGTTGGTGGTTCGAGCCCACCCGCGGGCGTACAGGAAAATATCGGCTTCTTTTTACAAGATTCATACGTAAAAAATAAGGATGAATATGCATCGCCACGTATTAAAAGAACTGTTATTTTTATTTTAATATAAAAAATATTCTTAAATGTTATGTATAGTAATGAAGCGGTCTGAATTGATAAAGAAGATCAGATGTGGCCTCCGTGGCGCAATCAGCTAGCGCGTTCGGCTGTTTACCGAAAGGTTGGTGGTTCGAGCCCACCCGGGGGCGTACAGAAAATCTTTGGCTTGTTTTTGCCCGATTCATACTTAAAAAAAAGGATGAATATGCATCGCCACGTATTAAAAGAACTGTTATTTTTATTTTAATATAAAAAATATTCTTAAATGTTATGTATAGTAATGAAGCGGTCTGAATTGATAAAGATTCTCAGATGTGGCCTCCGTGGCGCAATCGGCTAGCGCGTTCGGCTGTTAACCGAAAGGTTGGTGGTTCGAGCCCACCCGCGGACGTACAGGAAAATATCGGCTTCTTTTTACACGATTCATACGTAAAAAATAAGGATGAATATGCAACGCCACGTATTAAAAGAACTGTTATTTTTATTTTAATATAAAAAATATTCTTAAATGTTATGTATAGTAATGAAGCGGTCTGAATTGATAAAGATGGTCTGATGTGGCCTCCGTGGCGCAATCGGCTAGCGCGTTCGGCTGTTAACCGAAAGGTTGGTGGTTCGAGCCCACCCGGGGGCGTACAGGAAATCATCGGCTTCTTTTTACACGATTCATACGTAAAAAGTAAAGACATATATGCATCGCCACGTATTAAAAGAACTGTTATTTTTATTTTTATTTAAAAAATATTCTTAAACGTTAGCTATAGTAATGAAGCGGTCTGAATTGATACCAATGATCGGAAGTGGCCTCCGAGGCGCAATCGGCTACCGCGTTCGGCTGTTAACCGAAAGGTTGGTGGTTCGAGCCCACCCGGGGGCGTACAGGAAATCATCGGCTTCTTTTTACACGATTCATACGTAAAAAATAAGGATGAATATGCATCGCCACGTATTAAAAGAACTGTTATTTTTATTTTAATATAAAAAATATTCTTAAATGTTATGTATAGTAATGAAGCGGTCTGAATTGATAAAGATGATCAGATGTGGCCTCCGTGGCGCAATCGGCTAGCGCGTTCGGCTGTTAACCGAAAGGTTGGTGGTTCGAGCCCACCCGGGGGCGTACAGGAAATGACCGGCTTCTTTTTACACGATTCATACGTAAAAAATAAGGATGAATATGAATCGCCACGTATTAAAAGAACTGTTATTTTTATTTTAATATAAAAAATATTCTTAAATGTTCTGTATAGTAATGAAGCGGTCTGAATTGATAAAGATGATCAGATGTGTCCTCCGTGGCGCAATCGGCTAGCGCGTTCGGCTGTTAACCGAAATGTTGGTGGTTCGAGCCCATCCGGGGGCGTACAGAAAATCTTTGGCTTGTTTTTGCCCGATTAATACTTAAAAAAAAAGGATGAATATGCATCGCCACGTATTAAAAGAACTTTTATTTTTATTAAAAAAATATTCTTAAACGTTAGCTATAGTAATGAAGCGGTCTGAATTGATACAAATGATCGGATGTGACCTCCGTGGCGCAATCAGCTAGCGCGTTCGGCTGTTAACCTAAAGGTTGGTGGTTCTAGCCCACCCGCGGGCGTACAGGAAAATATCGGCTACTTTTTACACGATTCATACGTAAAAAATAAGGATGAATATGCATCGCCACGTATTAAAAGAACTGTTATTTTTATTTTAATATAAAAAATATTCTTAAATGTTATGTATAGTAATGAAGCGGTCTGAATTGATAAAGACGGTCAGATGTAGCCTCCGTGGCGCAATCGGCTAGCGCGTTCGGCTGTTATTGCGTAAATACGGGTTAGGTTCCCTTAGAAAGAACCCCACGGAGGGCACTCCCCCTGGTCCTATATCCCATTAGCGTAGATAATCGGACCACAAAAATCAACCAACCAACCAACCAACCGTTCGGCTGTTAACCGAAAGGTTGGTGGTTCGGGCCCAACCGAGGGCGTACAGAAAGTCTTTGGCTTGTTTTTGCCCGATTCATTTTTAAAAAAAAAGGATGAATATGCATCGCCACGTATTAAAAGAATTTTTATTTAAAAAATATTCTTAAACGTTAGCTATAGTAATGAAGCGGTCTGAATTGATACAAATGATCGGATGTGGCCTCCGTGGCGCAATCGGCTAGCGCGTTCGGCTGTTAACCGAAAGGTTGGTGGTTCGGGCCCACCCGGGGGCGTACAGAAATTCTTTGGCTTGTTTTTGCCCGATTCATACTTAAAAAAAAGGATGAATATGCATCGCCACGGATTAAAAGAACTGTTATTTTTATTTTAATTTAAAAAATATTCTTAAACATCAGCTATAGTAATGAAGCGGTCTGAATTGATACATATGATCGGATATGGCCTCCGTGGCGCAATCGGCTAGCGTGTTCGGCTGTTAACCGAAAGGTTGGTGGTTCGAGCCCACCCGCGGGCGTACAGGAAAATATCGGCTTCTTTTTACACGATTCATACGTAAAAAATAAGGATGAATATGCATCGCCACGGATTAAAAGAACTGTTATTTTTATTTTAATATAAAAAATATTCTTAAATGTTATGTATAGTAATGAAGCGGTCTGAATTGATAAAGATGATCAGATGTGGCCTCCGTGGCGCAATCGGCTAGCGCCTTCGGCTGTTAACCGAAAGGTTGGTGGTTCTAGCCCACCCGGGGGCGTACAGAAAATCTTTGGCTTGTTTTTGCCCGATTCATACATAAAAAAAAGGATGAATATGCATCGCCAGGTATTAAAAGAACTGTTATTTTTATTTTAATATAAAAAATATTCTTAAATGTTATGTTTAGTAATGAAGCGGTCTGAATTGATAAAGATGGTCAGATGTGGCCTCCGTGGCGCAATCGGCTAGCGCGTTCGGCTTTTAACCGAAAGGTTGGTGGTTCGAGCCCACCCGGGGGCGTACAGGAAATGATCGGCTTCTTTTTACACGATTCATACGTAAAAAATAAGGATGAATATGCATCGCCACGTATTAAAAGAACTGTTATTTTTATTTTAATATAAAAAATATTCTTAAATGTTATGTTTAGTAATGAAGCGGTCTGAATTGATAAAGATGATCAGATGTGGCCTCCGTGGCGCAATCGCCTAGCGCGTTCGGCTGTTAACCGAAAGGTTGGTGGTTCGAGCCCACCCGGGGGCGTACCGAAAATCTTTGTCTTGTTTTTGCCCGATTCATACTTAAAAAAAAAGGATGAATATGCATCGCCACGTATTAAAAGAACTTTTATTTTTATTTAAAAAATATTCTTAAACGTTAGCTATAGTAATAAAGCGGTCTGAATTGATACAAATGATCGGATGTGACCTCCGTGGCGCAATCGGCTAGCGCGTTCGCCTGTTAACCGAAAGGTTGGTGGTTCGAACCCACCCGGGGGCGTACAGGAAATCATCGGCTTCTTCTTACATGATTCATACGTAAAAAATAAGGATGAATATGCATCGCCACGTATTAAAAGAACTGTTATTTTTATTTTAATATAAAAAATATTCTTAAATGTTATGTATAGTAATGAAGCGGTCTGAATTGATAAAGATGATCAGATGTGGCCTCCGTGGCGCAATCGGCTAGCGCGTTCGGCTGTTAACCGAAATGTTGGTGGTTCGAGCCCATCCGGGGGCGTACAGAAAATCTTTGGCTTGTTTTTGCCCGATTAATACTTTAAAAAAAAGGATGAATATGCATCGCCACGTATTAAAAGAACTTTTATTTTTATTTAAAAAATATTCTTAAACGTTAGCTGTAGTAATGAAGCGGTCTGAATTGATACAAATGATCGGATGTGACCTCCGTGGCACAATCGGCTAGCGCGTTCGGCTGTTAACCGAAAGGTTGGTGGTTCGAGCCCACCCGCGGGCGTACAGGAAAATATCGGCTTATTTTTACACGATTCATACGTAAAAAATAAGGATGAATATGCATCGCCACGTATTAAAAGAACTGTTATTTTTATTTTAATATAAAAAATATTCTTAAATGTTATGTATAGTGATGAAGCCGTCTGAATTGATAAAGATGATCAGATGTGGCCTCCGTGGCGCAATCGGCTAGCGCATTCGGCAGTTAACCGAAAGATTGGTGGTTCGAGCCCACCCGGGGGCGTACAGGAAATCATCGGCTTCTTTATACACGATTCATACGTATAAAATAAGGATGAATATGCATCGCCACGTATTAAAAGAACTGTTATTTTTATTTTAATATAAAAAATATTCTTAAATGTTATGTATAGTAATGAAGCGGTCTGAATTGATAAAGATGATCAGATGTGGCCTCCGTGGCGCAATCGGCTAGCGCGTTCGGCTGTTTACCGAAAGGTTGGTGGTTCGAGCCCACCCGGGGGCGTACAGAAAATCTTTGGCTTGTTTTTGCCCGATTCATACTTAAAAAAAAAGGATGAATATGCATCGCCACGTATTAAAAGAACTGTTATTTTTATTTTTATTTAAAAATATTCTTAAACGTTAGCTATAGTAATGAAGCGGTCTGAATTGATAAAAGTGATCAGATGTGGCCTCCGTGGCGCAATCGGCTGGCGCGTTCGGCTGTTAACTAAAAGGTTGGTGGTTCGAGCCCGCCCGGGGGCGTACAGAAAATCTTTGGCTTGTTTTTGCCCGATTCATACTTAAAAAAAAAGGATGAATATGCATCGCCACGTATTAAAAGAACTGTTATTTTTATTTTTACTTAAAAAATGTTCTTAAACGTTAGCTATAGTAATGAAGCGGTCTGAATTGATACAAATGATCGAATGTGGCCTCCGTGGCGCAATCGGTTAGCGCGTTTGGCTCTTAACCGAAAGGTTGGTGGTTCGAACGCACCCGGGGGCGTACAGGAAGTCAACGGCTACTTTTTACACGATTCATACGTAAAAAATAAGGATGAATATGCATCGCCACGTATTAAAAGAACTGTTATTTTTATTTTTATTTAAAAAATATTCTTAAACGTTAGCTATAGTAATGAAGCGGTCTGAATTGATACAAATGATCGAATGTGGCCTCCGTGGCGCAATCGGTTAGCGCGTTTGGCTCTTAACCGAAAGGTTGGTGGTTCGAACCCACCCGGGGGCGTACAGGAAGTCAACGGCTACTTTTTACACGATTCATACGTAAAAAATAAGGATGAATATGCATCGCCACGTATTAAAAGAACTGTTATTTTTATTTTTATTTAAGAAATATTCTTAAACGTTAGCTATAGTAATGAAGCGGTCTGAATTGATAAAAATGATCAGATGTGGCCTCCGTGGCGCAATCGGCTAGCGCGTTCGGCTGTTAACCGAAATGTTGGTGGTTCGAGCCCATCCGGGGGCGTACAGAAAATCTTTGGCTTGTTTTTGCCCGATTAATACTTTAAAAAAAAGGATGAATATGCATCGCCACGTATTAAAAGAACTTTTATTTTTATTTAAAAAATATTCTTAAACGTTAGCTGTAGTAATGAAGCGGTCTGAATTGATACAAATGATCGGATGTGACCTCCGTGGCACAATCGGCTAGCGCGTTCGGCTGTTAACCGAAAGGTTGGTGGTTCGAGCCCACCCGCGGGCGTACAGGAAAATATCGGCTTATTTTTACACGATTCATACGTAAAAAATAAGGATGAATATGCATCGCCACGTATTAAAAGAACTGTTATTTTTATTTTAATATAAAAAATATTCTTAAAAGTTATGTATAGTAATGAAGCCGTCTGAATTGATAAAGATGATCAGATGTGGCCTCCGTGGCGCAATCGGCTAGCGCATTCGGCAGTTAACCGAAAGATTGGTGGTTCGAGCCCACCCGGGGGCGTACAGGAAATCATCGGCTTCTTTATACACGATTCATACGTATAAAATAAGAATGAATATGCATCGCCACGTATTAAAAGAACTGTTATTTTTATTTTAATATAAAAAATATTCTTAAATGTTATGTATAGTAATGAAGCGGTCTGAATTGATAAAGATGATCAGATGTGGCCTCCGTGGCGCAATCGGCTAGCGCGTTCGGCTGTTTACCGAAAGGTTGGTGGTTCGAGCCCACCCGGGGGCGTACAGAAAATCTTTGGCTTGTTTTTGCCCGATTCATACTTTAAAAAAAAGGATGAATATGCATCGCCACGTATTAAAAGAACTGTTATTTTTATTTTTATTTAAAAATATTCTTAAACGTTAGCTATAGTAATGAAGCGGTCTGAATTGATAAAAGTGATCAGATGTGGCCTCCGTGGCGCAATCGGCTAGCGCGTTCGGCTGTTAACTAAAAGGTTGGTGGTTCGAGCCCGCCCGGGGGCGTACAGAAAATCTTTGGCTTGTTTTTGCCCGATTCATACTTAAAAAAAAAGGATGAATATGCATCGCCACGTATTAAAAGAACTGTTATTTTTATTTTTACTTAAAAAATGTTCTTAAACGTTAGCTATAGTAATGAAGCGGTCTGAATTGATACAAATGATCGAATGTGGCCTCCGTGGCGCAATCGGTTAGCGCGTTTGGCTCTTAACCGAAAGGTTGGTGGTTCGAACGCACCCGGGGGCGTACAGGAAGTCAACGGCTACTTTTTACACGATTCATACGTAAAAAATAAGGATGAATATGCATCGCCACGTATTAAAAGAACTGTTATTTTTATTTTTATTTAAAAAATATTCTTAAACGTTAGCTATAGTAATGAAGCGGACTGAATTGATAAAAATGATCAGATGTGGCCTCCGTGGCGCAATCGGCTGTTAACCGAAAGGTTGGTGGTTCGAGCCCACCCGGGGGCGTACAGAAAGTCTTTGGCTTGTTTTTGCCCGATTCACACTTACAAAAAAGGATGAATATGCATCGCCACGTATTAAAAGAACTGTTATTTTTATTTTTATTTAAAAAATATTCTTAAACGTTAGCTATAGTAATGAAGCGGTCTGAATTGATACAAATGATCGGATGTGGCTTCCGTGGCGCAATCGGCAAGCGCGTTCGGCTGTTAACCGAAAGGTTGGTGGTTCGAGCCCACCCGGGGGCGTACCGAAAATCTTTGTCTTGTTTTTGCCCGATTCATACTTAAAAAAAAGGATGAATATGCATCGCCACGTATTAAAAGAACTTTTATTTTTATTTAAAAAATATTCTTAAACGTTAGCTATAATAATGAAGCGGTCTGAATTGATGCAAATGACCGGATGTGACCTCCGTGGCGCAATCGGCTAGCGCTTTCGGCTGTTAACCGAAAGGTTGGTGGATCGAGCCAACCCGGGGGCGTACAGAAAATCTTTGGCTTGTTTTTGCCCGATTTATACTTAAAAAAAAAGGATGAATATGCATCGCCACGTATTAAAAGAACTGTTATTTTTATTTTTATTGAAAAAATATTCTTAAACATCAGCTATAGTAATGAAGCGGTCTGAATTGATACAAATGATCGGATGTGGCCTCCGTGGCGCAATTGGCTAGCGCGCTCGGCTGTTAACCGAAAGGTTGGTGGTTCGAGCCCACCCGCGGGCGTTCAGGAAAATATCGGCTTCTTTTTACACGATTCATACGTAAAAAATAAGGATGAATATGCATCGCCACGTATTAAAAGAACTGTTATTTTTATTTTAATATAAAAAATATTCTTAAATGTTATGTATAGTAATGAAGCGGTCTGAATTGATAAAGATGATCAGATGTGGCCTCCGTGGCGCAATCGGCTAGCGCGTTCGGCTGTTAACAGAAAGGTTGGTGGTTCGAGCCCACCCGGGGGCGTACAGAAAATCTTTGGCTTGTTTTTGCCCGATTCATTCTTTAAAAAAAGGATGAATATGCATCGCCACGTATTAAAAGAACTTTTATTTTTATTTAAAAAATATTCTTAAACGTTAGCTATAGTAATGAAGCGGTCTGAATTGATGCAAATGATCGGATGTGGCCTCCGTGGCGCAATCGGCTAGCGCGTTCGGCTGTTAACCGAAAGGTTGGTGGTTCGAGCCCACCCGGGGGCGTACAGGAAATCATCGGCTTCTTTTTACACGATTCATACGAAAAAAATAAGGATGAATATGCATCGCCACGGATTAAAAGAACTGTTATTTTTATTTTAATATAAAAAATATTCTTAAATGTTATGTATAGTAATGAAGCCGTCTGAATTGATCAAGATGATCAGATGTGGCTTCCGTGGGGCAATCGGCTAGAGCGTTCGGCTGTTAACAGAAAGGTTGGTGGTTCGAGCCCACCCGGGGCGTACAGAAAATCTTTGGCTTGTTTTTGACCGATTCATACTTAAAAAAAGGATGAATATGCATCGCCACGTATTAAAAGAACTGTTATTTTTATTTTTATTTAAAAAATATTCTTAAACGTTAGCTATAGTAATGAAGCGGTCTGAATTGATAAAAATGATCAGATGTGGCCTCCGTGGCGCGGTCGGCTATCGCGTTCGGCTGTTAACTGAAAAGTTGGTGGTTCGAGCCCACCCGGGGGCGTACAGAAAATCTTTGGCTTGTTTTTGCCCGATTCATACTTAAAAAAAAGGATGAGTATGCATCGCCACGTATTAAAAGAACTGTTATTTTTATTTTTATTTAAAAAATATTCTTAAACGTTAGCTATAGTAATGAAGCGGTCTGAATTGATACCAATGATCGGATGTGGCCTCCGTGGTGCAATCGGCTAGCGCATTCGGCTGTTAACCGAAAGGTTGGTGGTTCGAGCCTACCCGGGGGCGTACAAGGAATCATCGGCTTATTCTTACACGATTCATACGTAAAAAATAAGGATGAATATGCATCGCCACGTATTGAAAGAACTGTTATTTTTATTTTTATTTAAAAAATATTCTTAAACGTTAGCTATAGTAATGAAGCGGTCTGAATTGATACAAATGAGCGGATGTGGCCTCCGTGGCGCAATCGGCTAGCGCGTTCGGCTGTTAACCGAAAGGTTGGTGGTTCGAGTCCACCCGCGGGCGTACAGGAAAATATCGGCTTCTTTTTACACGATTCATACGTAAAAAATAAGGATGAATATGCATCGCCACGTACTAAAAGAACTGTTATTTTTATGTTAATATAAAAAATATTCTTAAATGTTATGTATAGTAATGAAGCGGTCTGAATTGATAAAGATGATCAGATATGGCCTCCGTGGCGCAATCGGCTAGCGCGTTCGGCTGTTAACCGAAAGGTTGGTGGTTCGGGCACATCCGGGGGCGTACCGAAAATCTTTGGCTTGTTTTTGCCCGATTAATACTTAAAAAAAAAGGATGAATATGCATCGCCACGTATTAAAAGAACTTTTATTTTTATTTAAAAAATATTCTTTAACGTTAGCTATAGTAATGAAGCGGTCTGAATTGATACAAATGATCGGTTGTGGCCTCCGTGGCGCAATCGGCTAGCGCGTTCGGCTGTTAACCGAAAGGTTGGTGGTTCGAGCCCACCCGGGGGCGTACAGGAAATCATCGGCTTCTTTTTACACGATTCATACGTAAAAAATAATGATGAATATTCATCGCCACGTATTAAAATAACTGTTATTTTTATTTGAATATAAAAAATATTCTTAAATGTTATGTATAGTAATGAAGCGGTCTGAATTGATAAAGATGATCAGATGTGGCTTCCGTGGCGCAATCGGCTAGCGCGTTCGGCTGTTAACCGAAAGGTTGGTGGTTCGAGCCCACCCGGGGGCGTACAGAAAATCTTTAGCTTGTTTTTGCCCGATTCATACTTAAAAAAAAGGATGAATATGCATCGCCACGTATTAAAAGAACTGTTATTTTTATTTTTATTTAAAAAATATTCTTAAACGTTAGCTATAGTAATGAAGCGGTCTGAATTGATACAAATGATCGGATGTGGCCTCCGTGGCGCAATCGGCTAGCGCGTTTGGCTGTTAACCGAAAGGTTGGTGGCTCGAGCCCACCCGCGGGCGTACTGGAAAACATCGGCTTCTTTTTACACGATTCATACGGAAAAAATAAGGATGAATATGCATCGCCACGTATTAAAGGAACTGTTATTTTTATTTTAATATAAAAAATATTTTTAAATGTTATGTATAGTAATGAAGCGGTCTGAATTGATAAAGATGTTCAGATGTGGCCTTCTTGGCGCAATCGGCTAGCGCGTTCGGCTGTTAACCGAAAGGTTGGTGGTTCGAGGCCACCCGGGGGTGTACATTAAATCTTCGGCTTGTTTTTGCCCGATTCATACTTAAAAAAAAGGATGAGTATGCATCGCCACGTATTAAAAGAACTGTTATTTTTATTTTTATTTAAAAAATATTCTTAAACGTTAGCTATAGTAATGAAGCGGTCTGAATTGATACCAATGATCGGATGTGGCCTCCGTGGCGCAATCGGCTAGCGCATTCGGCTGTTAACCGAAAGGTTGGTGGTTCGAGCCCACCCGCGGGCGTACAGGAAAATATCGGCTTCTCTTTACACTATTCATACGTAAAAAATAAGGATGAATATGCATCGCCACGTACTAAAAGCACTGTTATTTTTATGTTAATATAAAAAATATTCTTAAATGTTATGTATAGTAATGAAGCTGTCTGAATTGATAAAAATGATCAGATGTGGCCTCCGTGGCGCAATCGGCTAGCGCGTTCGGCTGTTAACCGAAAGGTTGGTGGTTCGGGCCCACCCGGGGGCGTACAGAAAATCTTTGGCTTGTTTTTGCCCGATTCATACTTAAAAAAAAAGGATGAATATGCATCGCCACGTATTAAAAGAACTTTAATTTTTATTTAAAAAATATTCTTAAACGTTAGCTATAATAATGAAGCGGTCTGAATTGATTCAAATGGTCGGATGTGGCCTCCGTGGCGCAATCGGCTAGCGCGTTCGGCTGTTAACCGAAAGGTTGGTGGTTCGAGTCCACCCGCGGGCGTACAGGAAAGTATCGGCTTCTCTTTACACGATTCATACGTAAAAAATAAGGATGAATATGCAACGCCACGTATTAAAAGAACTGTTATTTTTATTTTAATATAAAAAATAGTCTTAAATGTTATGTATAGTAATGAAGCGGACTGAATTGATAAAGATGATCAGATGTGGCCTCCGTGGCGCAATCGGCTAGCGCGTTCGGCAGTTAACCGAAAGGTTGGTGGTTCGAGTCCACCCGGGGGCGTACAGAAAATCTTTGGCTTGTTTTTCCCCGATTCATACTTAAAAAAAAGGATGAATATGCATCGCCACGTATTAAAAGAACTGTTATTTTTATTTTTATTTAAAAAATATTCTTAAACGTTAGCTATAGTAATGAAGCGGTCTGAATTGATACCAATGATCGGATGTGGCCTCCGTGGCGCAATCGGCTAGCACGTTCGGCTGTTAACCGAAAGGTTGGTGGTTCGATCCCACCCGGGGGCGTACAGGAAATCATCGGCTTCTTTTTACACGATTCATACGTAAAAAGTAAAGACATATTTGCATCGCCACGTATTAAAAGAACTGTTATTTTTATTTTTATTTAAAAAATATTCTTAAACGTTAGCTATAGTAATGAAGCGGTCTGAATTGATACCAATGATCGGATGTGGCCTCCGTGGCGCAATCGGCTACCGCGTTCGGCTGTTAACCGAAAGGTTGGTGGTTCGAGCCCACCCGGGGGCGTACAGGAAATCATCGGCTTCTTTTTACACGATTCATACGTAAAAAATAAGGATGAATATGCATCGCCACGTATTGAAAGAACTGTTATTTTTATTTTTATTTAAAAAATATTCTTAAACGTTAGCTATAGTAATGAAGCGGTCTGAATTGATACAAATGAGCGGATGTGGCCTCCGTGGCGCAATCGGCTAGCGCGTTCGGCTGTTAACCGAAAGGTTGGCGGTTCGAGTCCACCCGCGGGCGTACAGGAAAATATCGGCTTCTCTTTACACTATTCATACGTAAAAAATAAGGATGAATATGCATCGCCACGTACTAAAAGAACTGTTATTTTTATGTTAATATAAAAAATATTCTTAAATGTTATGTATAGTAATGAAGCGGTCTGAATTGATAAAGATGATCAGATGTGGCCTCCGTGGCGCAATCGGCTAGCGCGTTCGGCTGTTAACCGAAAGGTTGGTGGTTCGGGCCCACCCGGGGGCGTACAGAAATTCTTTGGCTTGTTTTTGCCCGATTCATACTTAAAAAAAAAGGATGAATATGCATCGCCACGTATTAAAAGAACTTTAATTTTTATTTAAAAAATATTCTTAAACGTTAGCTATAATAATGAAGCGGTCTGAATTGATTCAAATGGTCGGATGTGGCCTCCGTGGCGCCATCGGCTAGCGCGTTCGGCTGTTAACCGAAAGGTTGGTGGTTCGAGTCCACCCGCGGGCGTACAGGAAAGTATCGGCTTCTCTTTACACGATTCATACGTAAAAAATAAGGATGAATATGCAACGCCACGTATTAAAAGAACTGTTATTTTTATTTTAATATAAAAAATAGTCTTAAATGTTATGTATAGTAATGAAGCGGACTGAATTGATAAAGATGATCAGATGTGGCTTCCGTGGCGCAATCGGCTAGCGCGTTCGGCAGTTAACCGAAAGGTTGGTGGTTCGAGTCCACCCGGGGGCGTACAGAAAATCTTTGGCTTGTTTTTCCCCGATTCATACTTAAAAAAAAGGATGAATATGCATCGCCACGTATTAAAAGAACTGTTATTTTTATTTTTATTTAAAAAATATTCTTAAACGTTAGCTATAGTAATGAAGCGGTCTGAATTGATACCAATGATCGGATGTGGCCTCCGTGGCGCAATCGGCTAGCGCATTCGGCTGTTAACCGAAAGGTTGGTGGTTCGAGCCCACCCGGGGGCGTACAAGAAATCATCGGCTTCTTCTTACACGATTCATACGTAAAAAATAAGGATGAATATGCATCGCCACGTATTGAAAGAACTGTTATTTTTATTTTTATTTAAAAAATATTCTTAAACGTTAGCTATAGTAATGAATTGGTCTGAATTGATACAAATGAGCGGATGTGGCCTCCGTGGCGCAATCGGCTAGCGCGTTCGGCTGTTAACCGAAAGGTTGGCGGTTCGAGTCCACCCGCGGGCGTACAGGAAAATATCGGCTTCTCTTTACACTATTCATACGTAAAAAATAAGGATGAATATGCATCGCCACGTACTAAAAGCACTGTTATTTTTATGTTAATATAAAAAATATTCTTAAATGTTATGTATAGTAATGAAGCTGTCTGAATTGATAAAAATGATCAGATGTGGCCTCCGTGGCGCAATCGGCTAGCGCGTTCGGCTGTTAACCGAAAGGTTGGTGGTTCGGGCCCACCCGGGGGCGTACAGAAAATCTTTGGCTTGTTTTTGCCCGATTCATACTTAAAAAAAAAGGATGAATATGCATCGCCACGTATTAAAAGAACTTTAATTTTTATTTAAAAAATATTCTTAAACGTTAGCTATAATAATGAAGCGGTCTGAATTGATTCAAATGATCGGTTGTGGCCTCCGTGGCGCAATCGGCTAGCGCGTTCGGCTGTTAACCGAAAGGTTGGTGGTTCGAGTCCACCCGCGGGCGTACAGGAAAGTATCGGCTTCTCTTTACACGATTCATACGTAAAAAATAAGGATGAATATGCAACGCCACGTATTAAAAGAACTGTTATTTTTATTTTAATATAAAAAATAGTCTTAAATGTTATGTATAGTAATGAAGCGGACTGAATTGATAAAGATGATCAGATGTGGCCTCCGTGGCGCAATCGGCTAGCGCGTTCGGCAGTTAACCGAAAGGTTGGTGGTTCGAGTCCACCCGGGGGCGTACAGAAAATCTTTGGCTTGTTTTTCCCCGATTCATACTTAAAAAAAAGGATGAATATGCATCGCCACGTATTAAAAGAACTGTTATTTTTATTTTTATTTAAAAAATATTCTTAAACGTTAGCTATAGTAATGAAGCGGTCTGAATTGATACCAATGATCGGATGTGGCCTCCGTGGCGCAATCGGCTAGCACGTTCGGCTGTTAACCGAAAGGTTGGTGGTTCGATCCCACCCGGGGGCGTACAGGAAATCATCGGCTTCTTTTTACACGATTCATACGTAAAAAGTAAAGACATATTTGCATCGCCACGTATTAAAAGAACTGTTATTTTTATTTTTATTTAAAAAATATTCTTAAACGTTAGCTATAGTAATGAAGCGGTCTGAATTGATACCAATGATCGGATGTGGCCTCCGTGGCGCAATCGGCTACCGCGTTTGGCTGTTAACCGAAAGGTTGGTGGTTCGAGCCCACCCGGGGGCGTACAGGAAATCATCGGCTTCTTTTTACACGATTCATACGTAAAAAATAAGGATGAATATGCATCGCCACGTATTAAAAGAACTGTTATTTTTATTTTAATATAAAAAATATTCTTAAACGTTAGCTATAGTAATGAAGCGGTCTGAATTGATACAAATGATCGGATGTGGCCTCCGTGGCGCAATCGGCTAGCGCGTTTGGCTGTTAACCGAAAGGTTGGTGGTTCTAGTCCACCCGCGGGCGTACAGGAAAATATCGGCTTCTCTTTACACGATTCATACGTAAAAAATAAGGATGAATATGCATCGCCACGTACTAAAAGAACTGTTTTTTTTATGTTATCATAAAAAATATTCTTAAATGTTATGTATAGTAATGAAGCGGTCTGAATTGATAAGGATAATCAGATGTGGCCTCCGTGGCGCAATCGGCTAGCGCGTTCGGCTGTTAACCGAAAGGTTGGTGGTTCGGGCCCACCCGGGGGCGTACAGAAATTCTTTGGCTTGTTTTTGCCCGATTCATACTTAAAAAAAAGGATGAATATGCATCGCCACGGATTAAAAGAACTGTTATTTTTATTTTAATTTAAAAAATATTCTTAAACATCAGCTATAGTAATGAAGCGGTCTGAATTGATACAAATGATCGGATGTGGCCTCCGTGGCGCAATCGGCTAGCGTGTTCGGCTGTTAACCGAAAGGTTGGTGATTCGAGCCCACCCGCGGGCGTACAGGAAAATATCGGCTTCTTTTTACACGATTCATACGTAAAAAATAAGGATGAATATGCATCGCCACGTATTAAAAGAACTGTTATTTTTATTTTAATATAAAAAATATTCTTAAATGTTATGTATAGTAATGAAGCCGTCTGAATTGATAAAGATGATCAGATGTGGTTTCCGCGGCGCAATCGGCTAACGCGTTCGTCTGTTAACCGAAAGGTTGGTGGTTCGAGCCCACCCGGGGGCGTACAGAAAATCTTTGGCTTGTTTTTGCCCGATTCATACTTAAAAAAAAAGGATGAATATGCATCGCCACGTTTTAAAAGAACTTTTATTTTTATTTAAAAAATATTCTTAAACGTTAGCTATAGTAATGAAGCGTTCTGAATTGATACAAATGATCGGATGTGGCCTCCGTGGCGCAATCGGGTAGCGCGTTCGGCTGTTAACCGAAAGATTGGTGGTTCGAGCTCACCCGCGGGAGTACAGGAAAATATCGGCTTCTTTTTACACGATTCATACGTAAAAAATAAGGATGAATATGCATCGCCACGTATTAAAAGAACTGTTATTTTTATTTTTATTTAAAAAATATTCTTAAACGTTAGCTATAGTAATGAAGCGGTCTGAATTGATAAAAATGATCAGATGTGGCCTCCGTGGCGCGTTCGGCTGTTAACCGAAAGGTTGGTGCTTCGAGCCAACCCGGGGGCATACAGAAAATCTTTGGCTTGTTTTTGACCGATTCATACTTAAAAAAAAAGGATGAATATGCATCGCCACGTATTAAAAGAACTGTTATTTTTATTTTTATTTAAAAAATATTCTTAAACATCAGCTATAGTAATGAAGCGGTCTGAATTGATACAAATGATCGGATGTGGCCTCCGTGGCGCAATCGGCTAGCGCGCTCGTCTGTTAACCGAAAGGTTGGTGGTTCGAGGCCACCCGGGGGCGTACAGAAAAACTTTGGCTTGTTTTTGCCCGATTCATTCTTTAAAAAAAGGATGAATATGCATCGCCACGTATTAAAAGAACTTTTATTTTTATTTAAAAAATATTCTTAAACGTTAGCTATAGTAATGAAGCGGTCTGAATTGATACAAATGATCGGATGTGGCCTCCGTGGCGCAATCGGCTAGCGCGTTCGGCTGTTAACCGAAAGGTTGGTGGTTCGAGCCCACCCGGGGGCGTACAGGAAATCATCGGCTTCTTTTTACACGATTCATACGTAAAAAATAAGGATGAAAATGCATCGCCACGGATTAAAAGAACTGTTATTTTTATTTTAATATAAAAAATAGTCTTAAATGTTATGTATAGTAATGAAGCGGACTGAATTGATAAAGATTATCAGATGTGGCCTCCGTGGCGCAATCGGCTAACGCGTTCGGCTGTTAACCGAAAGGTTGGTGGTTCGAGCCCACCCGGGGGCGTGCAGAAAATCTTTGGCTTGTTTTTGCCCGATTCATACTTAAAAAAAAGGATGAATATGCATCGCCACGTATTAAAAGAACTGTTATTTTTATTTTTATTTAAAAAATATTCTTAAACGTTAGCTATAGTAATGAAGCGGTCTGAATTGATACGAATGACCGGATGTGGCCTCCGTGGCGCAATCGGCTAGCGCGTTCGGCTGTTAACCGAAAGGTTGGTGGTTCGAGCCCACCCGGGGGCGTACAGGAAATCATCGGCTTCTTTTTACACGATTCATACGTAAAAAGTAAGGATGAATATGCATCGCCACGTATTAAAAGAACTGTTATTTTTATTTTAATATAAAAAATATTCTTAAATGTTATGTATAGTAATGAAGCGGTCTGAATTGATAAAGATGATCAAATGTGGCCTCCGTGGCGCAATCGGCTAGCGCGTTCGGCTGTTAACCGAAAGGTTGGTGGTTCGAGCCCACCCGGGGGCGTACAGAAAATCTTTGGCTTGTTTTTGCCCGATTCATACTTAAAAAAAAGGATGAATATGCATCGCCACGTATTAAAAGAACTGTTATTTTTATTTTTATTTAAAAAATATTCTTAAACGTTAGCTATAGTAATGAAGCGGTCTGAATTGATAAAAATGATCAGATGTGGCCTCCGTGGCGCAATCGGCTGTTAACCGAAAGGTTGGTGGTTCGAGCCCACCCGGGGGCGTACAGAAAGTCTTTGGCTTGTTTTTGCCCGATTCACACTTACAAAAAAGGATGAATATGCATCGCCACGTATTAAAAGAACTGTTATTTTTATTTTTATTTAAAAAATATTCTTAAACATCAGCTATAGTAATGAAGCGGTCTAAATTGATACAAATGATCGGATGTGGCCTACGTGGCGCAATCGGCTAGCGCGCTCGGCTGTTAACCGAAAGGTTGGTGGTTCGAGCCCACCCGGGGGCGTACAAGAAATCATCGGCTTCTTCTTATACGATTCATACGTAAAAAATAAGGATGAATATGCATCGCCACGTATTGAAAGAACTGTTATTTTTATTTTTATTTAAAAAATATTCTTAAACGTTAGCTATAGTAATGAAGCGGTCTAAATTGATACAAATGATCGGATGTGGCCTACGTGGCGCAATCGGCTAGCGCGTTCGGCTGTTAACCGAAAGGTTGGTGGTTCGGGCCCACCCGGGGGCGTACAGAAATTCTTTGGCTTGTTTTTGCCCGATTCATACTTAAAAAAAAAGGATGAATATGCATCGCCACGTATTAAAAGAACTTTAATTTTTATTTAAAAAATATTCTTAAACGTTAGCTATAATAATGAAGCGGTCTGAATTGATTCAAATGATCGGATGTGGCCTCCGTGGCGCAATCGGCTAGCGCGTTCGGCTGTTAACCGAAAGGTTGGTGGTTCGAGTCCACCCGCGGGCGTACAGGAAAGTATCGGCTTCTCTTTACACGATTCATACGTAAAAAATAAGGATGAATATGCAACGCCACGTATTAAAAGAACTGTTATTTTTATTTTAATATAAAAAATAGTCTTAAATGTTATGTATAGTAATGAAGCGGACTGAATTGATAAAGATGATCAGATGTGGCCTCCGTGGCGCAATCGGCTAGCGCGTTCGGCAGTTAACCGAAAGGTTGGTGGTTCGAGTCCACCCGGGGGCGTACAGAAAATCTTTGGCTTGTTTTTCCCCGATTCATACTTAAAAAAAAGGGTGAATATGCATCGCCACGTATTAAAAGAACTGTTATTTTTATTTTTATTTAAAAAATATTCTTAAACGTTAGCTATAGTAATGAAGCGGTCTGAATTGATACCACTGATCGGATGTGGCCTCCGTGGCGCAATCGGCTAGCACGTTCGGCTGTTAACCGAAAGGTTGGTGGTTCGAGCCCACCCGGGGGCTTACAGGAAATCATCGGCTTCTTTTTACACGATTCATACGTAAAAAGTAAAGACATATTTGCATCGCCACGTATTAAAAGAACTGTTATTTTTATTTTTATTTAAAAAATATTCTTAAACGTTAGCTATAGTAATGAAGCGGTCTGAATTGATACCAATGATCGGATGTGGCCTCCGTGGCGCAATCGGCTACCGCGTTCGGCTGTTAACCGAAAGGTTGGTAGTTCGAGCCCACCCGGGGGCGTACAGGAAATCATCGGCTTCTTTTTACACGATTCATACGTAAAAAATAAGGATGAATATGCATCGCCACGTATTAAAAGAACTTTTATTTTTATTTAAAAAATATTCTTAAACGTTAGCTATAGTAATGAAGCGGTCTGAATTGATACAAATGATCGGATGTGGCCTCCGTGGCGCAATCGGCTAGCGCGTTCGGCTGTTAACCGAAAGGTTGGTGGTTCGAGCCCACCCGGGGGCGTACAGGAAATGATCGGCTTCTTTTTACACGATTCATACGTAAAAAATAAGGATGAATATGCATCGCCACGTATTAAAAGAACTGTTATTTTTATTTTAATATAAAAAATATTCTTAAATGTTATGTATAGTAATGAAGCGGTCTGAATTGATAAAGATGGTCTGATGTGACCTCCGTGGCGCAATCGGCTAGCGGGTTCGGCTGTTAACCGAAAGGTTGGTGGTTCGAGCCCACCCGGGGGCGTACCGAAAATCTTTGTCTTGGTTTTGCCCGATTCATACTTAAAAAAAAAGGATGAATATGCATCGCCACGTATTAAAAGAACTTTTATTTTTATTTAAAAAATATTCTTAAACGTTAGCTATAGTAATGAAGCGGTCTGAATTGATACAAATGATCGGATGCGACCTCCGTGGCGCAATCGGCTAGCGCGTTCGGCTGTTAACCGAAAGGTTGGTGGTTCGAACCCACCCGGGGGCGTACAGGAAATCATCGGCTTCTTTTTAAACGATTCATACGTAAAAAATAAGGATGAATATGCATCGCCACGTATTAAAAGAACTGTTATTTTTATTTTAATATAAAAAATATTCTTAAATGTTATGTATAGTAATGAAGCGGTCTGAATTGATAAAGACGGTCAGATGTAGCCTCCGTGGCGCAATCGGCTAGCGCGTTCGGCTGTTAACCGAAAGGTTGGTGGTTCGGGCCCACCCGGGGGCGTACAGAAAGTCTTTGGCTTGTTTTTGCCCGATTCATACTTAAAAAAAAAGGATGAATATGCATCGCCACGTATTAAAAGAATTTTTATTTAAAAAATATTCTTAAACGTTAGCTATAGTAATGAAGCGGTCTGAATTGATACAAATGATCGGATGTGGCCTCCGTGGCGCAATCGGCTAGCGCGTTCGGCTGTTAACCGAAAGGTTGGTGGTTCGAGTCCACCCGCGGGCGTACAGGAAAATATCGGCTTCTCTTTACACGATTCATACGTAAAAAATAAGGATGAATATGCATCGCCACGTACTAAAAGAACTGTTTTTTTTATGTTATCATAAAAAATATTCTTAAATGTTATGTATAGTAATGAAGCGGTCTGAATTGATAAGGATAATCAGATGTGGCCTCCGTGGCGCAATCGGCTAGCGCGTTCGGCTGTTAACCGAAAGGTTGGTGGTTCGGGCCCACCCGGGGGCGTACAGAAATTCTTTGGCTTGTTTTTGCCCGATTCATACTTAAAAAAAAAGGATGAATATGCATCGCCACGGATTAAAAGAACTGTTATTTTTATTTTAATTTAAAAAATATTCTTAAACATCAGCTATAGTAATGAAGCGGTCTGAATTGATACAAATGATCGGATGTGGCCTCCGTGGCGCAATCGGCTAGCGTGTTCGGCTGTTAACCGAAAGGTTGGTGATTCGAGCCCACCCGCGGGCGTACAGGAAAATATCGGCTTGTTTTTACACGATTCATACTTAAAAAATAAGGATGAATATGCATCGCCACGGATTAAAAGAACTGTTATTTTTATTTTAATATAAAAAATATTCTTAAATGTTATGTATAGTAATGAAGCCGTCTGAATTGATAAAGATGATCAGATGTGGTTTCCGCGGCGCAATCGGCTAACGCGTTCGGCTGTTAACCGAAAGGTTAGTGGTTCGAGCCCACCCGGGGGCGTACAGAAAATCTTTGGCTTGTTTTTGCCCGATTCATACTTAAAAAAAAAGGATGAATATGCATCGCCACGTTTTAAAAGAACTTTTATTTTTATTTAAAAAATATTCTTAAACGTTAGCTATAGTAATGAAGCGTTCTGAATTGATACAAATGATCGGATGTGGCCTCCGTGGCGCAATCGGGTAGCGCGTTCGGCTGTTAACCGAAAGATTGGTGGTTCGAGCTCACCCGCGGGAGTACAGGAAAATATCGGCTTCTTTTTACACGATTCATACGTAAAAAATAAGGATGAATATGCATCGCCACGTATTAAAAGAACTGTTATTTTTATTTTTATTTAAAAAATATTCTTAAACGTTAGCTATAGTAATGAAGCGGTCTGAATTGATAAAAATGATCAGATGTGGCCTCCGTGGCGCAATCGGCTGTTAACCGAAAGGTTGGTGGTTCGAGCCCACCCGGGGGCGTACAGAAAGTCTTTGGCTTGTTTTTGCCCGATTCACACTTACAAAAAAGGATGAATATGCATCGCCACGTATTAAAAGAACTGTTATTTTTATTTTTATTTAAAAAATATTCTTAAACGTTAGCTATAGTAATGAAGCGGTCTGAATTGATAAAAATGATCAGATGTGGCCTCCGTGGCGCGTTCGGCTGTTAACCGAAAGGTTGGTGCTTCGAGCCAACCCGGGGGCATACAGAAAATCTTTGGCTTGTTTTTGACCGATTCATACTTAAAAAAAAAGGATGAATATGCATCGCCACGTATTAAAAGAACTGTTATTTTTATTTTTATTTAAAAAATATTCTTAAACATCAGCTATAGTAATGAAGCGGTCTGAATTGATACAAATGATTGGATGTGGCCTCCGTGGCGCAATCGGCTAGCGCGCTCGACTGTTAACCGAAAGGTTGGTGGTTCGAGGCCACCCGGGGGCGTACAGGAAATCATCGGCTTCTTTTTACACGATTCATACGTAAAAAATAAGGATGAATATGCATCGCCACGTATTAAAAGAACTTTTATTTTTATTTAAAAAATATTCTTAAACGTTAGCTATAGTAATGAAGCGGTCTGAATTGATACAAATGATCGGATGTGGCCTCCGTGGCGCAATCGGCTAGCGCGTTCGGCTGTTAACCGAAAGGTTGGTGGTTCGAGCCCACCCGGGGGCGTACAGGAAATCATCGGCTTCTTTTTACACGATTCATACGTAAAAAATAAGGATGAATATGCATCGCCACGTATTAAAAGAACTGTTATTTTTATTTTAATATAAAAAATATTCTTAAATGTTATGTATAGTAATGAAGCGGTCTGAATTGATAAAGATGATCAAATGTGGCCTCCGTGGCGCAATCGGCTAGCGCGTTCGCCCGTTAACCGAAAGGTTGGTGGTTCGAGCCCACCCGGGGGCGTACAGAAAATCTTTGGCTTGTTTTTGACCGATTCATACTTAAAAAAAAAGGATGAATATGCATCGCCACGTATTAAAAGAACTGTTATTTTTATTTAAAAAATATTCTTAAACATCAGCTATAGTAATGAAGCGGTCTAAATTGATACAAATGATCGGATGTGGCCTCCGTGGCGCAATCGGCTAGCGCGCTCGGCTGTTAACCGAAAGGTTGGTGGTTCGAGCCCACCCGGAGGCGTACAGAAAATCTTTGGCTTGTTTTTGCCCGATTCATTCTTTAAAAAAAGGATGAATATGCATCGCCACGTATTAAAAGAACTTTTATTTTTATTTAAAAAATATTCTTAAACGTTAGCTATAGTAATGAAGCGGTCTGAATTGATACAAATGATCGGATGTGGCCTCCGTGGCGCAATCGGCTAGCGCGTTCGGCTGTTAACCGAAAGGTTGGTGGTTCGAGCCCACCCGGGGGCGTACAGGAAATCATCGGCTTCTTTTTACACGATTCATACGTAAAAAATAAGGATGAATATGCATCGCCACGGATTAAAAGAACTGTTATTTTTATTTTAATATAAAAAATAGTCTTAAATGTTATGTATAGTAATGAAGCGGACTGAATTGATAAAGATGATCAGATGTGGCCTCCGTGGCGCAATCGGCTAGCGCGTTCGGCTGTTAACTGAAAGGTTGGTGGTTCGAGCCCACCCGGGGGCGTACAGAAAATCTTTGGCTTGTTTTTGCCCGATTCATACTTAAAAAAAAGGATGAATATGCATCGCCACGTATTAAAAGAACTGTTATTTTTATTTTTATTTAAAAAATATTCTTAAACGTTAGCTATAGTAATGAAGCGGTCTGAATTGATACCAGTGATCGGATGTGGCCTCCGTGGCGCAATCGGCTAGCGCGTTCGGCTGTTAACCGAAAGGTAGGTGGTTCGAGCCCACCCGCGGGCGTACAGGAAAATATCGGCTTCTTTTTACACGATTCATACGTAAAAAATAAGGATGAATATGCATCGCCACGTATTAAAAGAACTGTTATTTTTATTTTAATATAAAAAATAGTCTTAAATGTTATGTATAGTAATGAAGCGGACTGAATTGATAAAGATAATCAGATGTGGCCTCCGTGGCGCAATCGGCTAGCGCGTTCGGCTGTTAACCGAAAGGTTGGTGGTTCGAGCCCACCCGGGGGCGTACAGAAAATCTTTGGCTTGTTTTTGCCCGATTCATACTTAAAAAAAGGATGAATATGCATCGCCACGTATTAAAAGAACTGTTATTTTTATTTTTATTTAAAAAATATTCTTAAACGTTAGCTATAGTAATGAAGCGGTCTGAATTGATACCAATGACCGGATGTGGCCTCCGTGGCGCAATCGTCTAGCGCGTTCGGCTGTTAACCGAAAGGTTGGTGGTTCGAGCCCATCCGGGGGCGTACAGGAAATCATCGGCTTCTTTTTACACGATTCATACGTAAAAAATAAGGATGAATATGCATCGCCACGTATTAAAAGAACTTTTATTTTTATTTAAAAAATATTCTTAAACGTTAGCTATAGTAATGAAGCGGTCTGAATTGATACAAATGATCGGATGTGGCCTCCGTGGCGCAATCGGCTAGCGCGTTCGGCTGTTAACCGAAAGGTTGGTGGTTCGAGCCCACCCGGGGGCGTACAGGAAATCATCGGCTTCTTTTTACACGATTCATACGTAAAAAATAAGGATGAATATGCATCGCCACGTATTAAAAGAACTGTTATTTTTATTTTAATATAAAAAATATTCTTAAATGTTATGTATAGTAATGAAGCGGTCTGAATTGATAAAGATAATCAGATGTGGCCTCCGTGGCGCAATCGGCTAGCGCGTTCGGCTGTTAACCGAAAGGTTGGAGGTTCGAGCCCACCCGGGGGCGTACAGGAAATGATCGGCTTCTTTTTACACGATTCATACGTAAAAAATAAGGATGAATATGCATCGCCACGTATTAAAAGAACTGTTATTTTTATTTTAATATAAAAAATATTCTTAAATGTTATGTATAGTAATGAAGCGGTCTGAATTGATAAAGATGATCAGATGTGGCCTCCGTGGCGCAATCGGCTAGCGCGTTCGGCTGTTAACCGAAAGGTTGGTGGTTCGAGCCCACCCGCGGACGTACAGGAAAATATCGGCTTCTTTTTACACGATTCATACGTAAAAAATAAGGATGAATATGCATCGCCACGTATTAAAAGAACTGTTATTTTTATTTTTATTTAAAAAATATTCTTAAACGTTAGCTATAGTAATGAAGCGGTCTGAATTGATACCAATGGTCGGATGTGGCCTCCGTGGCGCAATCGGCTAGCGCGTTCGGCTGTTAACCGAAAGGTTGGTGGTTCGAGCCCACCCGGGGGCGTACAGGAAATCATCGGCTTCTTTTTACACGATTCATACGTAAAAAATAAGGATGAATATGCATCGCAACGTATTAAAAGAACTTTTATTTTTATTTAAAAAATATTCTTAAACGTTATCTATAGTAATGAAGCGGTCTGAATTGATACAAATGATCGGAGGTGGCCTCCGTGGCGCAATCGGCTAGCGCGTTCGGCTGTTAACCGAAAGGTTGGTGGTTCGAGCCCACCCGGGGGCGTACAGGAAATCATCGGCTTCTTTTTACACGATTCATACGTAAAAAATAAGGATGAATATGCATCGCCACGTATTAAAAGAACTGTTATTTTTATTTTAATATAAAAAATATTCTTAAACGTTAGCTATAGTAATGAAGCGGTCTGAATTGATACCAATGATCGGATGTGGCCTCCGTGGTGCAATCGGCTAGCGCATTCGGCTGTTAACCGAAAGGTTGGTGGTTCGAGCCCACCCGGGGGCGTACAAGAAATCATCGGCTTCTTCTTACACGATTCATACGTAAAAAATAAGGATGAATATGCATCGCCACGTATTGAAAGAACTGTTATTTTCATTTTTATTTAAAAAATATTCTTAAACGTTAGCTATAGTAATGAAGCCTTCTGAATTGATACAAATGATCGGATGTGGCCTCCGTGGCGCAACCGGCTAGCGCGTTCGGCTGATAACCGAAAGGTTGGTGGTTCGAGTCCACCCGCGGGCGTACAGGAAAATATCGGCTTCTCTTTACACGATTCATACGTAAAAAATAAGGATGAATATGCATCGCCACGTACTAAAAGAACTGTTATTTTTATGTTAATATAAAAAATATTCTTAAATGTTATGTATAGTAATGAAGCGGTCTGAATTGATAAAGATGATCGGATGTGGCCTCCGTGGCGCAATCGGCTACCGCGTTCGGCTGTTAACCGAAAGGTTGGTGGTTCGAGTCCACCCGGGGGCGTACAGAAAATCTTTGGCTTGTTTTTGCAAGATTCATACTTAAAAAAAAGGATGAATATGCATCGCCACGTATTAAAAGAACTGTTATTTTTATTTTTATTTAAAAAATATTCTTAAACGTTAGCTATAGTAATGAAGCGGTCTGAATTGATACAAATGATCGGATGTGGCCTCCGTGGCGCAATCGGCTAGCGCGTTCGGCTGTTAACCGAAAGGTTGGTGGTTCGAGTCCACCCGCGGGCGTACAGGAAAATATCGGCTTCTCTTTACACGATTCATACGTAAAAAATAAGGATGAATATGCATCGCCACGTACTAAAAGAACTGTTATTTTTATGTTAATATAAAAAATATTCTTAAATGTTATGTATAGTAATGAAGCGGTCTGAATTGATAAAGTTAATCAGATGTGGCCTCCGTGGCGCAATCGGCTAGCGCGTTCGGCTGTTAACCGAAAGGTTGGAGGTTCGTGCCCACCCGGGGGCGTACAGGAAATGATCGGCTTCTTTTTACACGATTCATACGTAAAAAATAAGGATGAATATGCATCGCCACGTATTAAAAGAACTGTTATTTTTATTTTAATATAAAAAATATTCTTAAATGTTATGTATAGTAATGAAGCGGTCTGAATTGATAAAGATGATCAGATGTGGCCTCCGTGGCGCAATCGGCTAGCGCGTTCGGCTGTTAACCGAAAGGTTGGTGGTTCGAGCCCACCCGCGGACGTACAGGAAAATATCGGCTTCTTTTTACACGATTCATACGTAAAAAATAAGGATGAATATGCATCGCCACGTATTAAAAGAACGGTTATTTTTATTTTTATTTAAAAAATATTCTTAAACGTTAGCTATAGTAATGAAGCGGTCTGAATTGATACCAATGATCGGATGTGGCCTCCGTGGCGCAATCGGCTAGCGCGTTCGGCTGTTAACCGAAAGGTTGGTGGTTCGAGCCCACCCGGGGGCGTACAGGAAATCATCGGCTTCTTTTTACACGATTCATACGTAAAAAATAAGGATGAATATGCATCGCAACGTATTAAAAGAACTTTTATTTTTATTTAAAAAATATTCTTAAACGTTAGCTATAGTAATGAAGCGGTCTGAATTGATACAAATGATCGGAGGTGGCCTCCGTGGCGCAATCGGCTAGCGCGTTCGGCTGTTAACCGAAAGGTTGGTGGTTCGAGCCCACCCGGGGGCGTACAGGAAATCATCGGCTTCTTTTTACACGATTCATACGTAAAAAGTAAGGATGAATATGCATCGCCACGTATTAAAAGAACTGTTATTTTTATTTTAATATAAAAAATATTCTTAAACGTTAGCTATAGTAATGAAGCGGTCTGAATTGATACCAATGATCGGATGTGGCCTCCGTGGTGCAATCGGCTAGCGCATTCGGCTGTTAACCGAAAGGTTGGTGGTTCGAGCCCACCCGGGGGCGTACAAGAAATCATCGGCTTCTTCTTACACGATTCATAAGTAAAAAATAAGGATGAATATGCATCGCCACGTATTGAAAGAACTGTTATTTTCATTTTTATTTAAAAAATATTCTTAAACGTTAGCTATAGTAATGAAGCGGTCTGAATTGATACAAATGATCGGATGTGGCCTCCGTGGCGCAATCGGCTAGCGCGTTCGGCTGTTAACCGAAAGGTTGGTGGTTCGAGTCCACCCGCGGGCGTACAGGAAAATATCGGCTTCTGTTTACACGATTCATACGTAAAAAATAAGGATGAATATGCATCGCCACGTACTAAAAGAACTGTTATTTTTATGTTAATATAAAAAATATTCTTAAATGTTATGTATAGTAATGAAGCGGTCTGAATTGATAAAGATGATCGGATGTGGCCTCCGTGGCGCAATCGGCTACCGCGTTCGGCTGTTAACCGAAAGGTTGGTGGTTCGAGTCCACCCGGGGGCGTACAGAAAATCTTTGGCTTGTTTTTGCAAGATTCATACTTAAAAAAAAGGATGAATATGCATCGCCACGTATTAAAAGAACTGTTATTTTTATTTTTATTTAAAAAATATTCTTAAACGTTAGCTATAGTAATGAAGCGGTCTGAATTGATACCAATGATCGGATGTGGCCTCCGTGGCGCAATCGGCTACCGCGTTCGGCTGTTAACCGAAAGGTTGGTGGTTCGATCCCACCCGGGGGCGTACAGGAAATCATCGGCTTCTTTTTACACGATTCATACGTAAAAAATAAGGATGAATATGCATCGCCACGTATTAAAAGAACTTTTATTTTTATTTAAAAAATATTCTTAAACGTTAGCTATAGTAATGAAGCGGTCTGAATTGATACAAATGATCGGATGTGGCCTCCGTGGCGCAATCGGCTAGCGCGTTCGGCTGTTAACCGAAAGGTTGGTGGTTCGAGCCCACCCGGGGGCGTACAGGAAATGATCGGCTTCTTTTTACACGATTCATACGTAAAAAATAAGGATGAATATGCATCGCCACGTATTAAAAGAACTGTTATTTTTATTTTAATATAAAAAATATTCTTAAATGTTATGTATAGTAATGAAGCGGTCTGAATTGATAAAGATGGTCTGATGTGGCCTCCGTGGCGCAATCGGCTAGCGCGTTCGGCTGGTAACCGAAAGGTTGGTGGTTCGAACCCACCCGGGGGCGTACAGAAAATCTTTGGCTTGTTTTTGCCCGATTCATACTTAAAAAAAAGGATGAATATGCATCGCAACATATTAAAAGAACTGTTATTTTTATTTTTATTTAAAAAATATTCTTAAACGTTAGCTATAGTAATGAAGCGGTCTGAATTGATACAAATAATAGGATGTGTCCTCCGTGGCGCAATCGGCTAGCGCGTTTGGCTGTTAACCGAAAGGTTGGTGGCTCGAGCCCACCCGCGGGCGTACAGGAAAATATCGGCTTCTTTTTACACGATTCATACGTAAAAAATAAGGATGAATATGCATCGCCACGTATTAAAAGAACTTTTATTTTTATTTAAAAAATATTCTTAAACATTAGCTATAGTAATGAAGCGGTCTGAATTGATACAAATGATCGGATGTGACCTCCGTGGCGCAATCGGCTAGCGCGTTCGGCTGTTAACCGAAAGTTTGGTGGTTCGAGCCCATCCGGGGGCGTACAGAAAATCTTTGGCTTGTTTTTGCCCGATTAATACTTAAAAAATAAGGATGAATATGCATCGCCACGTATTAAAAGAATTTTTATTTAAAAAATATTCTTAAACGTTAGCTATAGTAATGAAGCGGTCTGAATTGATACGAATGATCGGATGTGACCTCCGTGGCGCAATCGGCTAGCGCGTTCGGCTGTTAACCGAAAGGTTGGTGGTTCGAGCCCACCCGCGGGCGTACAGGAAAATATCGGCTTCTTTTTACAAGATTCATACGTAAAAAATAAGGATGAATATGCATCGCCACGTATTAAAAGAACTGTTATTTTTATTTTAATATAAAAAATAGTCTTAAATGTTATGTATAGTAATGAAGCGGACTGAATTGATAAAGAAGATCAAATGTGGCCTCCGTGGCGCAATCGGCTAGCGCGTTCGGCTGTTAACCGAAAGGTTGGAGGTTCGTGCCCACCCGGGGGCGTACAGGAAATGATCGGCTTCTTTTTACACGATTCATACGTAAAAAATAAGGATGAATATGCATCGCCACGTATTAAAAGAACGGTTATTTTTATTTTAATATAAAAAATATTCTTAAATGTTATGTATAGTAATGAAGCGGTCTGAATTGATAAAGATGATCAGATGTGGCCTCCGTGGCGCAATCGGCTAGCGCGTTCGGCTGTTAACCGAAAGGTTGGTGGTTCGAGCCCACCCGCGGACGTACAGGAAAATATCGGCTTCTTTTTACACGATTCATACGTAAAAAATAAGGATGAATATGCATCGCCACGTATTAAAAGAACGGTTATTTTTATTTTTATTTAAAAAATATTCTTAAACGTTAGCTATAGTAATGAAGCGGTCTGAATTGATACCAATGATCGGATGTGGCCTCCGTGGCGCAATCGGCTAGCGCGTTCGGCTGTTAACCGAAAGGTTGGTGGTTCGAGCCCACCCGGGGGCGTACAGGAAATCATCGGCTTCTTTTTACACGATTCATACGTAAAAAATAAGGATGAATATGCATCGCAACGTATTAAAAGAACTTTTATTTTTATTTAAAAAATATTCTTAAACGTTAGCTATAGTAATGAAGCGGTCTGAATTGATACAAATGATCGGAGGTGGCCTCCGTGGCGCAATCGGCTAGCGCGTTCGGCTGTTAACCGAAAGGTTGGTGGTTCGAGCCCACCCGGGGGCGTACAGGAAATCATCGGCTTCTTTTTACACGATTCATACGTAAAAAGTAAGGATGAATATGCATCGCCACGTATTAAAAGAACTGTTATTTTTATTTTAATATAAAAAATATTCTTAAACGTTAGCTATAGTAATGAAGCGGTCTGAATTGATACCAATGATCGGATGTGGCCTCCGTGGTGCAATCGGCTAGCGCATTCGGCTGTTAACCGAAAGGTTGGTGGTTCGAGCCCACCCGGGGGCGTACAAGAAATCATCGGCTTCTTCTTACACGATTCATAAGTAAAAAATAAGGATGAATATGCATCGCCACGTATTGAAAGAA
This sequence comes from Maratus speculifer, assembly GCA_964019185.1. Taxonomy (NCBI): domain Eukaryota; kingdom Metazoa; phylum Arthropoda; class Arachnida; order Araneae; family Salticidae; genus Maratus; species Maratus speculifer. The sequence continues at coordinate 224,302,772 of OZ025299.1, read as the reverse complement.
CTGTTATTTTCATTTTTATTTAAAAAATATTCTTAAACGTTAGCTATAGTAATGAAGCGGTCTGAATTGATACAAATGATCGGATGTGGCCTCCGTGGCGCAATCGGCTAGCGCGTTCGGCTGTTAACCGAAAGGTTGGTGGTTCGAGTCCACCCGCGGGCGTACAGGAAAATATCGGCTTCTGTTTACACGATTCATACGTAAAAAATAAGGATGAATATGCATCGCCACGTACTAAAAGAACTGTTATTTTTATGTTAATATAAAAAATATTCTTAAATGTTATGTATAGTAATGAAGCGGTCTGAATTGATAAAGATGATCGGATGTGGCCTCCGTGGCGCAATCGGCTACCGCGTTCGGCTGTTAACCGAAAGGTTGGTGGTTCGAGTCCACCCGGGGGCGTACAGAAAATCTTTGGCTTGTTTTTGCAAGATTCATACTTAAAAAAAAGGATGAATATGCATCGCCACGTATTAAAAGAACTGTTATTTTTATTTTTATTTAAAAAATATTCTTAAACGTTAGCTATAGTAATGAAGCGGTCTGAATTGATACCAATGATCGGATGTGGCCTCCGTGGCGCAATCGGCTACCGCGTTCGGCTGTTAACCGAAAGGTTGGTGGTTCGATCCCACCCGGGGGCGTACAGGAAATCATCGGCTTCTTTTTACACGATTCATACGTAAAAAATAAGGATGAATATGCATCGCCACGTATTAAAAGAACTTTTATTTTTATTTAAAAAATATTCTTAAACGTTAGCTATAGTAATGAAGCGGTCTGAATTGATACAAATGATCGGATGTGGCCTCCGTGGCGCAATCGGCTAGCGCGTTCGGCTGTTAACCGAAAGGTTGGTGGTTCGAGCCCACCCGGGGGCGTACAGGAAATGATCGGCTTCTTTTTACACGATTCATACGTAAAAAATAAGGATGAATATGCATCGCCACGTATTAAAAGAACTGTTATTTTTATTTTAATATAAAAAATATTCTTAAATGTTATGTATAGTAATGAAGCGGTCTGAATTGATAAAGATGGTCTGATGTGGCCTCCGTGGCGCAATCGGCTAGCGCGTTCGGCTGGTAACCGAAAGGTTGGTGGTTCGAACCCACCCGGGGGCGTACAGAAAATCTTTGGCTTGTTTTTGCCCGATTCATACTTAAAAAAAAGGATGAATATGCATCGCAACATATTAAAAGAACTGTTATTTTTATTTTTATTTAAAAAATATTCTTAAACGTTAGCTATAGTAATGAAGCGGTCTGAATTGATACAAATAATAGGATGTGTCCTCCGTGGCGCAATCGGCTAGCGCGTTTGGCTGTTAACCGAAAGGTTGGTGGCTCGAGCCCACCCGCGGGCGTACAGGAAAATATCGGCTTCTTTTTACACGATTCATACGTAAAAAATAAGGATGAATATGCATCGCCACGTATTAAAAGAACTTTTATTTTTATTTAAAAAATATTCTTAAACGTTAGCTATAGTAATGAAGCGGTCTGAATTGATACAAATGATCGGATGTGACCTCCGTGGCGCAATCGGCTAGCGCGTTCGGCTGTTAACCGAAAGTTTGGTGGTTCGAGCCCATCCGGGGGCGTACAGAAAATCTTTGGCTTGTTTTTGCCCGATTAATACTTAAAAAAAAAGGATGAATATGCATCGCCACGTATTAAAAGAACTTTTATTTTTATTTAAAAAATATTCTTAAACGTTAGCTATAGTAATGAAGCGGTCTGAATTGATAAAGACGATCAGATGTGGCATCCGTGGCGCAATCGGCTAGCGCGTTCGGCTGTTAACCGAAAGGTTGGTGGTTCGAGCCCACCCGCGGACGTACAGGAAAATATCGGCTTCTTTTTACACGATTCATACGTAAAAAATAAGGATGAATATGCATCGCCACGTATTAAAAGAACTGTTATTTTTATTTTTGTTTAAAAAATATTCTTAAACGTTAGCTATAGTAATGAAGCGGTCTGAATTGATACCAATGATCGGATGTGGCCTCCGTGGCGCAATCGGCTAGCGCGTTCGGCTGTTAACCGAAAGGTTGGTGGTTCGAGCCCCCCCGGGGGCGTACAGGAAATCATCGGCTTCTTTGTACACGATTCATACGTAAAAAATAAGGATGAATATGCATCGCCACGTATTAAAAGAACTGTTATTTTTATTTTAATATAAAAAATAGTCTTAAATGTTATGTATAGTAATGAAGCGGTCTGAATTGATAAAGATGATCAGATGTGGCCTCCGTGGCGCAATCGGCTAGCGCGTTCGGCTGTTAACCGAAAGGTTGGTGGTTCGGGCCCACCCGAGGGCGTACAGAAAGTCTTTGGCTTGTTTTTGCCCGATTCATTTTTTAAAAAAAAGGATGAATATGCATCGCCACGTATTAAAAGAATTTTTATTTAAAAAATATTCTTAAACGTTAGCTATAGTAATGAAGCGGTCTGAATTGATACAAATGATCGGATGTGGCCTCCGTGGCGCAATCGGCTAGCGCGTTCGGCTGTTAACCGAAAGGTTGGTGGTTCGAGCCCACCCAGGGGCGTACAGGAAATCATCGGCTTCTTTTTACACGATTCATACATAAAAAATAATGATGAATATGCATCGCCACGTATTAAAATAACTGTTATTTTTATTTGAATATAAAAAATATTCTTAAATGTTATGTATAGTAATGAAGCGGTCTGAATTGATAAAAATGATCAGATGTGACTTCCGTGGCGCAATCGGCTAGCGCGTTCGGATGTTAACCGAAAGGTTGGTGGTTCGAGCCCACCCGGGGGCGTAGAGAAAATCTTTGGCTTGTTTTTGCCCGATTCATACTTAAAAAAAAGGATGAATATGCATCGCCACATATTAAAAGAACTGTTATTTTTATTTTTATTTAAAAAATATTCTTAAACGTTAGCTATAGTAATGAAGCGGTCTGAATTGATACAAATGATCGGATGTGGCCTCCGTGGCGCAATCGGCTAGCGCGTTCGGCTGTTAACCGAAAGGTTGGTGGTTCGAGCCCACCCGGGGGCGTACAGGAAATCATCGGCTTCTTTTTACACGATTCATACGTAAAAAATAAGGATGAATATGCATCGCCACGGATTAAAAGAAGTGTTATTTTTATTTTAATATAAAAAATATTCTTAAATGTTATGTATAGTAATGAAGCCGTCTGAATTGATAAAGACGATCAGAAGTGGCTTCCGTGGCGCAATCGGCTAGCGCGTTCGGCTGTTAACCGAAAGGTTGGTGGTTCGAGCCCACCCGCGGACGTACAGGAAAATATCGGCTTCTTTTTACACGATTCATACGTAAAAAATAAGGATGAATATGCATCGCCACGTATTAAAAGAACTGTTATTTTTATTTTTGTTTAAAAAATATTCTTAAACGTTAGCTATAGTAATGAAGCGGTCTGAATTGATACCAATGATCGGATGTGGCCTCCGTGGCGCAATCGGCTAGCGCGTTCGGCTGTTAACCGAAAGTTTGGTGGTTCGAGCCCCCCCGGGGGCGTACAGGAAATCATCGGCTTCTTTTTACACGATTCATACGTAAAAAATAAGGATGAATATGCATCGCCACGTATTAAAAGAACTGTTATTTTTATTTTAATATAAAAAATAGTCTTAAATGTTATGTATAGTAATGAAGCGGTCTGAATTGATAAAGATGATCAGATGTGGCCTCCGTGGCGCAATCGGCTAGCGCGTTCGGCTGTTAACCGAAAGGTTGGTGGTTCGGGCCCACCCGAGGGCGTACAGAAAGTCTTTGGCTTGTTTTTGCCCGATTCATTTTTTAAAAAAAAGGATGAATATGCATCGCCACGTATTAAAAGAATTTTTATTTAAAAAATATTCTTAAACGTTAGCTATAGTAATGAAGCGGTCTGAATTGATACAAATGATCGGATATGGCCTCCGAGGCGCAATCGGCTAGCGCGTTCGGCTGTTAACCGAAAGGTTGGTGGTTCGAGCCCACCCAGGGGCGTACAGGAAATCATCGGCTTCTTTTTACACGATTCATACATAAAAAATAATGATGAATATGCATCGCCACGTATTAAAATAACTGTTATTTTTATTTGAATATAAAAAATATTCTTAAATGTTATGTATAGTAATGAAGCGGTCTGAATTGATAAAGATGATCAGATGTGACTTCCGTGGCGCAATCGGCTAGCGCGTTCGGATGTTAACCGAAAGGTTGGTGGTTCGAGCCCACCCGGGGGCGTAGAGAAAATCTTTGGCTTGTTTTTGCCCGATTCATACTTAAAAAAAAGGATGAATATGCATCGCCACATATTAAAAGAACTGTTATTTTTATTTTTATTTAAAAAATATTCTTAAACGTTAGCTATAGTAATGAAGCGGTCTGAATTGATACAAATGATCGGATGTGGCCTCCGTGGCGCAATCGGCTAGCGCGTTCGGCTGTTAACCGAAAGGTTGGTGGTTCGAGCCCACCCGGGGGCGTACAGGAAATCATCGGCTTCTTTTTACACGATTCATACGTAAAAAATAAGGATGAATATGCATCGCCACGGATTAAAAGAAGTGTTATTTTTATTTTAATATAAAAAATATTCTTAAATGTTATGTATAGTAATGAAGCCGTCTGAATTGATAAAGACGATCAGAAGTGGCTTCCGTGGCGCAATCGGCTAGCGCGTTCGGCTGTTAACCGAAAGGTTGGTGGTTCGAGCCCACCCGGGGGCGTACAGAAAATCTTTGGCTTGTTTTTGACCGATTCATACTTAAAAAAAAAGGATGAATATGCATCGCCACGTATTAAAAGAACAGTTATTTTTATTTTTATTTAAAAAATATTCTTAAACGTTAGCTATAGTAATGAAGCGGTCTGAATTGATAAAAATGATCGGATGTGGCCTCCGTGGCGCAATCGGCTAGCGCGTTCGGCTGTTAACCGAAAGGTTTGTGGTTCGAGCCCACCCGCGGGCGTACAGGAATATATCGGCTTCTTTTTACAAGATTCATACGTAAAAAATAAGGATGAATATGCATCGCCACGTATTAAAAGAACTGTTATTTTTATTTTAATATAAAAAATAGTCTTAAATGTTATGTATAGTAATGAAGCGGACTGAATTGATAAAGAAAATCAAATGTGGCCTCCGTGGCGCAATCGGCTAGCGCGTTCGGCTGTTAACCGAAAGGTTGGTGGTTCGAGCCCACCCGGAGGCGTACAGGAAATGATCGGCTTCTTTTTACACGATTCATACGTAAAAAATAAGGATGAATATGCAACGCCACGTATTAAAAGAACTGTTATTTTTATTTTAATATAAAAAATATTCTTAAATGTTATGTATAGTAATGAAGCGGTCTGAATTGATAAAGATGGTCTGATGTGGCCTCCGTGGCGCAATCGGCTAGCGCGTTCGGCTGTTAACCGAAAGGTTGGTGGTTCGAGCCCACCCGGGGGCGTACAGGAAATCATCGGCTTCTTTTTACACGATTCATACGTAAAAAGTAAAGACATATTTGCATCGCCACGTATTAAAAGAACTGTTATTTTTATTTTTATTTAAAAAATATTCTTAAACGTTAGCTATAGTAATGAAGCGGTCTGAATTGATACCAATGATCGGAAGTGGCCTCCGAGGCGCAATCGGCTACCGCGTTCGGCTGTTAACCGAAAGGTTGGTGGTTCGAGCCCACCCGGGGGCGTACAGGAAATCATCGGCTTCTTTTTACACGATTCATACGTAAAAAATAAGGATGAATATGCATCGCCACGTATTAAAAGAACTTTTATTTTTATTTAAAAAATATTCTTAAACGTTAGCTATAGTAATGAAGCGGTCTGAATTGATACAAAGGGTCGGATGTGTCCTCCGTGGCGCAATCGGCTAGCGCGTTCGGCTGTTAACCGAAAGGTTGGTGGTTCGAGCCCACCCGGGGGCGTACAGGAAATCATCGGCTTCTTTTTACACGATTCATACGTAAAAAATAAGGATGAATATGCATCGCCACGTATTAAAAGAACTGTTATTTTTATTTTAATATAAAAAATATTCTTAAATGTTATGTATAGTAATGAAGCGGTCTGAATTGATAAAGATGATCAGATGTGGCCTCCGTGGCGCAATCGGCTAGCGCGTTCGGCTGTTAACCGAAAGGTTGGTGGTTCGAGCCCACCCGGGGGCGTACAGGAAATGATCGGCTTCTTTTTACACGATTCATACGTAAAAAATAAGGATGAATATGCATCGCCACGTATTAAAAGAACTGTTATTTTTATTTTAATATAAAAAATATTCTTAAATGTTCTGTATAGTAATGAAGCGGTCTGAATTGATAAAGACGATCAGATGTGGCCTCCGTGGCGCAATCGGCTCGCGCGTTCGGTTGTTAACCGAAAGGTTGGTGGTTCGAGCCCACCCGCGGACGTACAGGAAAATATCGGCTTCTTTTTACACGATTCATACGTAAAAAATAAGGATGAATATGCATCGCCACGTATTAAACGAACTGTTTTTTTTATTTTTATTTAAAAAATATTCTTAAACGTTAGCTCTAGTAATGAAGCGGTCTGAATTGATACAAATGATCGGATGTGACCTCCGTGGCGCAATCGGCTAGCGCGTTCGGCTGTTAACCGAAAGGTTGGTGGTTCGAGCCCACCCGGGGGCGTACAGGAAATCATCGGCTTCTTTTTAAACGATTCATACGTAAAAAATAAGGATGAATATGCATAGCCACGTATTAAAAGAACTGTTATTTTTATTTTAATATAAAAAATATTCTTAAATGTTATGTATAGTAATGAAGCGGTCTGAATTGATAAAGATGATCAGATGTGTCCTCCGTGGGGCAATCGGCTAGCGCGTTCGGCTGTTAACCGAAATGTTGGTGGTTCGAGCCCATCCGGGGGCGTACAGAAAATCTTTGGCTTGTTTTTGCCCGATTCATACTTAAAAAAAAGGATGAATATGCATCGCCACGTATTAAAAGAACTGTTATTTTTATTTTAATATAAAAAATATTCTTAAATGTTATGTATAGTAATGAAGCGGTCTGAATTGATAAAGATGATCAGATGTGGCCTCCGTGGCGCAATCGGCTAGCGCGTTCGGCTGTTAACCGAAAGGTTGGTGGTTCGAGCCCACCCGGAGGCGTACAGGAAATGATCGGCTTCTTTTTACACGATTCATACGTAAAAAATAAGGATGAATATGCAACGCCACGTATTAAAAGAACTGTTATTTTTATTTTTATTTAAAAAATATTCTTAAACGTTAGCTATAGTAATGAAGCGGTCTGATTTGATACCAATGATCGGAAGTGGCCTCCGAGGCGCAATCGGCTACCGCGTTCGGCTGTTAACCGAAAGGTTGGTGGTTCGAGCCCACCCGGGGGCGTACAGGAAATCATCGGCTTCTTTTTACACGATTCATACGTAAAAAATAAGGATGGATATGCATCGCAACGTATTAAAAGAACTTTTATTTTTATTTAAAAAATATTCTTAAACGTTAGCTATAGTAATGAAGCGGTCTGAATTGATACAAATGATCGGATGTGGCCTCCGTGGCGCAATCGGCTAGCGCGTTCGGCTGTTAACCGAAAGGTTGGTGGTTCGAGCCCACCCGGGGGCGTACAGGAAATCATCGGCTTCTTTTTACACGATTCATACGTAAAAAATAAGGATGAATATGCATCGCCACGTATTAAAAGAACTGTTATTTTTATTTTAATATAAAAAATATTCTTAAATGTTCTGTATAGTAATGAAGCGGTCTGAATTGATAAAGACGATCAGATGTGGCCTCCGTGGCGCAATCGGCTAGCGCGTTCGGCTGTTAACCGAAAGGTTGGTGGTTCGAGCCCACCCGGGGGCGTACAGGAAATCATCGGCTTCTTTTTAAACGATTCATACGTAAAAAATAAGGATGAATATGCATCGCCACGTATTAAAAGAACTGTTATTTTTATTTTAATATAAAAAATATTCTTAAATGTTATGTATAGTAATGAAGCGGTCTGAATTGATAAAGATGATCAGATGTGTCCTCCGTGGCGCAATCGGCTAGCGCGTTCGGCTGTTAACCGAAATGTTGGTGGTTCGAGCCCATCCGGGGGCGTACAGAAAATCTTTGGCTTGTTTTTGCCCGATTAATACTTAAAAAAAAAGGATGAATATGCATCGCCACGTATTAAAAGAACTTTTATTTTTATTAAAAAAATATTCTTAAACGTTAGCTATAGTAATGAAGCGGTCTGAATTGATACAAATGATCGGATGTGACCTCCGTGGCGCAATCGGCTAGCGCGTTCGGCTGTTAACCTAAAGGTTGGTGGTTCGAGCCCACCCGCGGGCGTACAGGAAAATATCGGCTACTTTTTACACGATTCATACGTAAAAAATAAGGATGAATATGCATCGCCACGTATTAAAAGAACTGTTATTTTTATTTTAATATAAAAAATATTCTTAAATGTTATGTATAGTAATGAAGCGGTCTGAATTGATAAAGACGGTCAGATGTAGCCTCCGTGGCGCAATCGGCTAGCGCGTTCGGCTGTTAACCGAAAGGTTGGTGGTTCGGGCCCACCCGGGGGCGTACAGAAAGTCTTTGGCTTGTTTTTGACCGATTCATACTTAAAAAAAAAGGATGAATATGCATCACCACGTATTAAAAGAATTTTTATTTAAAAAATATTCTTAAACGTTAGCTATAGTAATGAAGCGGTCTGAATTGATACGAATGATCGGATGTGGCCTCCGTGGCGCAATCGGCTAACGCGTTCGGCTGTTAACCGAAAGGTTGGTGGTTCGATCCCACCCGGGGGCGAACAGGAAATCATCGGCTTCTTTTTACACGATTCATACGTAAAGAATAAGGATGAATATGCATCGCCACGTATTAAAAGAACTTTTATTTTTATTTAAAAAATATTCTTAAACGTTAGCTATAGTAATGAAGCGGTCTGAATTGATACAAATGATCGGATGTGACCTCCGTGGCGCAATCGGCTAGCGCGTTCGGCTGTTAACCGAAAGGTTGGTGGTTCGAGCCCATCCGGGGGCGTACAGAAAATCTTTGGCTTGTTTTTGCCCGATTAATACTTAAAAAAAAGGATGAATATGCATCGCCACGTATTAAAAGAACTTTTATTTTTATTTAAAAAATATTCTTAAACGTTAGCTATAGTAATGAAGCGGTCTGAATTGATAAAGACGATCAGATGTGCCCTCCGTGGCGCAATCGGCTAGCGCGTTCGCTGTTAACCGAAAGGTTGGTGGTTCGAGCCCACCCGCGGACGTACAGGAAAATATCGGCTTCTTTTTACACGATTCATACGTAAAAAATAAGGATGAATATGCATCGCCACGTATTAAAAGAACTGTTATTTTTATTTTTATTTAAAAAATATTCTTAAACGTTAGCTATAGTAATGAAGCGGTCTGAATTGATACCAATGATCGGATGTGGCCTCCGTGGCGCAATCGGCTAGCGCGTTCGGCTGTTAACCGAAAGGTTGGTGGTTCGAGCCCACCCGGGGGCGTACAGGAAATCATCGGCTTCTTTTTACACGATTCATACGTAAAAAATAAGGATGAATATGCATCGCCACGTATTAAAAGAACTGTTATTTTTATTTTAATATAAAAAATATTCTTAAATGTTATGTATAGTAATGAAGCGGTCTGAATTGATAAAGATGATCAGATGCGGCCTCCGTGGCGCAAACGGCTAGCGCGTTCGGCTGTTAACCGAAAGGTTGGTGGTTCGGGCCCACCCGAGGGCGTACAGAAAGTCTTTGGCTTATTTTTGCCCGATTCATTTTTAAAAAAAAGGATGAATATGCATCGCCACGTATTAAAAGAATTTTTATTTAAAAAATATTCTTAAACGTTAGCTATAGTAATGAAGCGGTCTGAATTGATACAAATGATCGCATGGGGCCTCCGTGGCGCAATCGGCTAGCGCGTTCGGCTGTTAACCGAAAGGTTGGTGGTTCGAGCCCACCCGGGGGCGTAGAGAAAATCTTTGGCTTGTTTTTGCCCGATTCATACTTAAAAAAAAGGATGAATATTCATCGCCACATATTAAAAGAACTGTTATTTTTATTTTTATTTAAAAAATATTCTTAAACGTTAGCTATAGTAATGAAGCGGTCTGAATTGATACGAATGATCGGATGTGGCCTCCGTGGCGCAATCGGCTAACGCGTTCGGCTGTTAACCGAAAGGTTGGTGGTTCGATCCCACCCGGGGGCGTACAGGAAATCATCGGCTTCTTTTTACACGATTCATACGTAAAGAATAAGGATGAATATGCATCGCCACGTATTAAAAGAACTTTTATTTTTATTTAAAAAATATTCTTAAACGTTAGCTATAGTAATGAAGCGGTCTGAATTGATACAAATGATCGGATGTGACCTCCGTGGCGCAATCGGCTAGCGCGTTCGGCTGTTAACCGAAAGAATGGTGGTTCGAGCCCATCCGGGGGCGTACAGAAAATCTTTGGCTTGTTTTTGCCCGATTAATACTTAAAAAAAAAGGATGAATATGCATCGCCACGTATTAAAAGAACTTTTATTTTTATTTAAAAAATATTCTTAAACGTTAGCTATAGTAATGAAGCGGTCTGAATTGATAAAGACGATCAGATGCGGCCTCCGTGGCGCAAACGGCTAGCGCGTTCGGCTGTTAACCGAAAGGTTGGTGGTTCGGGCCCACCCGAGGGCGTACAGAAAGTCTTTGGCTTGTTTTTGCCCGATTCATTTTTAAAAAAAAGGATGAATATGCATCGCCACGTATTAAAAGAATTTTTATTTAAAAAATATTCTTAAACGTTAGCTATAGTAATGAAGCGGTCTGAATTGATACAAATGATCGCATGTGGCCTCCGTGGCGCAATCGGCTAGCGCGTTCGGCTGTTAACCGAAAGGTTGGTGGTTCGAGCCCACCCGGGGGCGTACAGGAAATCATCGGCTTCTTTTTACACGATTCATACATAAAAAATAATGATGAATATGCATCGCCACGTATTAAAATAACTGTTATTTTTATTTGAATATAAAAAATATTCTTAAATGTTATGTATAGTAATGAAGCGGTCTGAATTGATAAAGATGATCAGATGTGGCTTCCGTGGCGCAATCGGCTAGCGCGTTCGGATGTTAACCGAAAGGTTGGTGGTTCGAGCCCACCCGGGGGCGTAGAGAAAATCTTTGGCTTGTTTTTGCCCGATTCATACTTAAAAAAAAGGATGAATATGCATCGCCACATATTAAAAGAACTGTTATTTTTATTTTTATTTAAAAAATATTCTTAAACGTTAGCTATAGTAATGAAGCGGTCTGAATTGATACAAATGATCGGATGTGTCCTCCGTGGCGCAATCGGCTAGCGCGTTTGGCTGTTAACCGAAAAGTTGGTGGCTCGAGCCCACCCGCGGGCGTACAGGAAAATATCGGCTTCTTTTTACACGATTCATACGTAAAAAATAAGGATGAATATGCATCGCCACGTATTAAAAGAACTGTTATTTTTATTTTAATATAAAAAATATTTTTAAATGTTATGTATAGTAATGAAGCGGTCTGAATTGATAAAGATGATCAGATGTGGCCTCCGTGGCGCAATCGGCTAGCGCGTTCAGCTGTTAACCGACAGGTTGGTGGTTCGAGCCCACCCGGGGGCGTACAGGAAATCATCGGCTTCTTTTTACACGATTCATACGTAAAAAATAAGGATGAATATGCATCGCCACGTATTAAAAGAACTTTTATTTTTATTTAAAAAATATTCTTAAACGTTAGCTATAGTAATGAAGCGGTCTGAATTGATACAAATGATCGAATGTGGCCTCCGTGGCGCAATCGGCTAGCGCGTTCGGCTGTTAACCGAAAGGCTGGTGGTTCGAACCCACCCGGGGGCGTACAGGAAATCATCGGCTTCTTTTTACACGATTCATACGTAAAAAATAAGGATGAATATGCATCGCCACGTATTAAAAGAACTGTTATTTTTATTTTAATATAAAAAATATTCTTAAATGATATGTTTAGTAATGAAGCGGTCTGAATTGATAAAGATGGTCAGATGTGGCCTCCGTGGCGCAATCGGCTAGCGCGTTCGGCTGTTAACCGAAAGGTTGGTGGTTCGAGCCCACCCGGGGGCGTACAGGAAATGATCGGCTTCTTTTTACACGATTCATACGTAAAAAATAAGGATGAATATGCATCGCCACGTATTAAAAGAACTGTTATTTTTATTTTAATATAAAAAATATTCTTAAATGTTATGTTTAGTAATGAAGCGGTCTGAATTGATAAAAATGATCAGATGTGGCCTCCGTGGCGCAATCGGCTAGCGCGTTCGGCTGTTAACCGAAAGGTTGGTGGTTCGAGCCCACCCGGGGGCGTACAGGAAATGATCGGCTTCTTTTTACACGATTCATACGTAAAAAATAAGGATGAATATGCATCGCCACGTATTAAAAGAACTGTTATTTTTATTTTAATATAAAAAATATTCTTAAATGTTATGTTTAGTAATGAAGCGGTCTGAATTGATAAAGATGGTCAGATGTGGCCTCCGTGGCGCAATCGGCTAGCGCGTTCGGCTGTTAACCGAAAGGTTGGTGGTTCGAGCCCACCCGGGGGCGTACAGGAAATGATCGGCTTCTTTTTACACGATTCATACGTAAAAAATAAGGATGAATATGCATCGCCACGTATTAAAAGAACTTTTATTTTTATTTAAAAAATATTCTTAAACGTTAGCTGTAGTAATGAAGCGGTCTGAATTGATACAAATGGTCGGATGTGACCTCCGTGGCGAAATCGGCTAGCGCGTTCGGCTGTTAACCGAAAGGTTGGTGGTTCGAGCCCACCCGCGGGCGTACAGGAAAATATCGGCTTATTTTTACACGATTCATACGTAAAAAATAAGGATGAATATGCATCGCCACGTATTAAAAGAACTGTTATTTTTATTTTAATATAAAAAATATTCTTAAATGTTATGTATAGTAATGAAGCGGTCTGAATTGATAAAGATGATCAGGTGTGGCTTCCGTGGCGCAATCGGCTAGCGCATTCGGCTGTTAACCGAAAGGTTGGTTGTTCGAGCCCACCCGGGGGCGTACAGAAAATCTTTGGCTTGTTTTTGCCCGATTCATACTTAAAAAAAAGGATGAATATGCATCGCCACATATTAAAAGAACTGTTATTTTTATTTTTATTTAAAAAATATTCTTAAACGTGAGCTATAGTAATGAAGCGGTCTGAATTGATAAAAATGATCGGATGTGTTCTCCGTGGCGCAATCGGCTAGCGCGGTCGGCTGTTAACCGAAAGGTTGGTGGTTCGAGCCCACCCGGGGGCGTACAGGAAATCATCGGCTTCTTTTTACACGATTCATACGTAAAAAATAAGGATGAATATGCATCGCCACGTATTAAAAGAACTGTTATTTTTATTTTAATATAAAAAATATTCTTAAATGTTATGTATAGTAATGAAGCGGTCTGAATTGATAAAGATGATCAGATGTGGCATCCGTGGCGCAATCGGCTAGCGCGTTCGGCTGTTAACCGAAAGGTTGGTGGTTCGAGCCCACCCGGGGGCGTACAGAAAATCTTTGGCTTGTTTTTGCCCGATTCATACTTAAAAAAAAGGATGAATATGCATCGCCACGTATTAAAAGAACTGTTATTTTTATTTTAATTAAAAAAATATTCTTAAACATCAGCTATAGTAATGAAGCGGTCTGAATTGATACAAATGATCGGATGTGGCCTCCGTGGCGCAATCGGCTAGCGCGGTCGGCTGTTAACCGAAAGGTTGGTGGTTCGAGCCCACCCGCGGGCGTACAGGAAAATATCGGCTTCTTTTTACACGATTCATACGTAAAAAATAAGGATGAATATGCATCGCCACGGATTAAAAGAACTGTTATTTTTATTTTAATATAAAAAATATTCTTAAATGTTATGTATAGTAATGAAGCCGTCTGAATTGATAAAGATGATCAGATGTGGTTTCCGTGGCGCAATCGGCTAGCGCGTTCGGCTGTTAACCGAAAGGTTGGTGGTTCGAGCCCACCCGGGGGCGTACAGAAAATCTTTGGCTTGTTTTTGCCCGATTCATACTTAAAAAAAAAGGATGAATATGCATCGCCACGTATTAAAAGAACTGTTATTTTTATTTTTATTTAAAAAATATTCTTAAACGTTAGCTATAGTAATGAAGCGGTCTGAATTGATAAAAGTGATCAGATATGGCCTCCGTGGCGCAATCGGCTAGCGCGTTCGGCTGTTAACTAAAAGGTTGGTGGTTCGAGCCCACCCGGGGGCGTACAGGAAGTCAACGGCTACTTTTTACACGATTCATACGTAAAAAATAAGGATGAATATGCATCGCCACGTATTAAAAGAACTGTTATTTTTATTTTTATTTAAAAAATATTCTTAAACGTTAGCTATAGTAATGAAGCGGTCTGAATTGATAAAAATGATCAGATGTGGCCTCCGTGGCGCAATCGGCTGTTAACCGAAAGGTTGGTGGTTCGAGCCCACCCGGGGGCGTACAGAAAGTCTTTGGCTTGTTTTTGCCCGATTCACACTTACAAAAAAGGATGAATATGCATCGCCACGTATTAAAAGAACTGTTATTTTTATTTTTATTTAAAAAATATTCTTAAATGTTAGCTATAGTAATGAAGCGGTCTGAATTGATAAAAATGATCAGATGTGGCCTCCGTGGCGCGTTCGGCTGTTAACCGAAAGGTTGGTGCTTCGAGCCAACCCGGGGGCGTACAGAAAATCTTTGGCTTGTTTTTGACCGATTCATACTTAAATAAAAAGGATGAATATGCATCGCCACGTATTAAAAGAACTGTTATTTTTATTTTTATTTAAAAAATATTCTTAAACGTTAGCTATAGTAATGAAGCGGTCTGAATTGATACAAATGATCGGATGTGACCTCCGTGGCGCAATCGGCTAGCGCGTTCGGCTGTTAACCGAAAGGTTGGTGGTTCGAACCCACCCGGGTGCGTACAGGAAATCATCGGCTTCTTTTTACACGATTCATACGTAAAAAATAAGGATGAATATGCATCGCCACGTATTAAAAGAACTTTTATTTTTATTTAAAAAATATTCTTAAACGTTAGCTATAATAATGAAGCGGTCTGAATTGATACAAATGATTGGATGTGACCTCCGTGGCGCAATCGGCTAGCGCATTCGGCTGTTAACCGAAAGGTTGGTGGATCGAGCCAACCCGGGGGCGTACAGAAAATCTTTGGCTTGTTTTTGACCGATTCATACTTAAATAAAAAGGATGAATATGCATCGCCACGTATTAAAAGAACTGTTATTTTTATTTTTATTTAAAAAATATTCTTAAACGTTAGCTATAGTAATGAAGCGGTCTGAATTGATACAAATGATCGGATGTGGCTTCCGTGGCGCAATCGGCTAGCGCGTCCGGCTGTTAACCGAAAGGTTGGTGGTTCGAGCCCACCCGGGGGCATACAGGAAATCATAGGCTTTTTTTACACGATTCATACGTAAAAAATAAGGATGAATATGCATCGCCACGGATTAAAAGAACTGTTATTTTTATTTTAATATAAAAAATATTCTTAAATGTTATGTATAGTAATGAAGCCGTCTGAATTGAAAAAGATGATCAGATGTGGCTTCCGTGGCGCAATCGGCTAGCGCGTTCGGCTGTTAACCGAAAGGTTGGTGGTTCGAGCCCACCTGGGGGCGTACAGAAAATCTTTGGCTTGTTTTTGACCGATTCATACTTAAAAAAAAAGGATAAATATGCATCGCCACGTATTAAAAGAACTGTTATTTTTATTTTTATTTAAAAAATATCCTTAAACGTTAGCTATAGTAATGAAGCGGTCTGAATTGATAAAAATGACCGGATGTGGCCTCCGTGGCGCAATCGGCTAGCGCGTTCGGCTGTTAACCGAAAGGTTGGTGGTTCGAGCCCACCCGCGGGCGTACAGGAAAATATCGGCTTCTTTTTACAAGATTCATACGTAAAAAATAAGGATGAATATGCATCGCCACGTATTAAAAGAACTGTTATTTTTATTTTAATATAAAAAATAGTCTTAAAAGTTATGTATAGTAATGAAGCGGACTGAATTGATAAAGATGATCAGATGTGGCCTTCGTGGCGCAATCGGCTAGCGCGTTCGGCTGTTAACCGAAAGGTTGGTGGTTCGAGCCCACCCGGGGGCGTACCGAAAATCTTTGTCTTGTTTTTGCCCGATTCATACTTAAAAAAAAAGGATGAATATGCATCGCCACGTATTAAAAGAACTTTTATTTTTATTTAAAAAATATTCTTAAACGTTAGCTATAGTAATGAAGCGGTCTGAATTGATACAAATGATCGAATGTGACCTCCGTGGCGCAATCGGCTAGCGCGTTCGGCTGTTTACCGAAAGGTTGGTGGTTCGAACCCACCCGGGTGCGTGCAGGAAATCATCGGCTTCTTTTTACATGATTCATACGTAAAAAATAAGGATGAATATGCATCGCCACGTATTAAAAGAACTGTTATTTTTATTTTAATATAAAAAATATTCTTAAATGTTATGTATAGTAATGAAGCGGTCTGAATTGATAAAGGTGATCAGATGTGTCCTCCGTGGGGCAATCGGCTAGCGCGTTCGGCTGTTAACCGAAATGTTGGTGGTTCGAGCCCATCCGGGGGCGTACAGAAAATCTTTGGCTTGTTTTTGCCCGATTAATTCTTAAAAAAAAAGGATGAATATGCATCGCCACGTATTAAAAGAACTTTTATTTTTATTAAAAAAATATTCTTAAACGTTAGCTATAGTAATGAAGCGGTCTGAATTGATACAAATGATCGGATGTGACCTCCGTGGCGCAATCGGCTAGCGCGTTCGGCTGTTAACCTAAAGGTTGGTGGTTCGAGCCCACCCGCGGGCGTACAGGAAAATATCGGCTACTTTTTACACGATTCATACGTAAAAAATAAGGATGAATATGCATCGCCACGTATTAAAAGAATTTTTATTTAAAAAATATTCTTAAACGTTAGCTATAGTAATGAAGCGGTCTGAATTGATACGAATGATCGGATGTGACCTCCGTGGCGCAATCGGCTAGCGCGTTCGGCTGTTAACCGAAAGGTTGGTGGTTCGAGCCCACCCGCGGGCGTACAGGAAAATATCGGCTTCTTTTTACAAGATTCATACGTAAAAAATAAGGATGAATATGCATCGCCACGTATTAAAAGAACTGTTATTTTTATTTTAATATAAAAAATAGTCTTAAATGTTATGTATAGTAATGAAGCGGACTGAATTGATAAAGAAGATCAAATGTGGCCTCCGTGGCGCAATCGGCTAGCGCGTTCGGCTGTTAACCGAAAGGTTGGTGGTTCGAGCCCACCCGGAGGCGTACAGAAAATCTTTGGCTTGTTTTTGCCCGATTCATACTTAAAAAAAAGGATGAATATGCATCGCCACGTATTAAAAGAACTGTTATTTTTATTTTAATATAAAAAATATTCTTAAATGTTATGTATAGTAATGAAGCGGTCTGAATTGATAAAGATGATCAGATGAGGCCTCCGTGGCGCAATCGGCTAGCGCGTTCGGCTGTTAACCGAAAGGTTGGTGGTTCGAGCCCACCCGGAGGCGTAAAGGAAATGATCGGCTTCGTTTTACACGATTCATACGTAAAAAATAAGGATGAATATGCAACGCCACGTATTAAAAGAACTGTTATTTTTATTTTTATTTAAAAAATATTCTTAAACGTTAGCTATAGTAATGAAGCGGTCTGATTTGATACCAATGATCGGAAGTGGCCTCCGAGGCGCAATCGGCTACCGCGTTCGGCTGTTAACCGAAAGGTTGGTGGTTCGAGCCCACCCGGGGGCGTACAGGAAATCATCGGCTTCTTTTTACACGATTCATACGTAAAAAATAAGGATGGATATGCATCGCCACGTATTAAAAGAACTTTTATTTTTATTTAAAAAATATTCTTAAACGTTAGCTATAGTAATGAAGCGGTCTGAATTGATACAAATGATCGGATGTGGCCTCCGTGGCGCAATCGGCTAGCGCGTTCGGCTGTTAACCGAAAGGTTGGTTGTTCGAGCCCACCCGGGGGCGTACAGGAAATCATCGGCTTCTTTTTACACGATTCATACGTAAAAAATAAGGATGAATATGCATCGCCACGTATTAAAAGAACTGTTATTTTTATTTTAATATAAAAAATATTCTTAAATGTTATGTATAGTAATGAAGCGGTCTGAATTGATAAAGATGATCAGATGTGTCCTCCGTGGCGCAATCGGCTAGCGCGTTCGGCTGTTAACCGAAATGTTGGTGGTTCGAGCCCATCCGGGGGCGTACAGAAAATCTTTGGCTTGTTTTTGCCCGATTAATACTTAAAAAAAAAGGATGAATATGCATCGCCACGTATTAAAAGAACTCTTATTTTTATTAAAAAAATATTCTTAAACGTTAGCTATAGTAATGAAGCGGTCTGAATTGATACAAATGATCGGATGTGACCTCCGTGGCGCAATCGGCTAGCGCGTTCGGCTGTTAACCTAAAGGTTGGTGGTTCGAGCCCACCCGCGGGCGTACAGGAAATGATCGGCTTCGTTTTACACGATTCATACGTAAAAAATAAGGATGAATATGCAACGCCACGTATTAAAAGAACTGTTATTTTTATTTTTATTTAAAAAATATTCTTAAACGTTAGCTATAGTAATGAAGCGGTCTGATTTGATACCAATGATCGGAAGTGGCCTCCGAGGCGCAATCGGCTACCGCGTTCGGCTGTTAACCGAAAGGTTGGTGGTTCGAGCCCACCCGGGGGCGTACAGGAAATCATCGGCTTCTTTTTACACGATTCATACGTAAAAAATAAGGATGGATATGCATCGCCACGTATTAAAAGAACTTTTATTTTTATTTAAAAAATATTCTTAAACGTTAGCTATAGTAATGAAGCGGTCTGAATTGATACAAATGATCGGATGTGGCCTCCGTGGCGCAATCGGCTAGCGCGTTCGGCTGTTAACCGAAAGGTTGGTGGTTCGAGCCCACCCGGGGGCGTACAGGAAATCATCGGCTTCTTTTTACACGATTCATACGTAAAAAATAAGGATGAATATGCATCGCCACGTATTAAAAGAACTGTTATTTTTATTTTAATATAAAAAATATTCTTAAATGTTATGTATAGTAATGAAGCGGTCTGAATTGATAAAGACGGTCAGATGTAGCCTCCGTGGCGCAATCGGCTAGCGCGTTCGGCTGTTAACCGAAAGGTTGGTGGTTCGAGCCCACCCGGGGGCGTACAGAAAGTCTTTGGCTTGTTTTTGACCGATTCATACTTAAAAAAAAAGGATGAATATGCATCGCCACGTATTAAAAGAGTTTTTATTTAAAAAATATTCTTAAACGTTAGCTATAGTAATGAAGCGGTCTGAATTGATACGAATGATCGGATGTGGCCTCCGTGGCGCAATCGGCTAACGCGTTCGGCTGTTAACCGAAAGGTTGGTGGTTCGATCCCACCCGGGGGCGTACAGGAAATCATCGGCTTCTTTTTACACGATTCATACGTAAAGAATAAGGATGAATATGCATCGCCACGTATTAAAAGAACTTTTATTTTTATTTAAAAAATATTCTTAAACGTTAGCTATAGTAATGAAGCGGTCTGAATTGATACAAATGATCGGATGTGACCTCCGTGGCGCAATCGGCTAGCGCGTTCGGCTGTTAACCGAAAGGTTGGTGGTTCGAGCCCATCCGGGGGCGTACAGAAAATCTTTGGCTTGTTTTTGCCCGATTAATACTTAAAAAAAAAGGATGAATATGCATCGCCACGTATTAAAAGAACTTTTATTTTTATTTAAAAAATATTCTTAAACGTTAGCTATAGTAATGAAGCGGTCTGAATTGATAAAGACGATCAGATGTGCCCTCCGTGGCGCAATCGGCTAGCGCGTTCGCTGTTAACCGAAAGGTTGGTGGTTCGAGCCCACCCGCGGACGTACAGGAAAATATCGGCTTCTTTTTACACGATTCATACGTAAAAAATAAGGATGAATATGCATCGCCACGTATTAAAAGAACTGTTATTTTTATTTTTATTTAAAAAATATTCTTAAACGTTAGCTATAGTAATGAAGCGGTCTGAATTGATACCAATGATCGGATGTGGCCTCCGTGGCGCAATCGGCTAGCGCGTTCGGCTGTTAACCGAAAGGTTGGTGGTTCGAGCCCACCCGGGGGCGTACAGGAAATCATCGGCTTCTTTTTACACGATTCATACGTAAAAAATAAGGATGAATATGCATCGCCACGTATTAAAAGAACTGTTATTTTTATTTTAATATAAAAAATATTCTTAAATGTTATGTATAGTAATGAAGCGGTCTGAATTGATAAAGATGATCAGATGCGGCCTCCGTGGCGCAAACGGCTAGCGCGTTCGGCTGTTAACCGAAAGGTTGGTGGTTCGGGCCCACCCGAGGGCGTACAGAAAGTCTTTGGCTTATTTTTGCCCGATTCATTTTTAAAAAAAAGGATGAATATGCATCGCCACGTATTAAAAGAATTTTTATTTAAAAAATATTCTTAAACGTTAGCTATAGTAATGAAGCGGTCTGAATTGATACGAATGATCGGATGTGGCCTCCGTGGCGCAATCGGCTAACGCGTTCGGCTGTTAACCGAAAGGTTGGTGGTTCGATCCCACCCGGGGGCGTACAGGAAATCATCGGCTTCTTTTTACACGATTCATACGTAAAGAATAAGGATGAATATGCATCGCCACGTATTAAAAGAACTTTTATTTTTATTTAAAAAATATTCTTAAACGTTAGCTATAGTAATGAAGCGGTCTGAATTGATACAAATGATCGGATGTGACCTCCGTGGCGCAATCGGCTAGCGCGTTCGGCTGTTAACCGAAAGAATGGTGGTTCGAGCCCATCCGGGGGCGTACAGAAAATCTTTGGCTTGTTTTTGCCCGATTAATACTTAAAAAAAAAGGATGAATATGCATCGCCACGTATTAAAAGAACTTTTATTTTTATTTAAAAAATATTCTTAAACGTTAGCTATAGTAATGAAGCGGTCTGAATTGATAAAGACGATCAGATGCGGCCTCCGTGGCGCAAACGGCTAGCGCGTTCGGCTGTTAACCGAAAGGTTGGTGGTTCGGGCCCACCCGAGGGCGTACAGAAAGTCTTTGGCTTGTTTTTGCCCGATTCATTTTTAAAAAAAAGGATGAATATGCATCGCCACGTATTAAAAGAATTTTTATTTAAAAAATATTCTTAAACGTTAGCTATAGTAATGAAGCGGTCTGAATTGATACAAATGATCGCATGTGGCCTCCGTGGCGCAATCGGCTAGCGCGTTCGGCTGTTAACCGAAAGGTTGGTGGTTCGAGCCCACCCGGGGGCGTACAGGAAATCATCGGCTTCTTTTTACACGATTCATACATAAAAAATAATGATGAATATGCATCGCCACGTATTAAAATAACTGTTATTTTTATTTGAATATAAAAAATATTCTTAAATGTTATGTATAGTAATGAAGCGGTCTGAATTGATAAAGATGATCAGATGTGGCTTCCGTGGCGCAATCGGCTAGCGCGTTCGGATGTTAACCGAAAGGTTGGTGGTTCGAGCCCACCCGGGGGCGTAGAGAAAATCTTTGGCTTGTTTTTGCCCGATTCATACTTAAAAAAAAGGATGAATATGCATCGCCACATATTAAAAGAACTGTTATTTTTATTTTTATTTAAAAAATATTCTTAAACGTTAGCTATAGTAATGAAGCGGTCTGAATTGATACAAATGATCGGATGTGTCCTCCGTGGCGCAATCGGCTAGCGCGTTTGGCTGTTAACCGAAAGGTTGGTGGCTCGAGCCCACCCGCGGGCGTACAGGAAAATATCGGCTTCTTTTTACACGATTCATACGTAAGAAATAAGGATGAATATGCATCGCCACGTATTAAAAGAACTGTTATTTTTATTTTAATATAAAAAATATTTTTAAATGTTATGTATAGTAATGAAGCGGTCTGAATTGATAAAGATGATCAGATGTGGCCTCCGTGGCGCAATCGGCTAGCGCGTTCAGCTGTTAACCGACAGGTTGGTGGTTCGAGCCCACCCGGGGGCGTACAGGAAATCATCGGCTTCCTTTTACACGATTCATACGTAAAAAATAAGGATGAATATGCATCGCCACGTATTAAAAGAACTTTTATTTTTATTTAAAAAATATTCTTAAACGTTAGCTATAGTAATGAAGCGGTCTGAATTGATACAAATGATCGAATGTGGCCTCCGTGGCGCAATCGGCTAGCGCGTTCGGCTGTTAACCGAAAGGCTGGTGGTTCGAACCCACCCGGGGGCGTACAGGAAATCATCGGCTTCTTTTTACACGATTCATACGTAAAAAATAAGGATGAATATGCATCGCCACGTATTAAAAGAACTGTTATTTTTATTTTAATATAAAAAATATTCTTAAATGTTATGTTTAGTAATGAAGCGGTCTGAATTGATAAAGATGGTCAGATGTGGCCTCCGTGGCGCAATCGGCTAGCGCGTTCGGCTGTAAACCGAAAGGTTGGTGGTTCGAGCCCACCCGGGGGCGTACAGGAAATGATCGGCTTCTTTTTACACGATTCATACGTAAAAAATAAGGATGAATATGCATCGCCACGTATTAAAAGAACTGTTATTTTTATTTTAATATAAAAAATATTCTTAAATGTTATGTTTAGTAATGAAGCGGTCTGAATTGATAAAAATGATCAGATGTGGCCTCCGTGGCGCAATCGGCTAGCGCGTTCGGCTGTTAACCGAAAGGTTGGTGGTTCGAGCCCACCCGGGGGCGTACAGGAAATGATCGGCTTCTTTTTACACGATTCATACGTAAAAAATAAGGATGAATATGCATCGCCACGTATTAAAAGAACTGTTATTTTTATTTTAATATAAAAAATATTCTTAAATGTTATGTTTAGTAATGAAGCGGTCTGAATTGATAAAGATGGTCAGATGTGGCCTCCGTGGCGCAATCGGCTAGCGCGTTCGGCTGTTAACCGAAAGGTTGGTGGTTCGAGCCCACCCGGGGGCGTACAGGAAATGATCGGCTTCTTTTTACACGATTCATACGTAAAAAATAAGGATGAATATGCATCGCCACGTATTAAAAGAACTTTTATTTTTATTTAAAAAATATTCTTAAACGTTAGCTGTAGTAATGAAGCGGTCTGAATTGATACAAATGGTCGGATGTGACCTCCGTGGCGAAATCGGCTAGCGCGTTCGGCTGTTAACCGAAAGGTTGGTGGTTCGAGCCCACCCGCGGGCGTACAGGAAAATATCGGCTTATTTTTACACGATTCATACGTAAAAAATAAGGATGAATATGCATCGCCACGTATTAAAAGAACTGTTATTTTTATTTTAATATAAAAAATATTCTTAAATGTTATGTATAGTAATGAAGCGGTCTGAATTGATAAAGATGATCAGGTGTGGCTTCCGTGGCGCAATCGGCTAGCGCGTTCGGCTGTTAACCGAAAGGTTGGTTGTTCGAGCCCACCCGGGGGCGTACAGAAAATCTTTGGCTTGTTTTTGCCCGATTCATACTTAAAAAAAAGGATGAATATGCATCGCCACATATTAAAAGAACTGTTATTTTTATTTTTATTTAAAAAATATTCTTAAACGTGAGCTATAGTAATGAAGCGGTCTGAATTGATAAAAATGATCGGATGTGTTCTCCGTGGCGCAATCGGCTAGCGCGGTCGGCTGTTAACCGAAAGGTTGGTGGTTCGAGCCCACCCGGGGGCGTACAGGAAATCATCGGCTTCTTTTTACACGATTCATACGTAAAAAATAAGGATGAATATGCATCGCCACGTATTAAAAGAACTGTTATTTTTATTTTAATATAAAAAATATTCTTAAATGTTATGTATAGTAATGAAGCGGTCTGAATTGATAAAGATGATCAGATGTGGCATCCGTGGCGCAATCGGCTAGCGCGTTCGGCTGTTAACCGAAAGGTTGGTGGTTCGAGCCCACCCGGGGGCGTACAGAAAATCTTTGGCTTGTTTTTGCCCGATTCATACTTAAAAAAAAGGATGAATATGCATCGCCACGTATTAAAAGAACTGTTATTTTTATTTTAATTAAAAAAATATTCTTAAACATCAGCTATAGTAATGAAGCGGTCTGAATTGATACAAATGATCGGATGTGGCCTCCGTGGCGCAATCGGCTAGCGCGGTCGGCTGTTAACCGAAAGGTTGGTGGTTCGAGCCCACCCGCGGGCGTACAGGAAAATATCGGCTTCTTTTTACACGATTCATACGTAAAAAATAAGGATGAATATGCATCGCCACGGATTAAAAGAACTGTTATTTTTATTTTAATATAAAAAATATTCTTAAATGTTATGTATAGTAATGAAGCCGTCTGAATTGATAAAGATGATCAGATGTGGTTTCCGTGGCGCAATCGGCTAGCGCGTTCGGCTGTTAACCGAAAGGTTGGTGGTTCGAGCCCACCCGGGGGCGTACAGAAAATCTTTGGCTTGTTTTTGCCCGATTCATACTTAAAAAAAAAGGATGAATATGCATCGCCACGTATTAAAAGAACTGTTATTTTTATTTTTATTTAAAAAATATTCTTAAACGTTAGCTATAGTAATGAAGCGGTCTGAATTGATAAAAGTGATCAGATGTGGCCTCCGTGGCGCAATCGGCTAGCGCGTTCGGCTGTTAACTAAAAGGTTGGTGGTTCGAGCCCGCCCGGGGGCGTACTGAAAATCTTTGGCTTGTTTTTGCCCGATTCATACTTAAAAAAAAAGGATGAATATGCATCGCCACGTATTAAAAGAACTGTTATTTTTATTTTTACTTAAAAAATGTTCTTAAACGTTAGCTATAGTAATGAAGCGGTCTGAATTGATACAAAAGATCGGATGTGGCCTCCGTGGCGCAATCGGTTAGCGCGTTTGGCTCTTAACCGAAAGGTTGGTGGTTCGAACCCACCCGGGGGCGTACAGGAAGTCAACGGCTACTTTTTACACGATTCATACGTAAAAAATAAGGATGAATATGCATCGCCACGTATTAAAAGAACTGTTATTTTTATTTTTATTTAAAAAATATTCTTAAACGTTAGCTATAGTAATGAAGCGGTCTGAATTGATAAAAATGATCAGATGTGGCCTCCGTGGCGCAATCGGCTGTTAACCGAAAGGTTGGTGGTTCGAGCCCACCCGGGGGCGTACAGAAAGTCTTTGGCTTGTTTTTGCCCGATTCACACTTACAAAAAAGGATGAATATGCATCGCCACGTATTAAAAGAACTGTTATTTTTATTTTTATTTAAAAAATATTCTTAAATGTTAGCTATAGTAATGAAGCGGTCTGAATTGATAAAAATGATCAGATGTGGCCTCCGTGGCGCGTTCGGCTGTTAACCGAAAGGTTGGTGCTTCGAGCCAACCCGGGGGCGTACAGAAAATCTTTGGCTTGTTTTTGAGCGATTCATACTTAAATAAAAAGGATGAATATGCATCGCCACGTATTAAAAGAACTGTTATTTTTATTTTTATTTAAAAAATATTCTTAAACGTTAGCTATAGTAATGAAGCGGTCTGAATTGATACAAATGATCGGATGTGACCTCCGTGGCGCAATCGGCTAGCGCGTTCGGCTGTTAACCGAAAGGTTGGTGGTTCGAACCCACCCGGGTGCGTACAGGAAATCATCGGCTTCTTTTTACACGATTCATACGTAAAAAATAAGGATGAATATGCATCGCCACGTATTAAAAGAACTTTTATTTTTATTTAAAAAATATTCTTAAACGTTAGCTATAATAAGGAAGCGGTCTGAATTGATACAAATGATTGGATGTGACCTCCGTGGCGCAATCGGCTAGCGCGTTCGGCTGTTAACCGAAAGGTTGGTGGATCGAGCCAACCCGGGGGCGTACAGAAAATCTTTGGCTTGTTTTTGACCGATTCATACTTAAATAAAAAGGATGAATATGCATCGCCACGTATTAAAAGAACTGTTATTTTTATTTTTATTTAAAAAATATTCTTAAACGTTAGCTATAGTAATGAAGCGGTCTGAATTGATACAAATGATCGGATGTGGCTTCCGTGGCGCAATCGGCTAGCGCGTCCGGCTGTTAACCGAAAGGTTGGTGGTTCGAGCCCACCCGGGGGCATACAGGAAATCATAGGCTTTTTTTACACGATTCATACGTAAAAAATAAGGATGAATATGCATCGCCACGGATTAAAAGAACTGTTATTTTTATTTTAATATAAAAAATATTCTTAAATGTTATGTATAGTAATGAAGCCGTCTGAATTGAAAAAGATGATCAGATGTGGCTTCCGTGGCGCAATCGGCTAGCGCGTTCGGCTGTTAACCGAAAGGTTGGTGGTTCGAGCCCACCTGGGGGCGTACAGAAAATCTTTGGCTTGTTTTTGACCGATTCATACTTAAAAAAAAAGGATAAATATGCATCGCCACGTATTAAAAGAACTGTTATTTTTATTTTTATTTAAAAAATATCCTTAAACGTTAGCTATAGTAATGAAGCGGTCTGAATTGATAAAAATGACCGGATGTGGCCTCCGTGGCGCAATCGGCTAGCGCGTTCGGCTGTTAACCGAAAGGTTGGTGGTTCGAGCCCACCCGCGGGCGTACAGGAAAATATCGGCTTCTTTTTACAAGATTCATACGTAAAAAATAAGGATGAATATGCATCGCCACGTATTAAAAGAACTGTTATTTTTATTTTAATATAAAAAATAGTCTTAAAAGTTATGTATAGTAATGAAGCGGACTGAATTGATAAAGATGATCAGATGTGGCCTTCGTGGCGCAATCGGCTAGCGCGTTCGGCTGTTAACCGAAAGGTTGGTGGTTCGAGCCCACCCGGGGGCGTACCGAAAATCTTTGTCTTGTTTTTGCCCGATTCATACTTAAAAAAAAAGGATGAATATGCATCGCCACGTATTAAAAGAACTTTTATTTTTATTTAAAAAATATTCTTAAACGTTAGCTATAGTAATGAAGCGGTCTGAATTGATACAAATGATCGGATGTGACCTCCGTGGCGCAATCGGCTAGCGCGTTCGGCTGTTAACCGAAAGGTTGGTGGTTCGAACCCACCCGGGTGCGTGCAGGAAATCATCGGCTTCTTTTTACATGATTCATACGTAAAAAATAAGGATGAATATGCATCGCCACGTATTAAAAGAACTTTTATTTTTATTTAAAAAATATTCTTAAACGTTAGCTATAATAATGAAGCGGTCTGAATTGATACAAATGATCGGATGTGACCTCCGTGGCGCAATCGGCTAGCGCGTTCGGCTGTTAACCGAAAGGTTGGTGGATCGAGCCAACCCGGGGGCGTACAGAAAATCTTTGGCAAGTTTTTGCCCGATTCATTCTTTAAAAAAAGGATGAATATGCATCGCCACGTATTAAAAGAACTTTTATTTTTATTTAAAAAATATTCTTAAACGTTAGCTATAGTAATGAAGCGGTCTGAATTGATGCAAATGGTCGGATGTGGCCTCCGTGGCGCAATCGGCTAGCGCGTTCGGCTGTTAACCGAAAGGTTGGTGGTTCGAGCCCACCCGGGGGCGTACAGGAAATCATCGGCTTCTTTTTACACGATTCATACGTAAAAAATAAGGATGAATATGCATCGCCACGGATTAAAAGAACTGTTATTTTTATTTTAATATAAAAAATATTCTTAAATGTTATGTATAGTAATGAAGCCGTCTGAATTGATCAAGATGATCAGATGTGGCTTCCGTGGCGCAATCGGCTAGCGCGTTCGGCTGTTAACCGAAAGGTTGGTGGTTCGAGCCCACCCGGGGGCGTACAGAAAATCTTTGGCTTGTTTTTGACCGATTCATACTTAAAAAAAGGATGAATATGCATCGCCACGTATTAAAAGAACTGTTATTTTTATTTTTATTTAAAAAATATTCTTAAACGTTAGCTATAGTAATGAAGCGGTCTGAATTGATACAAATGATCGGATGTGGCTTCCGTGGCGCAATCGGCTAGCGCGTCCGGCTGTTAACCGAAAGGTTGGTGGTTCGAGCCCACCCGGGGGCATACAGGAAATCATAGGCTTTTTTTACACGATTCATACGTAAAAAATAAGGATGAATATGCATCGCCACGGATTAAAAGAACTGTTATTTTTATTTTAATATAAAAAATATTCTTAAATGTTATGTATAGTAATGAAGCCGTCTGAATTGAAAAAGATGATCAGATGTGGCTTCCGTGGCGCAATCGGCTAGCGCGTTCGGCTGTTAACCGAAAGGTTGGTGGTTCGAGCCCACCTGGGGGCGTACAGAAAATCTTTGGCTTGTTTTTGACCGATTCATACTTAAAAAAAAAGGATAAATATGCATCGCCACGTATTAAAAGAACTGTTATTTTTATTTTTATTTAAAAAATATCCTTAAACGTTAGCTATAGTAATGAAGCGGTCTGAATTGATAAAAATGACCGGATGTGGCCTCCGTGGCGCAATCGGCTAGCGCGTTCGGCTGTTAACCGAAAGGTTGGTGGTTCGAGCCCACCCGCGGGCGTACAGGAAAATATCGGCTTCTTTTTACAAGATTCATACGTAAAAAATAAGGATGAATATGCATCGCCACGTATTAAAAGAACTGTTATTTTTATTTTAATATAAAAAATAGTCTTAAAAGTTATGTATAGTAATGAAGCGGACTGAATTGATAAAGATGATCAGATGTGGCCTTCGTGGCGCAATCGGCTAGCGCGTTCGGCTGTTAACCGAAAGGTTGGTGGTTCGAGCCCACCCGGGGGCGTACCGAAAATCTTTGTCTTGTTTTTGCCCGATTCATACTTAAAAAAAAAGGATGAATATGCATCGCCACGTATTAAAAGAACTTTTATTTTTATTTAAAAAATATTCTTAAACGTTAGCTATAGTAATGAAGCGGTCTGAATTGATACAAATGATCGGATGTGACCTCCGTGGCGCAATCGGCTAGCGCGTTCGGCTGTTAACCGAAAGGTTGGTGGTTCGAACCCACCCGGGTGCGTGCAGGAAATCATCGGCTTCTTTTTACATGATTCATACGTAAAAAATAAGGATGAATATGCATCGCCACGTATTAAAAGAACTTTTATTTTTATTTAAAAAATATTCTTAAACGTTAGCTATAATAATGAAGCGGTCTGAATTGATACAAATGATCGGATGTGACCTCCGTGGCGCAATCGGCTAGCGCGTTCGGCTGTTAACCGAAAGGTTGGTGGATCGAGCCAACCCGGGGGCGTACAGAAAATCTTTGGCAAGTTTTTGCCCGATTCATTCTTTAAAAAAAGGATGAATATGCATCGCCACGTATTAAAAGAACTTTTATTTTTATTTAAAAAATATTCTTAAACGTTAGCTATAGTAATGAAGCGGTCTGAATTGATGCAAATGGTCGGATGTGGCCTCCGTGGCGCAATCGGCTAGCGCGTTCGGCTGTTAACCGAAAGGTTGGTGGTTCGAGCCCACCCGGGGGCGTACAGGAAATCATCGGCTTCTTTTTACACGATTCATACGTAAAAAATAAGGATGAATATGCATCGCCACGGATTAAAAGAACTGTTATTTTTATTTTAATATAAAAAATATTCTTAAATGTTATGTATAGTAATGAAGCCGTCTGAATTGATCAAGATGATCAGATGTGGCTTCCGTGGCGCAATCGGCTAGCGCGTTCGGCTGTTAACCGAAAGGTTGGTGGTTCGAGCCCACCCGGGGGCGTACAGAAAATCTTTGGCTTGTTTTTGACCGATTCATACTTAAAAAAAGGATGAATATGCATCGCCACGTATTAAAAGAACTGTTATTTTTATTTTTATTTAAAAAATATTCTTAAACGTTAGCTATAGTAATGAAGCGGTCTGAATTGATAAAAATGATCAGATGTGGCCTCCGTGGTGCGTTCGGCTGTTAACCGAAAGGTTGGTGCTTCGAGCCAACCCGGGGGCGTACAGAAAATCTTTGGCTTGTTTTTGACCGATTCATACTTAAAAAAAGGATGAATATGCATCGCCACGTATTAAAAGAACTGTTATTTTTATTTTTATTTAAAAAATATTCTTAAACGTTAGCTATAGTAATGAAGCGGTCTGAATTGATAAAAATGATCAGATGTGGCCTCCGTGGCGCGGTCGGCTATCGCGTTCGGCTGTTAACTGAAAAGTTGGTGGTTCGAGCCCACCCGGGGGCGTACAGAAAATCTTTGGCTTGTTTTTGCCCGATTCATACTTAAAAAAAAAGGATGAATATGCATCGCCACGTATTAAAAGAAGTGTTATTTTTATTTTTATTTAAAAAATATTCTTAAACGTTAGCAATAGTAATGAATCGGTCTGAATTGATAAAAATGATCAAATGTGGCCTCCGTGGCACAATCGGTTAGCGCGTTCGGCTGTTAACTGAAAGGTTGGTGGTTCGAGCCCACCCGCGGGCGTTCAGGAAAATATCGGCTTCTTTTTACACGATTCATACGTAAAAAATAAGGATGAATATGCATCGCCACGTATTAAAAGAACTGTTATTTTTATTTTAATATAAAAAATATTCTTAAATGTTATGTATAGTAATGAAGCGGTCTGAATTGATAAAGATGATCAGATGTGGCCTCCGTGGCGCAATCGGCTAGCGCGTTCGGCTGTTAACAGAAAGGTTGGTGGTTCGAGCCAACCCGGGGGCGTACAGAAAATCTTTGGCTTGTTTTTGACCGATTCATACTTAAAAAAAAAGGATGAATATGCATCGCCACGTATTAAAAGAACTGTTATTTTTATTTAAAAAATATTCTTAAACGTTAGCTATAGTAATGAAGCGGTCTCAATTGATACAAGTGATCGGATGTGGCCTCCGTGGCGCAATCGGCTAGCGCGTTCGGCTGTTAGCCGAAAGGGTGGTGGTTCGAGCCCACCCGGGGGCGTACAGGAAATCATCGGCTTCTTTTTACACGATTCTTACGTAAAAAATAAGGATGAATATGCATCGCCACGGATTAAAAGAACTGTTATTTTTATTTTAATATAAAAAATATTCTTAAATGTTATGTATAGTAATGAAGCCGTCTGAATTGATAAAGATGGTCAGGTGTGGCCTCCGTGGCGCAATCGGCTAGCGCGTTCGGCTGTTAACAGAAAGGTTGGTGGTTCGAGCCCACCCGGGGGCGTACAGAAAATCTTTGGCTTTTTTGCCCGATTCATTCTTTAAAAAAAGGATGAATATGCATCGCCACGTATTAAAAGAACTTTTATTTTTATTTAAAAAATATTCTTAAACGTTAGCTATAGTAATGAAGCGGTCTGATTTGATACAAATGATCGTATGTGGCTTCCGTGGCGCAATCGGCTAGCGCGTTCGGCTGTTAACCGAAAGGTTGGTGGTTCGAGTCCACCCGGGGGCGTACAGAAAATCTTTGGCTTGTTTTTGCCCGATTCATACTTAAAAAAAAAAGGATGAATATGCATCGCCACGTATTAAAAGAACTGTTATTTTTATTTTTATTTAAAAAATATTCTTAAACGTTAGCTATAGTAATGAAGCGGTCTGAATTGATACCAATGATCGGATGTGGCCTCCGTGGCGCAATCGGCTAGCGCGTTCGGCTGTTAACCGAAAGGTTGGTGGTTCGAGCCCACCCGGGGGCGTACAGGAAATGATCGGCTTCTTTTTACACTATTCGTACGTAAAAAATAAGGATGAATATGCATCGCCACGTATTAAAAGAACTGTTATTTTTATTTTAATATAAAAAATATTCTTAAATGTTATGTATAGTAATGAAGCGGTCTGAATTGATAAAGTTGATCAGATGTGGCCTCCGTGGCGCAATCGGCTAGCGCGTTCGGCTGTCAACCGAAAGGTTGGTGGTTCGAGCCCACCCGCGGACGTACAGGAAAATATCGGCTTCTTTTTACACGATTCATACGTAAAAAATAAGGATGAATATGCAACGCCACGTATTAAAAGAACTGTTATTTTTATTTTAATATAAAAAATATTCTTAAATGTTATGTATAGTAATGAAGCGGTCTGAATTGATAAAGATGATCAGATGTGGCCTCCGTGGCGCAATCGGCTAGCGCGTTCGGCTGTTAACAGAAAGGTTGGTGGTTCGAGCCAACCCGGGGGCGTACAGAAAATCTTTGGCTTGTTTTTGACCGATTCATACTTAAAAAAAAAGGATGAATATGCATCGCCACGTATTAAAAGAACTGTTATTTTTATTTAAAAAATATTCTTAAACGTTAGCTATAGTAATGAAGCGGTCTCAATTGATACAAGTGATCGGATGTGGCCTCCGTGGCGCAATCGGCTAGCGCGTTCGGCTGTTAGCCGAAAGGGTGGTGGTTCGAGCCCACCCGGGGGCGTACAGGAAATCATCGGCTTCTTTTTACACGATTCTTACGTAAAAAATAAGGATGAATATGCATCGCCACGGATTAAAAGAACTGTTATTTTTATTTTAATATAAAAAATATTCTTAAATGTTATGTATAGTAATGAAGCCGTCTGAATTGATAAAGATGGTCAGGTGTGGCCTCCGTGGCGCAATCGGCTAGCGCGTTCGGCTGTTAACAGAAAGGTTGGTGGTTCGAGCCCACCCGGGGGCGTACAGAAAATCTTTGGCTTTTTTGCCCGATTCATTCTTTAAAAAAAGGATGAATATGCATCGCCACGTATTAAAAGAACTTTTATTTTTATTTAAAAAATATTCTTAAACGTTAGCTATAGTAATGAAGCGGTCTGATTTGATACAAATGATCGTATGTGGCTTCCGTGGCGCAATCGGCTAGCGCGTTCGGCTGTTAACCGAAAGGTTGGTGGTTCGAGTCCACCCGGGGGCGTACAGAAAATCTTTGGCTTGTTTTTGCCCGATTCATACTTAAAAAAAAAAAGGATGAATATGCATCGCCACGTATTAAAAGAACTGTTATTTTTATTTTTATTTAAAAAATATTCTTAAACGTTAGCTATAGTAATGAAGCGGTCTGAATTGATACCAATGATCGGATGTGGCCTCCGTGGCGCAATCGGCTAGCGCGTTCGGCTGTTAACCGAAAGGTTGGTGGTTCGAGCCCACCCGGGGGCGTACAGGAAATGATCGGCTTCTTTTTACACTATTCGTACGTAAAAAATAAGGATGAATATGCATCGCCACGTATTAAAAGAACTGTTATTTTTATTTAAATATAAAAAATATTCTTAAATGTTATGTATAGTAATGAAGCGGTCTGAATTGATAAAGTTGATCAGATGTGGCCTCCGTGGCGCAATCGGCTAGCGCGTTCGGCTGTCAACCGAAAGGTTGGTGGTTCGAGCCCACCCGCGGACGTACAGGAAAATATCGGCTTCTTTTTACACGATTCATACGTAAAAAATAAGGATGAATATGCAACGCCACGTATTAAAAGAACTGTTATTTTTATTTTAATATAAAAAATATTCTTAAATGTTATGTATAGTAATGAAGCGGTCTGAATTGATAAAGAATATCATATGTGGCCTCCGTGGCGCAATCGGCTGTCGCGTTCGGCTGTTAACCGAAAGGTTGGTGGTTCGAGCCCACCCGGGGGCGTACAGAAAATCTTTGGCTTGTTTTTGCCCGATTCATACTTAAAAAAAAAGGATGAATATGCATCGCCACGTATTAAAAGAACTGTTATTTTTATTTTGATTTAAAAAATATTCTTAAACGTTAGCGATAGTAATGAAGCGGTCTGAATTGATACCAATGAACGGATGTGTCCTCCGTGGCGCAATCGGCAAGCGCGTTCGGCTGTTAACCGAAAGGTTGGTGGGTCGAGCCCACCCGGGGGCGTACAGGAAGTCATCGGCTTCTTTTTACACGATTCATATGTAAAAAATAAGGATGAATATGCATCGCCACGTATTAAAAGAACTGTTATTTTTATTTTAATATAAAAAATATTCTTAAATGTTATGTATAGTAATGAAGCAGTCTGAATTGATAAAGATGATCAGATGTGGCCTCAGTGGCGCAATCGGCTAGCGCGTTCGGCTGTTAAACGAAAGGTTGGTGGTTCGAGCCAACCTGGGGGCGTACAGAAAATCTTTGGCTTGTTTTTGCCCGATTCACACTTTAAAAAAAAGATGAATATGCATCGCCACGTATTAAAAGAACTGTTATTTTTATTTTTATTTAAAAAATATTCTTAAACGTTACCTATAGTAATGAAGAGGTCTGAATTGATAAAAACGATTGGATGTGGCCTCCGTGGCGCAATCGGCTAGCGCGTTCGGATGTTAACCGAAAGGTTGGTGGTTCGAGCCAACCTGGGGGCGTACAGAAAATCTTTGGCTTGTTTTTGCCCGATTCACACTTTAAAAAAAAGATGAATATGCATCGCCACGTATTAAAAGAACTTTTATGTTTATTTAAAAAATATTCTTAAACGTTAACTATAGTAATGAAGCGGTCTGAATTGATTAAAATGACCAGATGTGGCCTCCGTAGCACAGTCGGCTAGCGCGTTCGGCTGTGAACCGAAAGGTGGGTGGTTCGAGCCCACCCGGGGGCGTGCAGGAAATCATCGGCTTATTTTTACACGATTCATACGTAAAAAATAAGGATAAATATGCATCGCCACGTATTAAAAGAACTGTTATTTTTATTTTAATATAAAAAATATTCTTAAATGTTATGTATAGCAATGAAGCGGTCTGAATTGATAACGATGATCACATGTGGCCTCCGAGGCTCAATCGGCTAGCGCGTTCGGCTGTTATCCGAAATGTTGGTGGTTCGAGCCCACCCGGGGACGTGCAAAAAATCTTTGGCTTGTTTTTCCCCGATTCATACTTAAAAAAAAGGATGAATATGCATCGCCACGTATTAAAAGAACTGTTATTTTTATTTTTATTTAAAAAATATTCTTAAACGTTAGCTATAGTAATGAAGCGGTCTGAATTGATACAAATGATCGGATGTGGCCTCCGTGGCGCAATCGGCTAGCGCGTTCGGCTGTTAACCGAAAGGTTGGTGGCTCGAGCCCACCCGCGGGCGTACAGGAAAATATCGGCTTCTTTTTACACGATTCATACGTAAAAAATAAGGATGAATATGCATCGCCACGTATTAAAAGAACTGTTATTATTATTTTTATATAAAAAATATTCTTATACGTTAGCTATAGTAATAAAGCGGTCTGAATTGATAAAGATGATCAGATGTGGCCTCCGTGGTGCAATCGGCTAGCGCGTTCGGCTGTTAACCGAAAGGTTGGTGGTTCGAGCCCACGCGGGGGCGTACAGAAAATCTTTGGCTTGTTTTTGCCCGATTCATACTTAAAAAAAAAGGATGAATATGCATCGCCACGTATTAAAAGAACTGTTATTTTTATTTAAAAAATATTCTTAAACGTTAGCTATAGTAATGAAGCGGTCTGAATTGATACAAATAATCGGATGTGGCCGCCGTGGCGCAATCGGCTAGCGCGTTCGGCTGTTAACCGAAAGGGTGGTGGTTCGACCCCACCCGGGGGCGGACAGGAAATCATCGGCTTCTTTTTACACGATTCATACGTAAAAAATAAGGATGAATATGCATCGCCACGTATTAAAAGAACTGTTATTTTTATTTTAATATAAAAAATATTCTTAAATGTTATGTATAGTAATGAAGCGGTCTGAATTGATAAAGATAAGCAGATGTGTCCTCCGTGGCGCATTCGGCTAGCGCGTTCGGCTGTTAACCGAAAGGTTGGTGGTTCGAGCCCACCCGGGGGCGTACAGAAAATCTTTGGCTTGTGTTTGCCCGATTCATACTTTAAAAAAAAGGATGAATATGCATCGCCTCGTATTAAAAGAACTTTTATTTTTATTTAAAAAATATTCTTAAACGTTAGCTATAGTAATGAAGCGGTCTGAATTGATACAAATGATCGGATGTGGCCTCCGTGGCGCAATCGGCCAGCGCGTTCGGCTGTTAACCGAAAAGTTGGTGGTTCGAACCCACCCGGGGGCATACATAAAATCGTTGGTTTGTTTTTGCCCGATTCATACTTTAAAAAAAAGGATGAATATGCATCGCCACGTATTAAAAGAACTGTTATTTTTATTTTTATTTAAAAAATATTCTTAAACGTTAGCTATAGTAATGAAGCGGTCTGAATTGATACAAATGATCGGATGTGGCCTCCGTGGCGCAATCGGCTAGCGCGTTCGGCTGTTAACCGAAAGGTTGGTGGCTCGAGCCCACCCGCGGGCGTACAGGAAAATATCGGCTTCTTTTTACACGATTCATACGTAAAAAATAAGGATGAATATGCATCGCCACGTATTAAAAGAACTGTTATTTTTATTTTAATATAAAAAATATTCTTAAATGTTATGTATAGTAATGAAGCGGTCTGAATTGATAAAGATGATCAGATGTGGCCTCCGTGGCGCAATCGGTTTGCGCGTTCGGCTGTTAACTGAAAGGTTGGTGGTTCGAGCCCACCCGGGGGCGTACAGAAAATCTTTGGCTTGTTTTTGCCCGATTCATACATAAAAAAAAGGATGAATATGCATAGCCACGTATTAAAAGAACTGTTATTATTATTTTTATATAAAAAATATTCTTATACGTTAGCTATAGTAATAAAGCGGTCTGAATTGATAAAGATGATCAGATGTGGCCTCCGTGGTGCAATCGGCTAGCGCGTTCGGCTGTTAACCGAAAGGTTGGTGGTTCGAGCCCACGCGGGGGCGTACAGAAAATCTTTGGCTTGTTTTTGCCCGATTCATACTTAAAAAAAAAGGATGAATATGCATCGCCACGTATTAAAAGAACTGTTATTTTTATTTAAAAAATATTCTTAAACGTTAGCTATAGTAATGAAGCGGTCTGAATTGATACAAATAATCGGATGTGGCCGCCGTGGCGCAATCGGCTAGCGCGTTCGGCTGTTAACCGAAAGGGTGGTGGTTCGAGCCCACCCGGGGGCGGACAGGAAATCATCGGCTTCTTTTTACACGATTCATACGTAAAAAATAAGGATGAATATGCATCGCCACGTATTAAAAGAACTGTTATTTTTATTTTAATATAAAAAATATTCTTAAATGTTATGTATAGTAATGAAGCGGTCTGAATTGATAAAGATAAGCAGATGTGTCCTCCGTGGCGCATTCGGCTAGCGCGTTCGGCTGTTAACCGAAAGGTTGGTGGTTCGAGCCCACCCGGGGGCGTACAGAAAATCTTTGGCTTGTGTTTGCCCGATTCATACTTTAAAAAAAAGGATGAATATGCATCGCCTCGTATTAAAAGAACTTTTATTTTTATTTAAAAAATATTCTTAAACGTTAGCTATAGTAATGAAGCGGTCTGAATTGATACAAATGAACGGATGTGGCCTCCGTGGCGCAATCGGCCAGCGCGTTCGGCTGTTAACCGAAAGGTTGGTGGTTCGAGCCCACCCGGGGGCGTACAGAAATTCTTTGGCTTGTTTTTGCCTGATTCATACTTTTAAAAAAAGGATGAATATGCATCGCCACGTGTTAAAAGAACTGTTATTTTTATTTTTATTTAAAAAATATTCTTAAACGTTAGCTATAGTAATGAAGCGGTCTGAATTGATAAAAATGATCAGATGTGGCCTCCGTGGCGCAATCGGCTAGCTTGTTCGGCTGTTAACTGAAAGGTTGGTGGTTCGAGCCCACCCGGGGGCGTACAGAAAGTCTTTGGCTTGTTTTTGCCCGATTCATACTTAAAAAAAAGGATGAATATGCGTCGCCACGTATTAAAAGAACTGTTATTTTTATTTTTATTTTTATTTAAAAAATATTCTTAAACGTTAGCTATAGTAATGAAGCGGTCTGAATTGATAAAAATGATCAGATGTGGCCTTCGTGGCGAAATCGGCTGTTAACCGAAAGGTGGGTGGTTCGAGCCCACCCGGGGGCGTACAGAAAGTCTTGGCTTGTTTTTGCCCGATTCACACTTACAAAAAAGGATGAATATGCATCGCCACGTATTAAAAGAACTGTTATTTTTATTTTTATTTAAAAAATATTCTTAAACGTTAGCTATAGTAATGAAGCGGTCTGAATTGATAAAAATGATCGGATGTGTCCTCCGTGGCTCAATCGGCTAGCGCGTTCGGATGTTAACCGAAAGGTTGGAGGTTCGAGCCAACCTGGGGGCGTACAGAAAATCATTAGCTTGTTTTTGCCCGATTCACACTTTAAAAAAAGGATGAATATGCATCGCCACGTATTAAAAGAACTGTTATTTTTATTTTAATATAAAAAATATTCTTAAATGTTATGTATAGTAATTAAGCGGTCTGAATAGATAAAGAGGATCAGACGTTGCCTACGTGGCGCAATCGGCTAGCGCGTTCGGCTGTTAACCGAAAGGGTGGTGGTTCGAGCCCACCCGGGGGCGTACAGAAAATCTTTGGCTTGTTTTTGCCCGATTCATACTTAAAAAAAAGGGATGATTATGGATCGCCACGTATTAAAAGAACTGTTCATTTTATTTTTATTTAAAAAATATTCTTAAACGTTAGCTATAGTAATGAAGCCGTCTGAATTGATACCAATGATCGGATGTGACCTCCGTGGCGAGAACGGCTTGCGCGGTCGGCTGTTAGCCGAAAGGTTGGTGGTTCGAGCCCACCCGGGGGCGTACAGGAAACCATCGGGTTCTTTTTACACGATTCATACGTAAAAAATAAGGATGAATATGCATCGCCACGTATTAAAAGAACTGTTATTTTTATTTTAATATAAAAAATATTCTTAAATGTTATGTATAGTAATGAAGCGGTCTGAATTGATAAAGATGATCAGATGTGGCCTCCGTGGCGCAATCGGCTAGCGCGTTCGGCTGTTAGCCGAAAGGTTGGTGGTTCGAGACCACCCGGGGGCGTACAGAAAATCTTTGGCTTGTGTTTACCCGATTCATACTTAAAAAAAAAGGATGATTATGCATCGCCACGTTTTAAAAGAACTGTTATTTTTATTTTTATTTAAAAAATATTCTTAAACGTTAGCTATAGTAATGAAGCGGTCTCAATATATACAAATGATCGGATGTGGCCTCCGTGGCGCAATCGGCTAGCGCGTACGGCTGTTAATCGAAAGGTTGGTGGTTCGAGCCCACCCGGGGGCGTACAGAAAATCTTTGGCTTGTTTTTGCCCGATTCACACTTAAAAAAGGATGAATATGCATCGCCACGTATTAAAAGAACTTTTATTTTTATTTAAAAAATATTCTTAAACGTTAACTATAGTAATGAAGCGGTCTGAATTGATAAAAATGATCAGATGTGGCCTCCGTGGCACAGTCGGCTAGCGCGTTCGGCTGTGAACCGAAAGGTGGGTGGTTCGAGCCCACCCGGGGACGTACAGAAAATCTTTGGCTTGTTTTTCCCCGATTCATACTTAAAAAAAAGGAAGAATATGCATCGCCACGTATTAAAAGAACTGTTATTTTTATTTTTATTTAAAAAATATTCTTAAACGTTAGCTATAGTAATGAAGCGGTCTGAATTGATAAAAATGATCAGATGTGGCCTTCGTGGCGCAATCGGCTGTTAACCGAAAGGTGGGTGGTTCGAGCCCACCCGGGGGCGTACAGAAAAATTTTGGCTTGTTTTTGCCCGATTCATACTTTAAAAAAAAGGATGAATAT
Source organism: Maratus speculifer (assembly GCA_964019185.1). NCBI lineage: Eukaryota > Metazoa > Arthropoda > Arachnida > Araneae > Salticidae > Maratus > Maratus speculifer. The sequence continues at coordinate 224,262,943 of OZ025299.1, read as the reverse complement.
GCATCGCCACGTATTAAAAGAACTGTTATTATTATTTTTATATAATATAAAAAATATTCTTAAACGTTAGCTATAGTAATGAAGCGGTCTGAATTGATAAAAATGATCAGATGTGGCCTCCGTGGCGCAATCGGCTAGCGCGTTCGGCTGTTAACCGAAAGGTTGGTGGTTCGAGCCACCCGGGGGCGTACAGAAAATCTTTGGCTTGTTTTTGCCCGATTCATACTTTAAAAAAAAGGATGAATATGCATCGCCACTTATTAAAAGAACTGTTATTTTTATTTTTATTTAAAAAATATTCTTAAACGTTAGCTATAGTAATGAAGCGGTCTGAATTGATACAAATGATTGGATGTGGTCTCCGTGGCCGAATCGGCTAGCGCGTTCGGCTGTTAACCGAAAGGTTGGTGGCTCGAGCCCACCCGCGGGCGTACGGGAAAATATCGGCTTCCTTTTACACGATTCATACGTAAAAAATAAGGATGAATATGCATCGCCACGTATTAAAAGAACTGTTATTTTTATTTTAATATAAAAAATATTCTTAAATGTTATGTATAGTAATGAAGCGGTCTGAATTGATAAAAACGGTCAGATGTGGCCTGCGTGGCGCAATCGGCTAGCGCGTTCGGCTGTTAACCGAAAGGTTGGTGGTTCGAGCCCACCCGGGGGCGTACAGAAAATCTTTGGCTTGTTTTTGCCCGATTCATACTTAAAAAAAAAGGATGAATATGCATCGCCACGTATTAAAAGAACTGTTATTTTTATTTTAATATAAAAAATATTCTTAAACGTTAGCTATAGTAATGAAGCGGTCTGAATTGATAAAAATGATCAGATGTGGCCTCCGTGGCGCAAACGGCTAGCGCGTTCGGCTGTTAACCGATAGGTTGGTGGTTCGAGCCCACCCGGGGGCATACATAAAATCTTTGGTTTGTTTTTGCCCGATTCATACTAAAAAAAAAAGGATGAATATGCTTCGCCACGTATTAAAAGAACTGTTATTTTTATTTTTATTTAAAAAATATTCTTAAACGTTAGCTATAGTAATGAAGCGGTCTGAATTGATAAAAATGATCGGATGTGTTCTCCGTGGCGCAATCGGCTAGAGCGGTCGGCTGTTAACCGAAAGGTTGGTGGTTCGAGCCCACCCGGGGGCGTACAGGAAATCATCGGCTTCTTTTTACACGATTCATACGTAAAAAATAAGGATGAATATGCATCGCCATGTATTAAAAGAACTGTTATTTTTATTTTAATATAAAAAGTATTCTTAAACGTTAGCTATAGTAATGAAGCGGTCTGAATTGATAAAAATGATCAGATGTGGCCTTCGTGGCGCAATCGGCTAGCGCGTTCGGCTGTTAACCGAAAGGTTGGTGGTTCGAGCCCACCCGGGGGCGTACAGAAAATCTTTGGCTTGTTTTTGCCCGATTCATACTTAAAAAAAAGGATGAATATGCATCGCCACGTATTAAAAGAACTGTTATTTTTATTTTTATTTAAAAAATATTCTTAAAAGTTAGCTATAGTAATGAAGCGGTCTGAATTGAAAAAGAAGATTAGATGTGGCCTCCGTGGCGCAATCGGCTAGCGCGTTCGGCTGTTAACCGAAAGGTTGGTGGTTCGAGCCCACCCGGGGGCGTACAGAAAATCTTTGGCTTGTTTTTGCCCGATTCATACTTAAAAAAAAGGATGAATATGCATCGCCACGTATCAAAAGAACTGTTATTTTTATTTTTATTTAAAAAATATTCTTAAACGTTAGCAATAGTAATGAAGCGGTCTGAATTGATAAAAATAATTAGATGTTGCCTCCGTGGCGCAATCGGTTAGCGCGGTCGGCTGTTAACCGAAAGGTTGGTGGTTCGAGCCCAACCGTGGGCGTGCAGGAAATCATCGGCTTCTTTTTACACGATTCATACGTAAAAAATAAGGATAAATATGCATCACCACGTATTAAAAGTACTGTTATTTTTATTTTAATATAAAAAATATTCTTAAATGTTATGTATAGTAATGAAGCGGTCTGAATTGATAGAGATGGTCAGATGTGGCCTCCGTGGCGCAATCGGCTAGCGCGTTCGGTTGTTAACCAAAAGGTTGGTGGTTCGAGCCCACCCGGGGGCGTACAGAAAATCTTTGGCTTGTTTTTGCCCGATTCATACTTTAAAAAAAAGGATGAATATATGCATCGCCACGTATTAAAAGAACTTTTATTTTTATTTAAAAAATATTCTTAAACGTTAGCTATAGTAATGAAGCGGTCTGAATTGATACAAATGATCGGATGTGGCCTCCGTGGCGCAATCGGCTAGCGCGTTCGGCTGTTAACCGAAAGGTTGGTGGTTCGAGCCCACCCGGGGGCATACATAAAATCTTTGGTTTGTTTTTGCCCGATTCATACTAAAAAAAAAGGATGAATATGCATCGCCACGTATTAAAAGAACTGTTATTTTTATTTTTATTTAAAAAATATACTTAAACGTTAGCTATAGTAATGAAGCGGTCTGAATTGATACAAATGATCGGATGTGGCCTCCGTGACGCAATCGGCTAGCGCGTTCGGCTGTTAACCGAAAGGTTGGTGGTTCGAACCCACCCGGGGGCGTACAGGAAATCATCGGCTTCTTTTTACACGATTCATACGTAAAAAATAAGGATGAATATGCATCGCCGCGTATTAAAAGAACTGTTATTTTTATTTTAATATAAAAAATATTCTTAAACGTTAGCTATAGTAATGAAGCGGTCTGAATTGATAAAAATAATCAGATGTGGCCTCCGTGGCGCAATCGGCTAGCGCGTTCGGCTGTTAACCGAAAGGTTGGTGGTTCGAGCCCACCCGGGGGCGTACAGGAAATCATCGGCTTCTTTTTACACGATTCATACGTAAAAAATAAGGATGAATATGCATCGCCGCGTATTAAAAGAACTGTTATTTTTATTTTTATTTAAAAAATATTCTTAAACGTTATGTATAGTAATGAAGCGGCCTCAATTGATATAGGTGATCAGATGTGGCCTCCGTGGCGCAATCGGCTAGCGCGTTCGGCTGTTAACCGAAAGGTTGGTGGCTCGAGCCCTCCCGCGGGCGTACAGGAAAATATCGGCTTCTTTTTACACGATTCATACGTAAAAAAAAAGGATGAATATGCATCGCCACGTATTAAAAGAACTGTTATTTTTATTTTTATTTAAAAAATATTCTTAAACGTTAGCTATAGTAATGAAGCGGTCTGAATTGATACGAATGATCGGAGGTGGCCTCCGTGGCGCAATCGGCTAGCGCGTTCGGCTGTTAAGCGAAAGGTTGGTGGTTCGAGCCCACCCGGGGGCGTACAGGAAATCATCGGCTTCTTTTTACACGATTCATACGTAAAAAATAAAGACATATTTGCATCGCCACGTATTAAAAGAACTGTTTTTTTTATTTAAAAAATATTCTTAAACGTTAGCTATAGTAATGAAGCGGTCTGAATTGATAAAGATGATCAGATGTGGCCGCCGTGGCGCAATCGGCTAGCGATTGATTGATTGATTTTCGACGTCCGGTTGGTTGGTTGGTTGATTTTTGACGTCCGATTATCTGCGCTAGGGATATAGGACCTGGGGGAGTGCCCTTCGTGTTGGTCTTTCTAAGGGAACCTAACCCGTATTTACGCAAGGTTCGAAGAAAACCACGAAAACTCCGAACGGTTAGGCCGACAGCCAAGATTGGGTTCGAACCCAGCACCTGCCGTCTACCAGTTGAGAGGTCCGAACCTCTCGGCCACTGGTGGGGCCCAATTGGCTAGCGAGTTCGGCTGTTAACCGAAAGGTTGGTGGTTCGAGCACACCCGGGGGCGTGCAGGAAATCATCGGCTTCTTTTTACACGATTCATACGTAAAAAATAAGGATAAATATGCATCGCCACGTATTAAAAGAACTGTTATTTTTATTTTAATATAAAAAATATTCTTAAATGTTATGTATAGTAATGAAGCGGTCTTAATCGATAAAGATGGCCAGATGTGGCCTCCGTGGCGCAATCGGCTATCGCGTTCGGCTTTTAACCGAAAGGTTGTTGTTCGAGCCCACTCGCGGGCGTACAGGAAAGTATCGGCTTCTTTTTACACGATTCATGCGTAAAAAATAAGGATGAATATGGATCGCCACGTATTAAAAGAACTGTTATTTTTATTTTAATATAAAAAATATTCTTAAATGTTATGTATAGTAATGAAGCGGTCTGAATTGATAAAGATGATCAGTTGTGGCCTCCGTGGCGCAATCTGCTAGCGCGTTCGGCTGTTTACCGAAAGGTTGGTGGTTCGAGCCCACCCGGGGGCGTGCAGGAAATCATCGGCTTCTTTTTACACGATTCATACGTAAAAAATAATTATGAATATTCATCGCCACGTATTAAAAGAACTGTTATTTTTATTTTTATTTAAAAAATATTCTTAAACGTTAGCTATAGTAATGAAGCGGTCTGAATTGATACAAATCATCGAATATGGCCTCCGTGGCGCAATCGGCTAGCGCGTTCGGCTGTTAACCGAAAGGTTGGTGGCTCGAGCCCACCCGCGGGCGTACAGGAAAATATCGGTTTCTTTTTACACGATTCATACGTAAAAAATAAGGATGAAAATGCATCGCCACGTATTAAAAGAACTGTTATTTTTATTTTTATTTAAAAAATATTCTTAAACGTTAGCTATAGTTATGAAGCGGTCTGAAATGATAAAAATGATCAGATGTGGCCTCCGTGGTGCAATCGGCTAGGGCGTTCGGCTGTTAACCGAAAGGTTGGTGGTTCGATCCCATCCGGGGGCGTACAGGAAATCATCGGCTTCTTTTTACACGATTCATACGTAAAAAATAAGGTTAAATATGCATCGCCACGTATTAAAAGAACTGTTATTTTTATTTTAATATAAATAATATTCTTAAATGTTATGTATAGTAATGAAGCGGTCTTAATCGATAAAGATGACCAGATGTGGCCTCCGTGGCGCAATCGGCTATCGCGTTCGGCTTTTAACCGAAAGGTTGGTGGTTCGAGCCCACTCGCGGGCGTACAGGAAAGTATCGGCTTCTTTTTACACGATTCATGCGTAAAAAATAAGGATGAATATGCATCGCCACGTATTAAAAGAACTGTTATTTTTATTTTAATATAAAAAATATTCTTAAATGCTATGTATAGTAATGAAGCGGTCTGAATTGATAAAGATGATCAGATGTGGCCTCCGTTTTGCAATCGGCTATCGCGTTCGGCTGTTAACCGAAAGGTTGGTGGTTCGAGCCCACCTGGGGGCGTACAGAAATTCTTTGGCTTGTTTTTGCCCGATTCATACTTAAAAAAAAAGGATGAATATGCATCGCCACGTATTAAAAGAGCTGTTATTTTTATTTTTATTTAAAAAATATTCTTAAACGTTAGCTATAGTAATGAAACGGTCTGAATTGATAAAAATGATTGAATGTGGCCTCCGTGGTGCAATCGGCTAGCGCGTTCGGCTGTTAACAGAAAGGTTGGTGGTTCGAGCCCACCCGGGGGCGTACAGGAAATCATCGGCTTCTTTTTACACGATTCATACGTAAAAAATAAGGAAGAATATGCATCGCCACGTATTAAAAGAACTGTTATTTTTATTTTAATATAAAAAATATTCTTAAATGCTATGTATAGTAATGAAGCGGTATGAATTGATAAAGATAATCAGATGTGGCCTCCGTGGTGCAATCGGCTAGCGCGTTCGGCTGTTAACCGAAAGGTTGGTGGTTCGAGCCCACCCGGGGGCGTACCGAAAATCTTTGGCTTTTTTTTGCCCGATTCATACTTAAAAAAAAGGATGAATATGCATCGCCACGTATTAAAAGAACTGTTATTTTTATTTTTATTTAAAAAATATACTTAAACGTTAGCTATAGTAATGAAGCGGTCTGAATTGATAAAAATAATCAGATGTGGCCTCCGTGGCGCAATCGGCTAGCGCGTTCGGCTGTTATCCGAAAGGTTGGTGGTTCGAGCCCACCCGGGGGCTTACAGAAAGTCATTAGCTTGTTTTTGCCCGATTCATACTTAAAAAAAAGAATGAATATGCATCGCCACGTATTAAAAGAACTGTTATTTTTATTTTTATTTAAAAAATATTCTTAAACGTTAGCTATAGTAATGAAGCGATCTGAATTGATACAAATGATCGGATGTGGCCTCCGTGGCGCAATCGGCTAGCGCGTTCGGCTGTTAACCGAAAGGTTGGTGGTTCGAGCCCACCCGGGGGCGTACCGAAAATCTTTGGCCTTTTTTTGCCCGATTCATACTTAAAAAAAAGGATGAATATGCATCGCCACGTATTAAAAGAACTGTTATTTTTATTTTTATTTAAAAAATATTCTTAAACGTTAGCTATAGTATGAAGCGATCTGAATTGATACAAATGATCGGATGTGGCCTCCGTGGCGCAATCGGCTAGCGCGTTCGGCTGTTAACCGAAAGGTTGGTGGTTCGAGCCCACCCGGGGGCGTACAGGAAATCATCGGCTTCTTTTTACACGATTCTTACGTAAAAAATAAGGATGAATATGCATCGCCACGTATTAAAAGAACTGTTATTTTTATTTTAATATAAAAAATATTCTTAAATGTTATGTATAGTAATGAAGCGGTCTGAATTGATAAAGATGATCAGATGTGGCCTCCGTGGCGCAATCGGCTAGCGCGTTCGGCTGTTAACCGAAAGGTTGGTGGTTCGAGCCCACCCGGGGGCGTACAGAAAATCTTTGGCTTGTTTTTGCCCGATTCATACATAAAAAAAAGGATGAATCTTCGTCGCCACGTATTAAAAGAACTTTTATTTTTATTTAAAAAATATTCTTAAACGTTAGCTATAGTAATGCAGCGGTTTGAATTGATAAAAATTATCAGCTGTGGCCTCCGTGGCGCAATCGGCTAGCGCGTTCGGCTGTTAACCGAAAGGTTGGCGGTTCCAGGCCTCCCGGGGGCGTACAGAAAATCTTTGGCTTGTTTTTGCCCGATTCATACTTAAAAAAAAGGATGAACATGCATCGCCACGTATTAAAAGAACTGTTATTTTTATTTTTATTTAAAAAATATTCTTAAACGGTTGCTATAGTAATGAAGCGGTCTGAATTGATAAAGATGATCAGATGTGGCCTCCGTGGCGCAATCGGCTAGCGCGTTCGGCTGTAAACCGAAAGGTTGGTGGTTCGAGCCCACCCGGGGGCGTGCAGGAAATCATCGGCTTCTTTTTCCACGATTCATACGTAAAAAATAAGGATGAATATGCATCGCCACGTATTAAAAGAACTGTTATTTTTATTTTAATATAAAAAATATTCTTCAATGCTATGTATAGTAATGAAGCGGTCTGAATTGATAAAGATGATCAGTTGTGGCCTCCGTGGTGCAATCGGCTAGCGCGTTCGGCTGTTAACCGAAAGGTTGGTGGTTCGATCCCACCCGGGGGCGTACAGAAAATCTTTGGCTTGTTTTTGCCCGATTCATACTTAAAAAAAAGGATGAATATGCATCGCCACGTATTAAAAGAACTGTTTTTTTTATTTTTATTTAAAAAATATTCTTAAACGTTAGCTATAGTAATGAAGCGGTCTGAATTGATAAAGATGTTCAGATGTGGCCTCCGTGGCGCAATCGGCTAGCGCGTTCGGCTGTTAACCGAAAGGTTGGTGGTTCGATTTCACCCGGGGGCGTACAGAAAATCTTTGCCTTGTTTTTGACCGATTCATATTTAAAAAAAAGGATGAATATTCATCGCCACGTATTAAAAGAACAATTATTTTAATTTTTATTTAAAAAATATTCTTAAACGTTAGCTATAGTTATGAAGCGGTCTGAATTGATAAAAATGATCAGATGTGGCCTCCGTGGCGCAATCGGCTAGCGCGTTCGGCTGTTAACCGAAAGGTTGGTGGTTCGAGGCCTCCCGGGGGCGTACAGAAAATCTTTGGCTTGTTTTTGCCCGATTCATACTTTTAAAAAAGGATGAATATGCATCGCCACGTATTAAAAGAACTGTTATTTATATTTTTATTTAAAAAATATTCTTAAACGTTAGCTATAGTAATGAAGCGGTCTGAATTGATACAAATGACCGGATGTGGCTTCCGTGGCGCAATCGGCTAGCGCGTTCGGCTGTAAACTGAAAGGTTGGGGGTTCGAGCCCACCCGGGGGCGTACAGGAAATCATCGGCTTCTTTTTACACGATTCATACGTAAAAAATAAGGATGAATATGCATCGCCACGTATTAAAAGAACTGTTATTTTTATTTTAATATAAAAAATATTCTTAAATGTTATGTATAGTAATAAAGCGGTCTGAATTGATAAAGATGATCAGATGTGGCCTCCGTGGCGCAATCTGCTAGCGCGTTCGGCTGTTAACCGAAAGGTTGGTGGTTCGAACCCACCCGGGGGCGTACAGGAAATCTTCGGCTTCTTTTTACACGATTCATACGTAAAATATAAGGATGAATGTGCATCGCCACGTATTAAAAGAACTGTTATTTTTATTTTAATATAAAAAATATTCTTAAACTAGCTGACCCGCCCGGCGTTGCCCAGGTCCATAATAACAATGTTAAACGAACTTGAAATTTTTATGATTTTATCTTTAACTCGAAATACGTGTAAATACACTGTTAAAAATTTGACCCTTTTACTGCATCGTCACTCCACCGCTTTTATAGAAAATGATTACTTCAGCTTATTATGGAGCATTCTCATAGGTCAAAAGAGAGATATTATATAAAAGCGGGGGAGTGATGATGCAGCAAAAGGGTCAAATTTTTTACAGTGTACATTATATTAAATATGTACCCCCTGACTGTGTCAAAAATTGGTTTAAAAAAACCAAAAATGACTGCAATGCGAAACGCAGGAGGAATATGTGTGCAACGATTGCGTGATTTTCGTGTTAAAATGTCGATATTTATCCTTAAATTTACTGTTAAGTGACTTAACTAAATACTTTTTTCACATAGTTATCCCAATATTTTGAATTTCAAACTAATTATATCACTCTTAAATCCGATTATACCGTGAATGAAATCGATTCTCGATGATTAGCTAAAAGGTTAGTACATAGTATTATAATTTCAGAGCCATTTTACAAAAGTAGGTGTATAATTTTTATCAAACATGCGTAATGTTCATTCTGTGAACAAAATCCTAACCGTAACCTAATTGTATTGTAATCATAACTTGTCTGTAACCTAGCTGTATCTTAACAGTAACCTAACTGTAACTTAAATAAACCATAAATGTAACCTGGCCGTCACCTTATCATAACCTACCCATAATCTAACCATAACCTAACCGCAACTTAACCTTAACCTAACTGTAACTTAACCATGACCTAACTGTAACCTAACCGGAAATTAAATATAACATAAGGCTCACCGGAACGTAATTGCAACGTAACTGTTACCTAACCGTAACCAAGTTATAATTTAACTCTAACTATAAACGAAATAGCTTAACCATTTCGCGCTAAATAGTTTCACATTCCACCGCTACGGAGCGCATTATGTTTTGTAGAACATCCGAATTTTAGGTTCGGATTGGATTCATGTTTATGGAAATTATTTTGCCTTCTTCGGATACGGTTATGGTTGTTTGGAATATTTTTCTTCAGTTTAGATTCCGTTCAATTCAGATTTCGTGGGGTTTTTTTTTTTCCCTTCAAGTGGGATTTTTAAGTTCGGGTCGGGTTGTACTTCCATAGAAACTATTTTACCTAGTTCCAATGAGGTTATACTAAACTGAAATATTTTTGTTAGGTTCAGATTAGGTTTGGTTCAAATTTCGGGAATTTTTTTTTTTTAGAAATTTTTTGGTTCGAATTGGGTTTATGTCCATGGAAATTATATTGTCTTGTTCGTATCTGGTTATAGTTATTTGGAATATTTTCGTCGGATTCAGATTTGGTTCGATTCAGATTTCAGGTATTTTTTCAAATTGATTTTTAAGGTTCTGGTCGGATTCATGTCCAGGGAAATTATTTTGTTTTGCTCGGATCCGGTTTTGGGTCTTTGGAATATTTTTTTTCGGGTTCAGATGTCGTTCAATTCAGATTTCGGTTCTTTTAATGGAATTTTTAGGTTCAGGTTGGGTTGCGCATCAACGGAAATTATTCTGCATTGTTCGAATAAGGATATGCTTCTCTGGTATATTTTTGTCAGATTCAAATTTAGTTCAGTTTTTTAGGTTCAAATTAGGTTCGTGTTCATGGAAATTTTTTGTCTCGTTCAGAGCCGGGTATGGTTCTGTAGAATATTTTTGTCAGGTTCATATTTGGTTCGATTCAAATTTCAACTATTTTTTTTAAATGGAATTTTAGGTTTGGATCGGGTTCATGTCCACGGAAATTACTTTCTCTTATTTGAATCCGGTTATGGTTCTTTCGAATATTTTGATCGGATTCAGATGTAGTTTGCATAAAATTTCAGGTCTTTTTTCAAATGGAATTTTTTAGGTTCGAATCAGGTTTATGTTCACGGAAATTATTTTGTCTTGCTCTTATCGGCATATAGCTCTTTGGAATATTTTTATCGATTTCAGCTCTCGTTCTGGTCATTTTTCGGGTTTTTTTCAAAGAAAATTTTTAGGTTCGGGTCGGGTTGCATATACACGAACATTATTTTTCCTTGATCGGATTGGGGTATACTTCATTTGAATATTTTTATTCATATTTGATTCGAGTCAGATATCAAATCCATAGTTTTTTTTTTTTTTTTCAAATGGAATTTTTAGGTTCGGGTCGGGTTTATGTTCATGAAATTTTTGTCTTGCTTGGATCGGAGTATGGTCTGTTTTTTTCTGGTTGGGATCGGGTTATGTGTTAATACGCCTAAAAATTATGTTTTGCTATTATTCTTTTAGTGACTATTTTTGATATGTAACTTATTTTGCAATTTGATAATTTATTACTGTGTATGAATCATCTGCCGATTCGAACAGTTCTACGTCAAACAGCCATTTCATTTTTGTTTTAAAACAAATTAAAGTCTTAATAAAATATTAACTTAAATAAAATGCATTCAAATTTAATCAATGATTTAAAAAACTGCTAAAAAAGCCTCATATATACATATACATATATTTACTGCAACATAGCTAACCACGCATAGATTCTAATGTACGAAGTACCATCGATCTGACGTAACAGCTGTATTCAAAAATCCTAAGTTAAACTGACATTTTGCTAGTCTATGAATTTTAAAGGTCTCTGGGGAAAAAAACAGTCACTTTTGAAATGTCAAAATCTCAAATTGGTTTCTTTCATAGAGTAAAAAGAAATTAATAGAGTATTATCTCTGGAGGTGCTAAAAATGTAACTCTACATTAAGTCCAATTAAGTACCAACAAAAGCACGTGATTTGACATGCCTATCAATTGAAACAGGTTTAAATCCGTATTTTTTTGCTCTTGTTCCTTAAAAAGAACTAAACTATCGCTTCACCGGTAAAAATGTATTAATTATTTTATCATATGTGTTTTAAATATCAATATAGAGAATTATTTTAACGTTTTGCTTGAAAATATAACATTCTTTTGTAAATACATAAAAATCGTCTGCAGTCAGAAATCTTTATTTTAGATTAATATTTGTTACTTAAGTTTTCATACATGATTTTAAAAGAATGTTTTCATCATTATATTTTAAATATTTATTTACATGCAATTATTAAGTCATAAACATTTTTCATCTACTTTATAAAGTATTTAAAATTACATTTATGAAGGAAACTTTTAGTTATACAATTTTTAGTTCGTATCAAATGTTTTCAATATCTTATTTAATTTTAATTTGATATTTAATTATTGCTAATTTTCCATTTTCCTTCATTTAAAAAACGAACATTTATTTTAATAAATAATAATAGAACAAAGACCATTTTAAAAATTTGGTATTTCCTCTTTAAATATTCTTCAATTGTAATTCATTTCTTTCAATTCGTCTTATAATACAAAATCCCTTCCACGTCCTTTTATTTGGCATATTAAAATTTGAGCGATAAATGGTTTCATATTGCAAACCTTTTTTGAGGCTTACTTCACCTCCACTTATCTCATTCCTCCATGGGTTTCTTTAATTCTGTCTCAGCTTTCTTATTACTTCTGCGAAAATTTTTACACAACCAACCAACCGTAAATAAACGAAAGAGAAAAAAATGGGAAAAAGATGATTTTTTTATGAGAGTGACCTCTCGATTTTAATTAATTACTCAGTTAATAATTGGAATTTCGAAATTCTGAAGCTCAGGTGCATCAGGGGAGATTTGGGGCTACTCTCAAAAAAAGTTTGAGCTTCGTACGTGCGGTAGATTTTGCTAGCCATCGCAGACACACAGACACACACGACAGACAGACCGTTTTGTTCTTTTATTAGTATAGGTGTTATGTATAGTAATGAAGCGGTCTGAATTGATAAAGATGATCAGATGTGGCCACCGTGGCGCAATCGGCTAGCGCGTTCGGCTGTTAACCGAAAGGTTGGTGGTTCGAGCTCACCCGGGGGCGTACAGGAAATCTTCGGCTTGTTTTTACACGATTCATACGTAAAAAAGAAGGATAAATATGCATCGCCACGTATTAAAAGAACTTTTATTTTTATTTTAATTTAAAAAATATTCTTAAACGTTATGTATAGTAATGAAGCGGTCTGAATTAATAAAGACTAGATGGAACCCGTCAAAACTTGACTCCACAGAAGAAAGAAAAGTATTTTCCAGCTATTAAAGGATTTTTTAACGACTAATCTCCAGCAAAAATTTCAATAAATAAAAGAAAAACCTGCATTTTACATACAGGCAAATGACCCGCAATTAGCAGAGTTCAAACATGCAGTCATAGAATTAGAATCTCTCTCATTTGATAATTTTCCATTAACAAATACAACACCAATAAATTGTACATGACATGAATAAATGATAAATTACTGTCATTAATCATTTCATACAAAATATACATACTTCACTTACTTCGCAGCAAAATAAGACTGAATTTATAGTTTGCCATTTAGCAACAACTGTAACAATGGTCCTCTCAGTGGTTAATTTGTTTTTACATTACCCACCCCATTCAACAAATAAATATTTGCATTTTCAAATAACTTTTCTATTACATTTTCATAAATCAAAAATACATGTCGATTTCACATATTAAAAAAATTAATGATATTTATTCTGGCTAGATGAAACCCGTCAAAACTTGACGGCAACAATATGAAAGAACCAAAGAAAAAAAAGTATTTTGCCGCTATAAAAAAATTAATATTTCTTAAAAATTTCAATATGCTTTTCCATTTACCAATGTAACACCAACATGACATGATCCCAGGCGCAGAATCGGTGCAACGCTGCGACACACGTCACAAACTCTTGAAAATGTTTGAAGATTATTTTTCTATTGTTAAAGTTTTTTTTTTAAATGCTAGAAATCATTTACTATGTACAAAAATTTGTCTAGGTACCATAAAAAATGCAAATTCTGGCAAATAATCACAAAAAATAGCTATTTTCGTCAAAATACCCCCCCCCCCCCCAAAAAAAAAACATCACCCGGAAATTTTGTAAATGGATGTGAAAGAAAAAAACAGGAAATTTCGTCAACAGATTGCAAAAAACAACAAATTTTATGAAAAGATCTCTAAAAAATTTGTCAAAAAAATGCAAAAAAAAAAAAAAAATTGTCTAGGTATCCCAAATAAAACAAATTTCGTGAAAGTATTGCAAAAAATCAAAATTTTGCCAAAACGTCTAAAAAAATGGCAATTTTCATGAAAAAATTTCGAAAAATAAAGCCAAATTTGACAAAAAAAATCCCTAAAAAATGGCAAATTTGTAAACATATTCTGAAAAAAAAAATTCAAAATATTGTAAGAAAACAAAAAGTTTTGACAAAAGATTGTGAGTAAACAACAAATTTCGTCAAAGGATTGAAAAAAAAGCAAATTTCATCAAATAATCACAAAAAAAGTAAATTTCGCAAAAAAACCCCAAAAAATTTTGCAAAAAGATCTTCAATAAAACGGCAAATTACATCGAAAGATCGTGACAAAACGACAATTTCATCGAAAGAACTCGAGAAAAACGATAAACTTCTCCGAAACTGTCCAGGTATCATAAAAGACACGAATTTCGTCCAAAGATCTCAAAAGCACATAAATTTTGTCTAGGTAATCACAAAAAAAGGTAAATTTCGAAAAAAAAAAAAAAAAAAATTCTCAAAAAGATAACAAAAAACGACAATTTCTCAAAAAAATCATGAAAAAAGGATAAATTCGATAAAACGGCAAATTACATCAAAAGATTGTGAGAAAAAAACAACAACTTTCATTAATTGCAGGGGGGAAAAGATGCAACATTTCTTTGTTCATCAAAAAAAAAATCACAAAATTTCTTGATCTATCACATGAAAAATAGAAAATTTGTCAATCAGTTGAAGAAAAAATACAAAAATCGACAGTTGGTCATGTGGGATAAAAATTATAAAATTCATTAATGAATCATGGATAAAAAGTCATTTAGTTATGTAAAAAAGCCCACAAAAATCTTGTGATTGATCGAGACATTTCAGAATGTTTTTTCTGGGTAATCTTACGATGGGAATACTGCAGTTCAGTGTACCCATTCAACTGTGTGCTGAGTGACATATGTTTATTCCCTCATTCTGTAGGCAATTAAATATATGTATGGAATTTTTTATCGCAACGTAATAATAAGTATATTTTCAACATAGGATCAGAGTAAATTAGTCTTTTCAACAAATAACCTGGTAAGTGAGAACTAACGTTTTTATTGATAGGCAATGTAACATCGGGTCGATCGAGTTTATTTTGATTTTGCCCTTGTTTTTGAAGGACATAATTTAACCGTTTTTTCTATTGCATAACACTTCTTATTGTGTAATTTCTTGTTGTGATCTTCATTTCTGTCATATGAAAAATTCATTTCTATTTTGCCTATAGTATTTACATAATGTTGACAAATTTCTGGAAAAAAAAAAAAAAAAAATTTCAAAAGAAAGGATAAATTTGATTAAACGGCAAATTACATCGAAAAATGGCAAGAAAATACGACAAATTTCACCGAAAATCCCTGAAAAAACAAATAATTATTTCCTGGTATAATAAAAGACGTGAATTTCGTCAAAAGATCGTGAAAATACTTTAAATTTGTCTAGGTACTTCAAAAAATGCAAATATTGGTAAACAGATTGTGAGAAAACAACATATTTTGTCAAAAGATGAAAAAAAGAGGCACATTTCATCAAAAGATCACAAAAAAAGTAAATTTTGAAAAAAAAAAAAAGTAAAAAAAATGACAAATTTCTGAAAATAACAAAAAAACCAACAAATTTCACAAAAAAAATCACGAAAAAAGGAATAATTTGATAAAACGGCCAATTACATTGAAAGATGGCAAGAAAAAACGACAAATTTCACCGAAAATCCCTGAGAAAACAAATAATTATTTCCTGGTATAATAAAAGACGTGAATTTCGTCAAAAGATCGTGAAAATACTTTAAATTTGTCTAGGTACTTCAAAAAATGCAAATATTGGTAAACAGATTGTGATAAAACAACACATTTTGTCAAAAGATGAAAAAAAGAGGTACATTGCATTAAAAGATCACAAAAAAGGTAAATTTTGCAAAAAAAAAGACAAATTTCTGAAAATAACAAAAAAAATGAAAAATTTCACAAAAAAAAGATAATTTCGATAAAACAGCAAATTACATTGAAAGAGCGTGAGAAAATATCAAATTTCACCGAAAATCCCTGAGAAAACAAACAATTTTATCCAAGTATAAAAAAAAACATGAATTTTGGCAAATAATCACAAAAAATAACAAATTTTGTCAAAATACCCCCCCCCCCCCAAAAAAAAAAGAACACCTGGAAATTTTATACATAGATGTGAAAAAAAAACAGCAAATTTCGTCAACAGATTGCAAAAAACAACAAATTTCTTCAAAAGATCTCTAAAAAATTTGTCAAAAAACTGCAGAAAAAAAAATTGTCCAGGTATAACAAGGTAAAACAAATTTCGTGAAAATATTGCAAAAAATCAAAATTTTACCAAAACGTTTAAAAAAATTTCGAAAAAAAAGCAAATTTTGACAAGAAAAAAAAAAAAAAAAAAAAAACTCTCTAAAAAATGGCAAATTAAACATATTGTGAAAAAAAAATTCAAAATATTGTGAGAAAACAACAAATTTTGACAAATGATTGTCAGTAAACAGCAAATTTCGTCAAAGGATTGAAAAAAAAGCAAATTTCATCAAATAATCACAAAAAAAGGTAATTTCGCAAAAAAAACAACAAATTTTGCAAATAGATCTTCATTAAAACGGGAAATTACATCCAAAGATCATGACAAAACGACAATTTCATCGAAAGAACTCGACAAAAACGATAAACTTCTTCGAAACTGTCCAGGTATCATAAAAGACACAAATTTCGTCCAAAGATCTCAAAAGCACAGAAATTTTGTCTAGGTAATCGCAAAAAAATGTAAATTTCACAAAAAATAGCAAAACAAAAGACAAATTTCTCAAAAAGATAACAAAAAACAACATTTTCTCAAAAAAAAAAAAAAAAAAAAATAACGACAGAAGGATAACTTCAATAAAACAGCAAATTACATCAAAAGATTGCGAGAAAAAAACAACAAATTTTAAAAAAAAGCTTCCATTAATTGCTTGGAGAAAAGATGCAACATTTCTTTGTTCATCAGGAAAAAAAATCACAAAATTTCTCCATCCATCACATGAAAAATAGAAAATTTGTCAATCAGTTCGACAGTTGGTCATGTGGGGTAAGAATTATAAAATTCATTAATCAATCATGGAAAAAAAGTCATTCAGTTATGTAAAAAATCCACAAAAATTATCAATCAATAGAAGTCCCCACAAAAATCTTGTGATTGATTGAGACATTTCACAAATTTTGACAAATGATTGTGAGTAAACAGCAAATTTCGTCAAAGGATTGAAAAAAAAGCAAATTTCATCAAATAATCACAAAAAAAGGTAATTTCGCAGAAAAAAACAACAAATTTTGCAAATAGATCTTCAATAAAATGGGAAATTACATTGAAAGATCATGACAAAACGACAATTTCATCGCAAGAACTCGAGAAAAACGATAAACTTCTTCGAAACTGTCCAGGTATCATAAAAGACACAAATTTCGTCCAAAGATCTCAAAAGCACAGAAATTTTGTCTAGGTAATCGCAAAAAAATGTAAATTTCACAAAAAATAGCAAAAAAAAAGACAAATTTCTCAAAAGGATAACAAAAAACGACATTTTCCCAAAAAAAAAATCACGAAAGAAGGATAACTTCAATAAAATGGCAAATCACATCAAAAGATTGCGAGAAAAAAACAATAAAAGCTTCCATTAATTGCTTGGAAAAAAGATGCAACATTTCTTTGTTCATCAGAAAAAAAAAAATCACAAAATTTCTCGATCCATCACATGAAAAATAGAAAATTTGTCAATCAGTTCGACAGTTGGTCATGTGGGGTAAAAATTATAAAATTCATTAATCAATCATGGAAAAAAAGTCATTCAGTTATGTAAAAACCCCCACAAAAATTATCAATCAGTAGAAGTCCCCACAAAAATCTTGTGATTGATTGAGACATTTCAGAATGTTTTTTGCATGTCCATATTAAATATATATATATATATTGTAGCTGCAGATTTAAAAATGTAAGTTATTTATATGGCATCTATTTTGATCTCTTATTATTTTGTTTATTTTTTGCAAGACCTACGTTTATTTAGTTGAGTAATACGAATTTAGAATTTGCAATGTTTTGTCTTTTGTTTATCAATTTTCAAAATGATAATGCAACAAATGTAAATGCTACAGGCAAAATAGAAATGAAATTTTCATATGATAGAAATGAAGATCAGAATAAGGAATTACTTTAGAAAAAAGAAAAAGATTGAAAACAAAATAAGAAGTGTTACGCAATAGAAAAAACGGTTAAATTATGTCCTTCAATAAAAACGGGCAAAATCAAAATAAATAATATTATGAAATATAAAATTAAGCATCGATCGAAAAAATACTATCTGAGAAAAGTTTTCGCGAACATCGTAAGGGGTATATTTTACTTCAGTGTACCCACGGCAAAGTAGAAATGTATTTTTCATATGACAGAAATGAAGATCACAATAAGGAATTACTTAAAAAAAAAAAAAAAAAGATTGAAAACAAAATAAGAAGTGTTATGCAATAGAAGAAATGGTTAAATTATGTCCTTCAATAAAAACGGGCAAAATCAAAATAAATAAACTCGATCGACCCAATGTTACATTGCCATTCAAAAAAAAATTCTCACTTACCAGGTTATATTGTTGAAATCCTATGTTAAAAATATACTAATTACGTTGCGATAAAAAAATCCATACATATATTTAATTGCACATTTTAAAAGCACACAATAGATCCATTGGCTCTGCTACAACAAACAACGAACGCGGGCATACCACGCTAACATTTAGAGACAGTAACTATCTATCTCTTCTCTCATTGGTTCTGTTGTCGGATCTGCACAAGCAGGAATGCGCAGAGAGCAGTTTGAGTGTGCTGAATAAAAGAGGCTTTTGCTTTAATATATAAGATGGTCAGACGTGGCCTCCGTGGCGCAATCGGCTATCGCGTTCGGCTGTTAACTGAAAGGTTAGTGGTTCGAGCCCACCCGGGGGCGTACAGGAAATTATCGGCTTCTTTTTACACGATTCATACGTAAAAAATAAGGATGAATATGCATCGCCACGTATTAAAAGAACTGTTATTTTTATTTTAATTTTAAAAATATTCTTAAATGTTATCTATAGTAATGAAGCGGTCTGAATTGATAAAGCTGATCAGGATTGAGCTCCGTGGTGCAATCGGCTAGTGCGTTCGGCTGTTAACCGAAAGGTTGGTGGTTCGAGCCCACCCGGGGGCGTACAGGAAATCATCGGCTTCTTTTTACACGATTCATACATAAAAAAGAAGGATGAATATGCATCGCCACGTATTAAAAGAACTGTTATTTTTATTTTAATATAAAAAATATTCTTAAATGTTATGTATAGTAATAAAGCGGTATGAATTGATAAAGATGATCAGATGTGGCCTCCATGGTGCAATCGGCTAGTGCGTTCGGCTGTTAACCGAAACGTTGGCGCATCGAGCCCACCGGGGGCGTACAGGAAATCATCGACATCTTTTTACACAATTCATACATAAAAAATAAGGGTGAATATGCATCGCCACGTATTAAAAGAACTGTTATTTTTATTTTAATATAAAAAATATTCTTAAATGTTATGTATAGTAATAAAGCGGTATGAATTGATAAAGATGATCAGATGTGGCCTCCGTGGCGCAATCGGCTAGCGCGTTCGGCTGTTAACCGAAACGTTGGCGCATCGAGCCCACTGGGGGGGGGTACAGGAAATCATCGACATCTTTTTACACGATTCATACATAAAAAATGTGCAGATAAAAACTAAATCAGAGGCCGATAATAAATATAAGTAGTTTAACTAAGATTAAGATTAACTAAATCACGCACATGGCGACTACAACATCATTCACATTTTTACAACACTGACTTCGCGTTGCCAAACAGGATATACGAATATAATTACAGGGTTACGGTTACATGTAACATACAAATATTTTAAACTTACACGAGGGAGTAAGTGTGATTACTTTCAACACCCTCCCTTAATCACACATTATTTTACATTTATATCCTAAATCAATTAATCTAGGTTTAGGTAAGCATTTCGTAAACATATCAGCTAACTGATTTTCAGTAGCAACATACTCAAGATTTATATTATACAATTTTATAGTATCCCTAACATATTTTAATTTAATATCCAAATGCTTTAATCTAGCACAATTGTTTTCATTTAATACAGCCTTAATGGCTGACTGATTATCCTCAAAAATAAAAACATTAATATTATCATACTCTAAAATTTCTGTAGTTACATTGTAAAGAACAATTAAATCCTGGACAGCTTTTGCTAAAGCTAAAATCTCTGCCTCTGTAGAGGAAAGAGCAATAGAGGTTTGTTTCTTTACAGACCAAGCAATTGGACAATCATTAAAGAAAATAATATACCCAGAAATAGACTTCCTATCCTGTGTATCAGCCCCCCAATCTGCATCAACATAAACATTAATAACACTATTGTCACTACAAGATTTACAAAACATTAATTTGAGTTCAGATGTCCCTTTTAGATATCTAAGCACTCTTTTCAGGCCAGCCCAGGCAACATCAGTGGGGTGCTCTTGGAGTTGACTAAGGCAATTAATAGAGTACAAAATATCAGGACGAGTCATCATGGATAAGTAGAGCAGAGCCCCTACAAGCTCACAATAAGGACCATGAAAACTTTTGCCCTGCACAAAATCCGAAGAAGTTGACTTTGGCACAAGGGGTGTGTTGGATGGTTTGCACTCTGTCATTTTAAATTTATTCAAGATTTTCTCAACATACGCCTTTTGACTTAAAGAAAGTTGATTTTGGGAATATTCCATACTTATCCCTAGGAATTCTTCAGCAATTTCAGCTTTGGACATCTCAAACTCATTCCTAAGTAGCTGTATCACAACTTTAACTTCTGAATCATCAGAACCAGCAATGAGCAGGTCATCAACATACAACAGAACAAAGATTTCATTCTGTTCAGATCTTCTTACAAAAACACACGCTTCACTATTTAACTGCTTGAAATTTAAATGAAGAATGAAATCTGTGAAACGTTTGAACCATTGCCTGGGTGCTTGTTTGAGCCCATAGAGACTCTTAAGCAGCTTGCATACACGACCACTATTATCATTATAGCCCATGGGCTGTTCCATGAAGATTATTTCATCAAGTTCACCATTCAGAAAAGCTGTTTTGACATCCAATGCATAAATTTTAAAATCCTTTTGGACAATGATGGCAAGAAGTAGTCTGAGTGATGACATACTGATTACAGGAGCATAAGTGTCGAAATAATCAATTCCTGGTTTCTGTTCAAAACCACGAGCAACTAGTCTGGCTTTATAAACATTGTTTCTTTTGACACGCAACACCCATTTACAGGATACTGTCTTTGCTTCTTTTGGCAATTCCACTAACTCCAAACTTTATTTTTAGTTAGAGACTCCATTTCTTCATTCATAGCTTTCTTCCATGGTATTTTCTCTTCTTCTGGTAACTTTTCCACATCCTCAAATGAGATAGAATCAACAGATGTTGCATTAGCTTCATACACAAAATAATCATCTAGTCTGACAGGTAATTTGACATTTCTTCTAGGTCTGACATTTTCTTCAGGAGTTGTAGTTTCAACATCTTCCGAGTCTGGATTCACTTCTTCATTAGCAAACTCTTCAACTTGTATGGTGTCGTCTTGAATCAAATTCATCATGCATTTCTTTTCTTCGTTGAATTTTACACTGCGAGAAACCACAACATGTTCTGTTACTGGATCTAACAGGCGGTAACCCATTGTTGAGTATCCTATGAAAATCATCTTCTTGGATTTAGGATCCAACTTCTTTCTTAAATTGTCTGGAATTCTCATAAATGCATCACAACCAAACACTCTGATAATGCTTAGGTCAGGTGGCTTACCGTATTTGAGTTTAAATGGCACATCTTCAACAGTTTGATTTGGAATTCTGTTCTTGAGAAATGCGGCTGTTTGCACAGCATACCCCCAACAAGTTTTAGGTAACTTTGATTCAAAAATTAGTGCACGAGCCTTCTCTAAAAGATATCTATTTGCCCTTTCGGCAACACCATTTAAAGGAGCTGAATATGGGGGAGCTGGATCAATCAAAACACCATTTTTCTTGCAGTAACGGGCCAGTTCACCTGATACATACTCTTTGGCATTGTCACATCTAATTTTGTAGAGCTTTGAGTTTTGCTTGATAAACAGTTTAGAAACCTCAGCAATGTCACTTTTGTGCTTTAGAAGATGTACTTCAACAAACTTTGAGTGGTCATCTATGAGAGTAACAAAATATCTTTCACCTGCCCTAGTTGGAGGATCAATAGGGCCACATATGTCACTGTGAATCATTCTCATTGGCACACTTTCTCGACTTCTAGGATTCTTGCTCACTGGAGTGTTAGGATGTTTGGCAATAACACACTCTTCACAGAAATTTGATGTTGATTTGGAAATTGGCAAACCCATTTCTTTCAACACTTTGTTGGATGACTGTCCCACATTCGCTTATGCCACAGTTCAGCATCATGATTCACAAGATATGTTGAGGCTTTAACAGGTTGAAATTCACTTATGTACTGCCCTTTCTTGTTAAGTCTAGCAATTTCAAATCTCACGTTATCTTTCTTAATAACAGCTAGATCATTCTCAAAAGTTACACTATACCCAGCTTTTTGTATATTTTTAACTGATATCAATTCACCATTTAAATCAGGAAAAAATAGTACATCTGTTAGAATTATTTCCCTACCATGTAATGTTCCAGGTATGTTGCCAATACCTTCTATCTTCAAAACATCATTTTTGGAGGCACAAGTAACAGTTCCAGAAAAAGGTTTCAATTCTTCAAACCACTCACCTTTGCTACACATGTGTGTGGATGCTCCAGAATCCAGCAGAAATCCTTCAACAGGCTCACCTGCCATGAATGTTACTGCAGCTGTTTCTCTGGAATCTGCCTTTGGTCGAACTCTACAATCCCTTTTCATGTGTCCAGGGCATCCACATTGGAAGCAAACATATTTCTTTTTACAAAACTTGGCAATGTGGCCTTTGGATTTACACTTGTGACAAATGATGTCACGTTTGTCTGTGAAGAAAGCTATATTGTCGTTTGGAACAGAAGCACGAACATTATCAGAATTCCTTTCAAGTTTTAATGCTTCAGCATTCAAAAGTCTCTGCATCACAAAATCCAATGTCAAAGTTTCATTCGGCTGATTTTCGATTGTAGCTTTAACAACATCGTATTCGGCAGGTAAAGACATCAACAAATAGATAACAATGTCCATATCTTTCACTTCTGCGCCAGAAAGTCTCAATTCATTCACGATGGCCAACAGTTCATTAATATGCTGCTGCATGCTGCATTCTCGACGTTTCTGCAAAGTCGCTAGTTTCTTTCGCACTAAAATTTGGCTCACTGCACTGGTTTTTTCATATTTACTTTTCAAATTTGTCCATATTTGACATGCAGTTGTTTCCGTACCCAAAGCTGCTAGCACTGTGTCATCTAAAAGGGTTAGCAGTAAAGCATACGCTTTCTTCGATTCCTTAACTTCCACTGCTTTATTTGGATCACATTCTTCGTTTAAATATTTATCAAGTTCCTTAGCTGCAAAGACGGCTTCAACACGTCGCTTCCACAAAACAAAATTTTTGCCGCTAAACGATTCCACAGAATATTTGATGTTTTCATCTTTGCCGCCATTTCGACTTCCGATCTGCGTGATTCAGTTCAAAGTAACAAAACAGTTCACTTTCGCACAATCTTAAATACTTTTACGTCTAGCGTGTTCAGATTCGAACCACGCTCTGCTGTGCAGATAAAAACTAAATCAGAGGCCGATAATAAATATAAGTAGTTTAATTAAGATTAAGATTAACTAAATCATGCACATGGCGACTGCAACATCATTCACATTTTTACAACACTGACTTAGCATTGCCAAACAGGACACACGAATATAATTACAGGGTTACGGTTACATGTAACATACAAATATTTTAAACTTACACCAGGGAGTAAGCGTGATTACTTTCAACAAAAAATAAGGGTGAATATGCATCGCCACGTATTAAAAGAACTGTTATTTTTATTTTAATATAAAAAATATTCTTAAATGTTATGTATAGTAGTGAAGCAGTCTGAATTGATAAACATGATGTGATGTGGCCTCCGTGGCACTATCGGCTAGCGTGTTCGTTGTTGACCGAAAGGTTGGTAGTTCGAGTCCACCTGGGGGCGCGCAGGAAATCATCGGCTTATTTTAACACGATTCATACGTAAAAAATAAGGATGAATATAGATCGCCACGTATTAAAAGAACTGTTACTTTTATTTTAATATAAAAAAATATTCTTAAATGTTATGTATAGTAATGAAGCGGTCTGAATTGATAAAAATGATTAGATGTGGCCTCCGTGGCGCAATCGGCTAGCGCGTTCATCTGTTGACCGAAAGGTTGGTGGTTCGAGCCCACCTGGGGGCGTAGAGGAAATCTTGGGCTTGTTTTTGCCCGATTCATACTTAAAAAAGAAGGATGAATATTCATCGCCACGTATTAAAAGAACTGTTATTTTTATTTTAATTAAAAAAATGTTCTTAAACGTTATCTATAGTAATGAAGCGGTCTGAATTTATAAACAAGATTTGATGTGGCTTCCGTGGCGCATTCGGCTAGCGTATTGTTTGCTAACTGAAAGGTTGGTGGTTCGACCTCACCCGGAGGCGTACAGGAAATCATCGGCTTCTTTTTACACGATTCATACGTAAAAAATAAGGGTGAATATGCATCGCCACCTATTAAAAAACTGTTATTTTTTTTAATATAAAAAATATTCTTAAATGTTATGTATAGTAATGAAGCGGTCTGAATTGATAAGTATGATTAGATGTGGCTTCCATGGCGCAATCGGCTAATGCGTTCGACTGTTAACCGAAAGGTTGGTCGTTCGAGCCCACCCGGGGTCGTACAGGAAATCTTTGGCTTGTTTTTGCCCGATTCATACTTTCAAAAGAAGGATTAATATGCATCGCCACGTATTAAAAGAACTGTTATTTTTATTTTAATATAAAAAATATTTTAAAATGTTATCTTTTGTAGTGAAGCGGTCTTAATTAATAAATATGATGAGATTTGGCCTCCGTGACACAATCGGCTAGCGCGTTCAGCTGTTAACACTTTACCGACCGGCAGCGGTTCAAACAAATTTATGCTTTGTGCAATTTTCTTTTCCCCTATAATGCTTTGATGGAATTTCCATTTTCCCTTTAATACTTAGGGGGAAAATCCCACCTTACTTGTGATCTATTAACATAAAAGTTTTTTTTTTAATTCTTTGATGGAATATGAATTTTTTTTCGCGATCTTTGGACAAAAATAGCGTTTTTTCCGCAATCTATTGACGACATGTTTTTCTCGCGATATTTTGACAAAAATCACGTTTTTTTCGCGATCTTTTAGCGAAAACTGCGTTATTCTCCCTATCTTCTGACGAAAATCGCTTTTTTCTCACGATCTTTTGATAAAAATCAAGTTTCTTCTGCGATCTAATGACGAAAATCACGTTTTACTAATGCTATTTTTACTAAAATCACGTTTTTTCGCGATATTTTGCCGAAAAGCGCGTTATTCTTGCGATGTTTTGACGAAAATCGCGTTTTTCTCGCGATTTTTTGGCGAAAATCGTGTTATTATCGTTTTTTGACAGAAATCTCGTTTTTTAGCGATCTTTTGAACAAAATTGCGTTTTTTTCACGACTTTTTGATGAAACTTGCGTTTTTCTCGTGATCTGTTGATGAAAATGGTATTTTTTCGCGGTCTTTAGACGAAAATCGCGCTTTTTTCGCGATTTTTGGGCGAAAATCGCGTTTTTCTTGCGATTTTTTGATGAAAATCTCGTTTTTTCCGCGTTTTGTTGACGAAAATCACGTTTTTCCCGCGATCTATTGACAAAAATCACGTTTCTTTCGCGACCTTTTGGCGACAATGATGTTTTTTGCGACCTTTTGACGAAAATTGCGTTTTTCTCCCGATTTTTTTGAACAAAATTGAAGTTGTTTTCACAACTTTTTGATGAAACTTGCGTTTTTCTTGCGATTTTTTTATGAAAACAGTATTTATTTGCGATCTTTAGACGAAAATCGCGTTTTTTGGATAAAAACCGTGTTTTTCTCGCGATCTTTTAACGAAAATCGCGTTTTTCTGGTGATCTTTTGATGAAAATCGCATTTTGCTCGCGATCTTTTGATAAAAATCACGTTTTTCTCGCGATCTTCCGATGAAAATCGCGTTTTTTTTCGTATGAAAATAGCATTTATTCGCGATCTTTAGACAAAAAGACTTTGCAACGAAAATCGCATTTTTTCACGCGATCTTTTGACGAAATTCCCGTTTTCCCGCGATCTTTTGACGATGTAAAAAAAAATCGGAAAAGCGGAAATGATAGAAATTAAGAAAAATCGCGGATCCGTGGAAAAATCTCATGTCTGGGTGGAGGGATGAAAAATATAAGAAAAAATAGGAAATATAGGAGAAATAGGAATTTTTTCAAATTTATAGGAATTATAGGAAATATAGGAACGCTGCGAGGCCTGTGTTATTCTAGGGTAACGAAATTTAATAAAATCTTTTACTGTAATCATATTAGCGTTAAACAATATTTATTTTATCTATAACAATCGTTTTCAGTTTATTATTTACATAAAATATATCATAATCCATGTAACAATATTTGTCGAAAAAAGAAGTTGTTTAATATTTTTTTTAACTAAGATAGCGCTCGAAACAGTCACCTTTGTGCAATGGGACGTTGCAGTATTTAGAAGCGAAACCTGTTCTGCTTAGTTTTTTTCACTTGCACTAACTCTGAATTGTCGTAGGAGTTTTTTACATTGACCGCTGATTACTATATTTACTAGTTATGCTTTCCGAAATTTGCCAGTCTTCCAGGATGATCAAACCAGGATGTGGTTTTTGTGTGGGTTTCGAATTAGGTAGATCCTTACCTTGTTCTTCAGTTTCGTATTAAATAAACTGTTATTTTTATTTAAATATAAAAAAAAAATATTCTTAAATGTTATCTATAGTAATGAGGCGGTCTAAATTGATAAACATAAGCAAATTCCTAGTTCCAAAAATCGTTAAAATATGGCACTGTACGCCAAAAAACTAGTTCTCTGCAAGCAATCAAAAACAAGAAAAATGTCAAGTCAAGTATTCTTTGCAATCAAACCGCAATCTTTTCTAAATATTCACCGTTCCAAATTTCTGTATAGCATTTTTACAGCTTACCTAATAAACAAATTGTTTACCACATAATTCTATCAATGTTTGTTTTTAAAAAAATTAATTTTGAAATCAGGGCCTTATTTGTTGGATTCTCTGTACAAACATCTATATGTGTATTATTACAAATATAGTTTTTAAACTGAAAGAATATGCTGAACTAACTTTTTTAAAAGTCTGATTAACCTGAACCTAACTTGCAGGAATCTATATTTAGCCTGAAATCGACCTAAAATGAAAACAGAATTAACCCATACTGCAAGAAAAATGACTAACACTGAGAAGGAATTCCCTCTTTCTCTCTCTCTGTTGTAACCTTTGAAAAACCTTTGTGAAAATTTCAGAATTTTTTTAACTCCGAATCATCCCTGGGGGAGCACACAGGTCCTATCCTGATACAAATATAAATTGAAAATTTAAATGGATTTTTTAATATACTTTCATTTAAAAGACAGTTACTGCAGCTTAAAATCTATAAAATTTTTCTCCCCACCATTGAAAATAAAGTCTCCTTCAGCTTGTTTGGGTATGCTGTGGTGTCTGTACACACTAATATGAGATTAACAAAAATGGCTAATCCACGGTAAAATAAAAAACTAAATGTCATTCCTTTTACAGGTTTTATTATTTGGAGGCTTTGATAAAGCAAAGTTCTGGATTCAGGCTTGGGCCTGACTCTCTTGTGAGTGCCCAGATCATCTGCTGAATCTGTGGATGACCCTCAAATCAACAGTTCACATCCTCTACTAATTGGGGATGAACTGTTGCTGTGACTAGAAATCAAATGGTTTTGGGTGCAAAGGACAGTGTTTGTCTTGTACAGCAGTATGCATGTAGAGTGGTGTCCTTGATAAACCAGACTGGCTGGAGCATACATATAAGGATTTTGTGAATCTGGGGCCATGAAGATTGTATCCCCATTTTAACCACTAAGAGACATTTAAACTGTGCTGATCCACAAATTTCCTTCAAATATGACTCTTATATGAAGCCTAGCAGCATAGTAGTCAGGCACCTGTCTACCATACTACAGATCCTCAGTTCAATTCCAGGCTGCAAACAGAGCAAATTTCATTCAACCTTACATTGCTTCGAGATCGATAAATTGAGTACCAAGCTTTTTTTTTGAACTTAACTGAGGGCTTAAGATTAGGCTGACTATCTGCCCACTATATATGCTGCATAGCTCCTCAGGACCCATGGTCAAGAAAACAAAGCTGGGTACTGCAGGACAAGATCCTTAATGGACTGTATTTATTGCAGGTTTAGATTAGTGACTCTCTTATAAAAATATTATCTTTTTCAATTCTCCCAATCTTTTGAAGAGGCGAGAAAAAATTTAATTAGATGATAGAATCAAACATCATAGAAAGAGTTTAGCATCATGGGCTGTCCTATGCTGTTAGCTAAGAAAAGGGTCTGATCAAAGAAAAGAACTAAAGTACAGAATGGTTTGGGCACTCTGCTTTTTCAGATATAATATTAATAAAACACTCAAGCTACCTTTTTCCATAAATTAAATATTTAATTAGAAGTATCAAGAATTGAAATTTTGTCATCTTCCATTGCTGGATATGCCTTTTGCATACTTCTAACTGCACCTACCTAACAGATAGGAAGGCAGAATTTGTTTCACCACCAAGTGGGGAACTTTTTCAATAAAAAATTCATATTTCAGATTAAAAACATGAACTAGCATATTTCATGCAGTAATGGATTCCGTATTTGAAAAAATGGGTATTTCAGTAATTTTTGCTATCAGAATAATGTAATGATTGCAACAATGCATTTCAGGAAACATTCTTTAAATTTGCCAATTCCTTGAAATATTCCAAAAGTAAACCTAATTTTAAATTAATTTAAATCCACATTTCATCAGTTTTCTTAGATTCTACATTTAAAACATTATACTATTGTTCCCTGTTATGTCCTGTTGCAAACATCCTTAATATACACATTTTTCCAGTGTAAAAAATGTGTCAGTTAACATGACATGATATTGGTCTGTGCAGCTTCTACTGACATCTTACCCATCATTCACAGAAATCACAGATCCCCTTGTGGCACTCACATCTAAAAATAAATCATTTACTTGATGTAAGCATGAAGAAGATTCAGATGAAAAACAGCAGAATATTTCCTTCAGAAAATCACTTTTTCAAATCAGAACCGAAACTAGCCTTTTTTGCACACAAAGCAAATATGAATTTTGGCGTCCCCCGTCCATTCCCTCAGTAAAGTATATTTACAAACATAATTTTTTTATTGCTGACTTAATTTAAAATTTAAATTATAGTAATAAAACATGTGATACTGAACTTCATATTTTCCCTTGTAAAATAAAAATCTTATAAACGGAATCAAAAAGAGAAAAAAATTCCACTTTATATAGAATCCTCATGCCATGTCATCCTTAAATTCTTTGGCATAAGCCAGACAGGATGGTTTTAACAATACCGTGTTAAATATAGACATGAGAAATATTGACATAAAAAATTTGCATTTGGTGCCCCTTTGCTCAAGCTCCCAGGGTGAATGCCCCCTCTACCCCCCCCTTAGTCTCAGTCCTGTTTTCAATAGACAATTTTAAATAAATTATTTGATTTAAATATCAATGTTTTAATGTTTGAAATGTGCTATAGTGTTATAAAAACATAAGATCTTTTACCTGTAACTTATTTCTCAAAATCCCGAAGAAAAAGCAAGACTAAATGTACACCAATTCCTTTAGAGTCAATGGCTATTGAAAAGAGTTTAGCAACATTTAACAGTATATACTAAGGTCAAATCTACATGCTCCCAAGACCCTTAAAACTTTACAAAAGAATGACATTTGTCATTCAGGTCATAATCCAGTAACGTTTAGAAATCTATATATATACTTTCATATTTTCACATATTCCAGGACACATGAACATTCTTGCAGATTTGCTATCCTGTATCCCAATTGATAATAACTAAAGTAATTTAAACAGAGATCATGCACATATTAATTCTGGTGAAATTCAACTAATTATAAATAAAGAAGTTAACACAATCCAAAATTAAGTTAATTTAGAGCAAATTATAAAGAGTATTTCACCAGCAACTATAGAAAATTGCAATAGTATTAATTTTGACATACATCTACAACAGATGCTTTGTTACATCAAAAGTCATACTTTTATTTGAGCAATACAATTATCAGAATAATCAAAGATCTCAACAATAAGAAAATTTCTAAATAAAAAAAAAATTGCCAGATACAATCACTGAAACTTCTTTTTTAATCAAATATCCTTATATCACATAGTTATACCTGTTTTAATTAAAGAAAAGTGCATTAGACTACACCATATAATTAACTATGGTATTAAAAAGACATACAAGAACATTTGCAAAAGATATTATTAAAAAGGTCGTTACTCAAATGCTGTAAATTATAAAAAATTCTGCATGTCTAACAACTAAAACAAACAAACAAAAAAAAAAATATGGAGAAATCATAATCATAAAATATGAAGTGAGGGGTGATGGTGTAATCAAAAACTGTATTGGCATACAAATTCTGTGGTTTTAAAATTTCATATTTAAAAATATCTGTTGATTATTATCAAACAATAATTGAAAGAACAATAACATAAATTGCGAACTTTTTATGACACTTCAAAGATTTGGAAGCTAAGCAGGGCCGTAGCCACCGCCCCCCATACCCCCCATTTGGGGGGGGGTGACGAAGTCAGGGGGCCCCCTAATCGATTCCATCGACCTTTTTACCGAAGTTTATTTGTTTTGAAAATGTAAGAAATCACTTCTTTGAATGTTTTTATTTTTTCAAATTTTCCTTTTCTTATTCAGGGGCCCACTAGGCAATTTCCCCAGGTGCAACTTTTTAAAGCTCCCCCCCCCCCCACAATAATGAGGATTTTTATTAAAGGGTGCCAAATGCTTAAAATGTGCCAAAAGTGACCGAAATTCATACGTTTTCAAACATTTAGGAAGGGAATGTTGTTCTCCTTTTCCTCTCTGCTTCCAGTGTTCCCTCCACATACGCAGAAAACAAACTATATCATTAGAAAACAAATTATTAAAATTTTATTACAACCAGGGCCCGACTTAAATTGTGGGGGGGCCCTTTCTAACTTTTGGATTTTTTCTTGAATTATGCTAAAGTGTCTAAAACTAACCTTTATGCTAGTTGTCTATTCGCATTTGTATGCAGAATAGCACAAAAAAGATAACTTTAAGAAATTATCGAATACATTTTTTTCTTCTGTTATAGAAATATAAGAATAATTTGTGAGCCATTAAAATGTAAATACAACTGTGATGTAACTGTTAGATCCAGGGGAGGGGGGGAAGGGGCATGGGGTTCCAAAACAGAGGAGAGATGAAAAAAGAGCCCCAATAAAGCTAAAAATAAAGAAAGAAAGAAAGAAGGAATTTTTGTCATTTTTGGCCATTTTTTATTAGCCTTAACAAAAAAATTATATTTGCCCTTGAGGGCCCCCGATTGAGGGGGCCCCACGTCCGATGCAGTTGTCCTGCATGCCCGTGTCTTAGCCAGGCCCTGATTACAACAACATAGTATCCTATAGCTTTTAAAAGAAATTTTTTATTAATGTTTCCTCGTAACGTGATAATTTAAAACTGTTATGTCCAATTTTGAGCCTTCTTTTTTAGACATCTAGTAATGTACGTAGGTAAGCAAAGTAAAAATTTGCAAAGAAATACTTATCTCAATCAATCTACCATTTTTTCTATAATTATCAAATTAATATTTTTAAATAAAGTTGTGACCAATTTTTTGGGATATCTTGTATATAGATGTGAGTACAAAATTTATGCATGTGTGCAATATGTTTTATATTTTTAGTGTTTGCCACTTCTACATTATTTAAAAAAAAAGAAAAAAGGAAAAAAAATTACAGATAGATAGAGGGGGGGTGGGTGGGTGTCCAGAATGATGTTTGTTCCGGGGCCCCCCGTAGCATTAACGAGGCCCTGTTTTTATCAAAAACTTTGTTTAGATTTCAAAAACGCAGAAACCAAGAAACTGAAAATCCTTATTTTTTTACTCGTTCCCCCCCCCCCTCGCTTTTGACCATGGGTTTTTGCATGGAACTAAGAAATATAAGGAAAGAGTACCGGTCATCGGATCGACTCTGAAGAAAGCCGGATTCTTGTATAAAGCTGCTAGCGACAAAAGGGTGTTTTCTTTTGAAATACCGGAATATTATGTTCTTAGAAGATAGGTCATTTTTCACATCGATTTCACGACGTGGATGACACAAATAACATCTAGGGAATCCCCTTAAAAGTTAACAGCTTAGTTACTTAGTAGTAACCGGATTCCTTGACCTTGAAGGGAGTACTGGCCTATTCAGGTACTTTAGCAGCCCGCTAATGCATACAAGTACATGTTTCTAGACAACACAGCACTTCAGATGTGGATTTTCGTGTTTTTTTCTGATTTATTTTAGTAATACGCATAGTATAGTATTTATAAAATTAAGTGTATATCTGGAGGGAAAAAGATCTACTCCTATACTAATCTGGTAAGTCATATTTATTACTTTATGTAATTTATATAGCAGTTATTAAAAATTTTAAGTATTAGAAAATTTTGCACAGCTTGGAAAAATATATGTATACTAATAGAGCACATTTTAATAACACACATTTCTCATTTACATGTTTTTCATTTAAGCGTTTTATTTGGGCTCCTTCACAAAATTCTTTTTAATAAATCACACCATTCACAAAATTCTATTCCATAAAAATATACTCTAATTAATTTTATACTGTTAGGTTTTAAAATATGTGTTTTGCAAAGGAAACAAGTTCACCTGAAATGAGAAATTTAGCATATAGACTTAAATAGGTTATTATTAATAAATGTTTGATGCGAATTTCAATAACTGGAATTCAAATTTCATTACAAAATACAATAAATTTCATAAAAATAACTTTATTTTTCACAAAATGGGATCCAAGAAAAAATCCCTGAGTCAACTTTCGATTCCATTGCATTCATATGTTAAACTACTATTTCGTTTGTTAACAAGTAATAAGTAAATTCTCATTTAATTTATACTCTTATTTCCTTGAAAATCTAGAGTTCTAAATTCATGTCACAATAAGAAATTGTGCTATTTTAAATTTTTCTATGCTCTTTCGTTCTTTCTTTCTTTTTTTCCGTGATGCTAAATAATCTCACAGGCTCATAAAGCCCATTCTTACCAACTAAAATACAAAGGGCCCCCGCAAATTTACTTTTCAAAGCTAATTTTCAATTCAATAAATTCAATCAGAGTAAAACATATATAGTTTTTTTATTATGAAATATTTTTTCTTATTATGCTGCAATTTGTAAAACATAAGAAATATTTTGAAGTTCAAATATTCTCAATTGTAATTCTATATATGTCTTTTACAAAATTAATTGGTTACGTATAATTATGTATTTAATAAAATATTTTTTAATGTGTATAATATGTAGATGGTCAGTTTTAATTTAATAGTAAAAACGTTATTTAATCGAAATTTGCATGGTAAAATTTCGAATAATTTAAACATACGAAAAATGGATTTAATAAATGAAAAAACAACTGATAGGATAATAGGGACCCCCGCCCCCCCTCTGTGATGTCGGGCTTCCTCTGCTTCTAATTCTTAATGGGCTCTGAGACTGACAAGAAATGGCACAGTCCTCGAGCCTGTTAAAGTGTTGCGGGGTCTATGTCTTTACGCACAATTCGAAATCTTTTGCTTCTTTTCAAAATAATAACAATTTTGCTTTCACTTTATCATTTAATTTCTTATTTTAAAAATATTTTTGTTTATTTATTTTAAGAAAAAGTCGGCATGAACTAGAGTTTATAATTGTCTTGAAACCTGTAGTTACTAGCATTTCATATTTTAAAAGGGGGAAAAATGTATATAAATTGTTACTTTAAAAAAAAAATTAATATTAAAAAGAAACTTGTAAAATTTTTATAAGTCAGTTTCTGTAAATTCTTTGTCATTCAATACTTGGTTATGCAATGAATTTGGTTAATCGGTGCTCTTTGAGGATAGCTGAGATCGATCTGTATACGGGCTGTTTTTTGCTTTTTCAATTTTGTTTACAGATAATTTTAATGAGGTTACTTTAATTTTTAAAACCGGTTTCGAAAATTAAAGCATCTTCTTAAAAAAAACTTTTCAAAATAAAAAAAGGTGAAAAAAAAATCTGCATACAGATTGATCTTAGCTATCCTGTGAAAAAAAAATCATTTAAAAATATTGAAATGCAACTGAGATATAAATTTCTTTCATAGTATTCCATTGCATTCTTCCATGCATTAGAGAATGGGCCTTTTCGCGTAATGGACCACTAGCATTTATGACGTCAAAGAACGTCACGATGGATTCTAGCTAATCAGCTTCTCAATTTATCCCACAAGCGTTCACCAAAAGCCAATCAAATAACGCAATGCTTGTGGGAAACATTGCAAGCTCCTCCCCGTGCGTGTGGTCAATTCAAGTAGCCTCTTAAGTAGCGAACTGTTAAAATTATGTGTTTATGTAATTTATTTATTTTCTATACTTTATAATAAAATCTTAGCATTATGTGCTAAGTAAAATAAATAATTTGTAAAATTGTTTTAGACAAATTTTATTTTAACATTGTTAATTTATCTTTAAGCCCGGTGGCAGAACCATCTTCAAATGTCTGCAATGCTAATAATATTTTTAAAAATAGTCTGCAAAATGCAACGTATTACATAAATATATTTTTTCTGCTATTGTAGTGCTAATTAATTATGGTAACATGCATGTGTATGTGTAAATTATTTCCATCACTTACAAAATAATAATAATAATAATAAAACAGAAAAATCCACTTCCAGCAATATATTTCTTTTTTTCCCTTGTGCCTTTGACGAAATTTTCATTTTCTTCGCGATCTTTTGACGAAATCCATCTTTATTTTCGAGATTTTTTGACAAAATTTGTCGTTTTTTCGCGATTTTTTGACGTTATCTGTCTTTGTTTCAAGATTTTTTGATGAAATTTGCCGTTTTTGGGATATTTTTTTAACAAAATTTGCCCTTTTTTCGCAAGTTTTTGATGAAATCTGCTTTTGAGGGATTTTCTGACGAAATTTGCCGTTTTTTCGCAATGCTTTGATAATATTTGCGTTTATTCTCGCGATCTTTGGATGAAATCGCTCTTATTTTGCAACGAAATTTTGACGAAATTACGCGTCCCACAGGAAAAAGCTATTTTTTGTGCCCCATGACCGATTTTTTGCATAATTTAAGCGCAGTAGCGCGTCCGTGACATTGCTGAGTCTGCAGGAGTCCTTAAAAGTCTGCGACGCCCGTCACAGTGTTGCGCGCATTTTGCCACGGGTTCTTTAAGCAATGCATATTTATTTCGTATTTGTGCAGAGTTATGAATGTTATAATAATTTTAATAATGATTTAAAATACTTATAATTATTAAATTTGTTTATTAGTACATTAATATAATTTGAAACTCGTTGGAAACTTCAATATAAATATTTTTTTAAAAAATTCAGTTGAAAGTGGGGGGGAGGGGGGGCCCAAAGTTATAGTTTTGGGGGGGGGGCCTCAAAACACCTTGCTACGGCCCTGAAGCTAAGTGCAGAAAATCATCAAAAGCAATTCTCCCTAAGATAGATGATAAACATGTCAGGAATCCTCTTCCACTATTTCCCACTTTCTCTTGCAGTGAGATAATGATTACCCACATCAAAGAGGTCAAAAGAACCACTGACTTCTACCCTGTGCAATGTAAGAAAACTTAATGTATCAATAACATTAATAGAAATTCATGCTTTACACATGTCTCTTGATTTGGATACCATCATCTCATTTTTTGTATGTTGCATCACAGGTAGAATCCATTCTTTTTTTACTCTTACTCTTCAGAAAGAGGTGTTAAATAAGCTTGAATCATTGTCAGTCAAATCAGTCAATCAATGAAATAGCAGTAGCAAAGTTACTTTTTTATTAGATACTAGATTCTTTAATTTAAAAAGAAAAAAAAATGTCCACACACATGATTTGTCACAATTATTTTATTTTGAATGCATAAAGTTTATTTTTGATATACCATATTTTATCAACATTTGATAATGGCTCATCAATCTGATGGCAAATTTTTTATGTTGAATGTTTTTCTTAATATGTATTTACCCAAAAACTTTCAGATATTTCAATAAATTTAAATAAAAGAAAATTTTCAATTTGCACCATATTTTCCAACTCCCAAAATAGAAATTTATTATGTTCCATGTATTTCAGGTGTATAGAATTAATGTAGTAGTTAAAGACTTGCACATCATAAATATTTAAAATTTAAAAAAATAGACACATTCTTAATTATTTTCACTTTATTTGGTCCGCAGTGACTAGTTTTACAGAAATATACAAACAACATTTTTCTTTGTACATAAGCTTCGCTGTGAAGTTAGTTGTAATATATTTTATATACACAAGTTATACTTGGGAGGAAAAAAAACATGAATTATATAGTTGGCACTTTATAATTTAGTTTCAGGGCCATCTGTACAAGCATGTGAGAATGATGCCCTTAATTTTATCAGTAAAAGTGTACAAATATGTCCATAAGCTCTGTTGTACCATTCTGGTGATCGTCCTCTATATAAATAAAACAAAACAATCTATATTTATAATCTTTATACAAGAAAATAAATCTTACCAATAATGCATGCACATTTAACTAAAATAAAGTCATCCAGGAAAAAAAAAATCAATTAGAAAAATAAAATTTGTACAATGCAAGAATTATTTTAGTTCTTCTAGAAAAAACTACTGACAAAAAGATGAGATGTATGAGGTTAAGTTTCTGGTGCTATAAAGGCTAAAAGAAAAAAAAAGCATTGATCATGTAGTAATCTAATAAATGTATTGTTTTAAAATTCAGTATTGGGATTTTCAAGTTTAAGCAGGACTGATAATTAGTGGGATTTCTTTATTATTAAGATCTACTCATTTAACTGTTATTCATAAAAAAATACTCATTTTTTGCATATTTATCCACATATTTTAACTTTTTTTCACATATTTAAACATTTCAGTTTCAAATTAAAATATGTTATCATAAATGAAATGAGTGAAAGGATTAAATTATTAAATATATTTTAAATGACATTAATGGAATACAAAAAATGTCATGGGTACAATATTTGGCAATGCGCCAAATTAGCATAAAATACTGAGTGTTTGATTTATCAGCATAGGTGCAATATACGCACCACATTGGTGCAATTTCTTTTCTGATGCCGATTCAGCAAAAACTTTTTTTCAATACCAGTTATATATATATATATATATATATATATATATATATATATATATATATATATATAACACTTTTCTATTATTTTAAAAAGAAAATAACAACAAATAAAAAAAAGTTTAATTAATAATTATAGAACAAAACAATTTATATCATTGTAACCCTTCCGGGTCTGGTGTACTACTAATAGTAGATCATTTTTCAACTAACATATTTTTCCAGTATTTAATAACTGTTTTCAAAGAGCCTCATATTCTATTTTAAAGACTCCTGTTGAAAGCCTATAGTTAGCTTTTTCACTAAAATAATGCTCTACAAGTCCAGAAACACTCATTCAAGATGGATGAAACACTGATTATACAGTGAGCAGGGAATTCTTTTGAATTTGCTCTCATTGATATCATAAACAACTAGAATTATTATTTGAAATTATTTTCATAAAATAAGTTATTGTAGCTGATTTTTTATGCAGTTTTTGTAATCAAGGCCATTTAAAAGTTGTGATTTATCAATCTTTGAATATGTGTACTATTAGTAGTACAGTGGTCTTTAAAGGAATTAATTTTACTAAAATAATCAAATTGTATTTATTAATTTTTAGAAATAAAATTTTTAGTAACTTAGATTTAATATTTCTGTTTTATAGCAGTATTACTCAATCTTTTTGTCATATAATATTGTTATGTAATATTATTAGTCTACAATTTGTAGAAAAAAAACCCCCTCTAATACAGTTTTTTGCTAGGTCTTATCAATATTTATACAACAAATGAATCCTCAGTTTTATATAATCAAATCCCAAAGCATTCATATATATAATACAACATAGTAGTTTAGTATCGACGGAAACAACAATGTTTATTCTTGCAAGACTCTCTGTAATTCATATATAGAAGGTGTCGATAAACATGATTTTTTAGCATCCTTCTATAGAATTAGTATTCAGTGCAGAAAGTGAACCATTTGAGTTTTATTCCATTATTTTTCAATGGGCGTAATAAATTTATGGTTGGAATGTAAAAACAATTAATTTAATCACAGTATTGCTGAAAAAAAAAAAAAAAAAAAAAAAAAACTAGATTTATTGGACTTCACTTTATCAGCTGCTGAAGCACTGGCTTTCAAAAACCAAACTGCAAACTCCTTGAAACATGGTCCTCCAAGTAATTCACCCACTATGACCGATTCCACCAAAAAAGTGGAAACCACCACTTTGCCTAGTTGAGAATGTAAGATATGATAATGCTGGCCATGTGACAGAGAGAAGCAAGGTGAAACAAAGGTGCAAATTAAGAGGATGTAACATTTGAACAACATCTTTTTTTGGAAAATGGAATATCTACTTATGCTTTCACGATGACAGGAATTGCTTCAAAATTTTTCATACCAAATTAGAGAAGTCACCACAATCTATCAACAAATGAAAATTTTATTTTTAGTTTTTTGCAATTTTCACAGGATTTTTTCTGTTTAAAAGTG
This sequence comes from Maratus speculifer, assembly GCA_964019185.1. Classification (NCBI taxonomy): domain Eukaryota; kingdom Metazoa; phylum Arthropoda; class Arachnida; order Araneae; family Salticidae; genus Maratus; species Maratus speculifer. The sequence continues at coordinate 224,224,066 of OZ025299.1, read as the reverse complement.
TAAATTGAGTGTCAACTACTGCAAATTATATAATGCTAATTGCATATTTTTAAATATATCTTTTACATTTTTTATATATCTTTCAAAATTTCGATTTGAAATCTACTACATTTATCTTTTTGAGCCTATTGTACTGATAATAGAATATCCGTAAATGACAATTTGTTCCTCGAAAGACCACTGTTCTTTTGAGGACTTTACTTATTAATGAATTACATTAAGGACATTACACTGCATTATGTACTATTAATAATACACTCTTAATAGTACGTAACGTAATTCCTTAAATAATTATAATATTTTAATAAAACTTAATTTTTGCCTTTAAAAGCAATACTTTTTCATGTTTAAATCAAAAAAAGTCTTTTGGAACGCAAAAAAAAATTTGGACCCGAAAGGAATTAAAAAGAAAATAAAAGTAAACAGTTCATTAAAGAATAAATAACAATTGTCATTATCATGTGAGGCATATATTTGCTTTTTTGTTGCAATTTTTTGTTGCAATGTTATGCATATATGACATCTATGCGTAATTCTTAAGCAGAATCTTCTAATTTGAAAAAAATTGAGCAATTAAAATAAATTATGAATAAAAGCAATATTATTTAATGCTTAGTATGCATTTAAGGGAGACCAAACTGGTTGCCAAGGGCAGCTAGTAATGTAAATATTATTGTACTGTATCATCTTCAAAAAACATCAAGTAATTTACTCATGTGTTGTGCTTCTTTCTTCTGTTGCATTTTACCTCTAAGTTGATACCACATGAGATATATTGCTGGTGGTAATGATTATACTCAAGGTTAAAAATCCAAAACAATTATAAAAAATTACATATTATATTCATACACTGATATTTATATTATTCATATCAGAGTAAATAAAAATTGTGGAAAATTCAATTTTATCTATAATAATACTTCTCGGTTATTATAAAGAAAACTAGATAGTATTGCTTAAAAAATAAAACATAAATCATTACCTAAAATCTACACGGCTTAAATGTGTGATGCGTGACTTTCCAGATCCACATGGTTCAATTAAATAACGTGATACTAATGCAAGCGCCCTGACAGAACTTGCATTTGTTTCAGCATCTGGATGATTAACTGAAGTTTCAATGAGAATGCATGCACCTCTGGGTAAATCAGTTCGCCAAGATCTAAAATGAAAAATAATAATGACTACTTTGGCCATATGCCTCTAAATTATACAAGACAATTTCCAAGTAATAATAAGGAAAATTCTTAACTTGACTATATTATGATGACTAGAAAATGAATATAAATGTATTTCATACAGCACAGCAAAATTAGTAGTTTTAATAAAATCTTATATGAAGAATTTGTACTAATTAATCAATTCTTTTTCACAATAAGAAATATAATGATGCTGTTGACAAAAAAAAAAAAAAATCTTCCTTCCAGACTTTGAGTCAATTACAAGGGCTGTAATCGATTAAGATTACGATTATTTTCCATTTCAAAAACCAGATTACGATTATGCTTAGATTACGATTAATATTTTTATGTTAGATTACGATTACGTTTAGATTACGATTAATATTTTTTGTTGGATTATGATTACCAAACGATTACGATTACAGTTGTATTCCATTATTTCATAATCTACATGTTACTAATTGGAGACTTTTGGCCTTGTGTTGCGTAACTTGATTTTATCCAAACCAGATCTGACACAAAGTTCTGGTCAGATTAAAGCTAATTTAAAAGCTAATTTCCGTTTTAAAGCTAAAAAACTATATTCGTGAATATTAATGAGTATTAATTGTAAAACAATATATATCGATAAAACAGGAAGTACATATATAAATCATTTATGAATATGATGAAAGTTATATTAACGCTATAATTAAAGGTAATATTCAATAAACGTATTAAAATAAAGATTAATTTTCATAAATTTTGGGTTTAAATTGGAATAGGTTGGGTTGAGTCACGTTTTGGGTTTACTAAATTTTAAAGTTAGGATTAGATATAACTGACTTGTGCTGGATTCTATTAAGAATCTTCTTATTTTGGATTCGTTATTTAACCATGTGCATGTATATGTATTTTTACCCTTTTTTTGAAATTATTTAACAGTTTGCAAGCAATTAAACTTGTCTGAAAAAAATCTCCCATATCTAACCCTAATTCTTCTTGTATTGTCGAATTTTGATAATTTATCTTTAAAAGTTCTTATGAACTACGAATTGTTTGACTGATAGAATAGTGAAATACAACATGCGAAATTCTAATTTGAAATTCATGAATATCAGAGTACATAGGATGAGACACCCCCCCCCCCCCTCCTTTACACGCACACACATACAGTTAAGGCCCGGTGTCCTTGCTCGAGGAAACGCTCGCGAGCTAATGCTATTCCTATGGGGAAGCATTTTTCTAATAACTCTTTCGCATTTTGACATTTTTGAAGAATTTTTTTTGCATTAGTAGTTGAGGTGCATGCCGATAGCGCACCTTTTTTACTTTTTCGATTTTGGTTGCAGATATATTTTTTAAAAAGCCTTTCAGTTTCGAAACCGGTTTTGAATATGAAACTAACTTTGTAAAAAATATCTGCAACCAAAATCGAAAAAGTAAAAAAGATGCGCTGTCGGCATGCACCTCAGCTATCCAATGCAAAAAAAATTATTCAAAAATGTCAAAATGCGAAAGAGTTATTAGAAAAATGCTTCCCCATAGGAATAGCATTAGCTCGTGAGCGTTTCCTCGAGCAAGGACAGGGGCCTTAAGGATAAAAGCAAAACAAAACTTTTAAAATGAAAAAATTTAAATAAACAAAAAAAGCTTCTACCAAAATTTTAGAAATAGGACAATTGAAACAGTTCATTCCTTTCTCTTTCATTCCAATGGCTCTGTCTCCTTGACCCACAGGTTTAAAACAAAATAAAAAGTACAAGAACATCAACAAGCAAAAACGTAAAATAAAATAAAATATTGTCTTCTGGTAGAAGAGTATTTTTTGGGGGGTGGGGGGGAGGAGGAGGCGAGCAAACCTTCAGGAAAAAAAATTGAAAAAAAAACTTAGGTAGCCTTTCTTCTACTATTTATTTCTAACTCATTTTGAAAGAATAAATTTTCTGAAAGTTTTTTCTTTTTAAAATAATCAGAGATAAAGAAAATTTCATGGTTAAATTTCAAAATTCAATGGGCAGTTACTGTACTTGATAGCACATATATCAAGAAAATTTACCAAAAACTAAATACCATTACGTCCGTTTATTTATTGACAAACCCGTCTAAGTTTCTTTTTTCTTTAGATTCTGTTAAAATAAACACATATAAAGAAACAATCTTTTATTATTAGTGCTTTTGTAAGAAAACTGATCTATGTGCTTTTCTTATCCAGATATATTAAAATACAAATTTTGAAGAAACGGATAACTTTATACTTATGATTAAAGTCACTGTATAGTAAATTTGATATATATATATATATAATACCCTTCACTACAATGTTAAAGAAAAAGACAAGTATAAATATGCAATATTTCTAAAATAAATTTGTACTACATATATTTAAAAAATTACCTGTGGGTGTTCAAGTTGGATTTTGTTTTCATGGATATTCTGACATCTGACATCTGACATGCACAATTTACATTTATACTTTTAAAAAATTCATGCCTTTTTCATTTGAATCTGATCCAGATACATTGAAATAATCTTCAATTTTTTTACTGCTTCTCTGATAAACATCTCTAGAATACTAAAAACAACCACTAAGAAATTAAAAATGCGAATGAACTGTTAGATGAATTGTTGCATGCAATTTAAGCATCTTTTTTTTTTCTCCATTTCGGTTATTTTCAGATACCCACATTTATAAAAGCCTAGTGTCCAGCTGGTTAGTGCCCATAATAAAACCTAAAATATATCATTTTTCTTTCTTTTTTATCTTTCGTCACTCCCACTCAATAACCCATGAAACATAATCCCTTGAATGACCACTCTCCAGTTTATCTTCCCAATTCCCGTATGTTTTAATGAAGTCAAACAAGTTCTACAATGTACAGTGTAGAATATATATTCTGTTTACTCGAACTGCCCCCTCATGACCCCTGACCTCTTCTCACTTCAACCTTAGGCAAGATTTAATGAGTTGCAAACATGAACACTTTTTCTTGGTGCAATGTTTAGTTAATGGACCAAGTATTTTATGGATTGGGCTAAAGGAAAAAGTAGAAAAGAAGAAGAAAAAAAAAAGACGTAATCATAGACCATAATCGTATATTTGTGTGAGATTACGATTACATTGCATTGCGATTACGATTAGATTATGATTGTAATCAAAGTTAAATCTCTTGATTATAATTACAGTGCAATTACTTTCAAAATAAAAATTCATGATTACGATTACAATGCGATTACACAATTTTTGTAGTCGATTATAATTGATTACAATTACACGATTACGATTACGATTACTCGAAGTTTGCTTCCTTCCTAGAAAAAAGCATTGTGCCAGGACATGCCAAGAAAGAGCATTATAATTTAATAAAGACTAATTTGAGATGTAATCTTTCTTTTTTGGTTCCTGCTCTCTTGTGTCCAGCTATAACATACTCCTTTTCTGTTTGTCTTAATTAATGTTTTATATACATTTATTTATAAGTTACTCAAATAATATTATAAATTTTATTATTTGTATAATTCTCATTAATGTTTTGGCAAAATGTAAGTTATCTTAATTTTAAAAGCAATCTCTCCCACTTAAACAATAGTACATAATAGAAGAATTTCATTACCATAATTTTATTTAGTAAGGTGAAATCAATAAATCATCAAGAATTACTTTTACAGGGATGATTTTGATGATAAACAATTTATTTTTTAATACTTGTTACACATATTTAACTGAAAGTTGACCCAATGCAACATATGAAAGACAAGTTGCATATACAAATTAATCATAATTTAAAAAATATATTATGAATGAATCTATAAAATGACTGAAAAAATATTTAAAAGAGTCAAATAATAACACATGCTTCTTAAAAAACTAGCAGAGTTTGTTTTGTTTATCTCTTTTGTAAAATCTTATGTATTTAAACAAAATTAGAAAATCTATGAAAAAAAATCACTTGCCTTGTAATATATAAAAAGTATAGAAACGATGGATTGCTTATTATCTTACCTACATTTTAAAAACAGAGATATACAAAAGGCACTTACCTTAAAACACAAAAATCACAATGTGGATGAGGAGGCAATTGTGAACACATATACTGAAATACTTCTGTATTGTTACTCAGGTGTGCAATAATTTTTGATTTCATGAAAGAAGGATCCCACAGATGCCTAAATAAATAAAAGCATATTAGAAAATAAGCATTCAAAATTCCCATATGACATTTTTAGAAATAAAGCTTTATTATTTATATTGAAATAAAGATAGCAAATCTATAATACATATACAAACATGCTGCATTAAAAAATTTCTAACCTATAAACAATTTTATAAATTTATTTTATTTATTTATTTATTACAATATTTTTTTTAATTAAGTGTTACAATGAAAAGTACTTTTTTCAGATGAAGAGATTAATCAATAAAAATGACTATTGAAAAAAAAGGCAAAAGGGCAGAAAAAAAGGCAATAAATAAATAAATAAATAAAATAAGGCAAATTTAGATTGTAATTTAAAATTGTAACTGATCCTAGATTTTTCAAAATGAATTAAGCAGTAAAATAACTTGAAATTAACCTCAGAACACATATCACAAAAATGTAAAAAAATGAAGATTAAAATATTTTTTATAAACTGTACAACAGTTTAAAAATATATTCATTCAAAAATTTGTATTTTCCAATCAAAACAAATTATTTGAATAAAATTAGAAGCTCAGTTTAGAACATATGTGTGAAATAGTCTAGTACCGTATATACTCGCGTATAAGTCGAGATATTTTAGACAAAAAAAGAACTTCAAAGTAGGGGGGTCGAATTATACACGAGACCTAAAAAAAAATCTATAAAAAAATGTCGGAAAATAGTTTGCTAGCACCTAAAAAAAAGGAGATGGGCAAAATCGCCCTATATAAGGAATTGTTCCAGTCTGAATCATTCACCAAAAGGAATGAGTCATTCAAAGTTGGTCCGAAAAAAGGAACGAATCCGAGAAAAATGGAACGAAAAAAGGAACAACTCCAAGAAAAAGCGGAATAAATCTGATTTTTCTTCGTCATTCCCCGATTCCGATTTATGACATTAAGCATAATTTTTTGGACGACACATTTCGGAAAGAATCTGATGGATCATTCCTTTTCAGAGTTATTTCATTTCGGAACGAGTCCGAGGATTCGTTCTTTTCAGAACGATTCAGAGGAGTCCGTCTTTTTCGGAAAGTTTCTGAGGAATCGAATCTTTTCAGAGTCGTTTCATTTCGGAACAAGTCTGAGGAATTGGTCCTTTTCGGAGTCATTTCATTTCGGAACAAGTACGAGGAATCAGTCCTTTTCAGAGTCATTTCATTTCGGAACGAGTACGAGGAATCAGTCCTTTTCAGAGTCGTTTCATTTATGAACGAATCCGAGTCAATATCATTTTCAGGGGAAATTCAAACGGTTCCCCCTTTTGGAGGGGGGTCGACTTATATGCGGGTTTTCAATTTTTTTAAATTTTTAACAACATAAGTTAGGGGGTCGACTTATACGCGAGTATATATGGTATTCTCATTAATATACTAAAATACTTTATATTGCTGTAAAAGTGACATATTACAATTGATTCTATACAATTGATACCACTTTTTTGTGACTTCTTAGATCAAAACTCAGTTTAAAAAACATCTCTGACAACATTTTCTGAAAATTCATTACTCTTATAGAAAATATTGCTTGATTGCTTAGAAAAGGATGGTGAATTCAATTTTAAGTGCAAGCTGAAAATTCCCAAACTATCTCTATCAATGTTATAAAGTGCCAAATTTTTAGAGAATTGTTTTTTTTTTAACATTTGCAAAATTATAATGTTTATATAAAACACCATTTAATAGTGTTTTATGCATTACTTAACTAAGAACACAAATTAAACAATGATTTATATATATATATATTGTAATTAGGTATTAATAAAAAAATGAATTAGAAATTTAAAGCAGCATGTACTGTATTAAAGTAATGCATCATTAATTAGTAAATTTTCAAATTATAATAATCAAAGTTCTTATTTAAAAAAAATGTACTGATAATTTATTAAGCACAAGAATATACACCACATTTTCCTAAAATTATATATATATATGAAAGGATAAAAAACTTAACCTTTTTAAGAACTTAAATTTAAAGTTAAAATTCAAAAATTTAAAGTCCCAATTAATATTTTTTAACATTAATTCTGAAGCTGAAAGCTATTTTGCCCCTGGTAACTTTCTTTCCCAACCTAACATTTATTACTTTCAGAGATCAATTTTGGACGTTCCTTAAGATTAAAATTGATGATCTAAGGGCTTTTTGCATCCATTTGTGGTTAGGGCTCATGCGTCACCAACCAGGGAATTGTGCGGGCCTTGACCACATATCAATCAAAAGCTAAAGAACCAATTAAATTAAATGTTCCTCCCTAATTCACAACTGTGCCCTCTGCTGGAAAATATGACAATCCCTAACATATTAGCGAGAACACGCGCAAAAAACGAGAGATTTTGCAGATTTGAGGATGCCTGCAGAACCTACGGCAATGTAAACCTCCATAATACACGTAAACGGCTCGGCGACCTCCGACCGGACTCGCGAATCCCTTCTGTATGATGAACGGCCAAATAAAAGGGTTTCGAACCAACAAGAGGCTCCCGAGTCCAAGTTCTTATGCCACGACTATGACACCCGAAGTCGTTACAATATTTTAAAGTCGGCAGGATGGTTACCTGCCATGAAAAAACCCTGCCTTTCCACCGAACCTCGAACATTCAAACTGCATGAAAATTCCTATTCCACGAAAATCCTTATTAACGTCAAACAAACAACAAAAAAAAAAAGATTAATCCAGAGAAAGGATTATTTCCCCATGAACTATGTTGGTGAGAAAGAGAGAAATTATCCTCGTTTCAAATAATCTTAGAAGAATCGTCAAAAGAAAGAAAGAAAAAAAGAAAAAAAAAACATTAAGTCTGCTGTGAACAATTTATCAGTTATGCATACTAACATTTAATGCAACTCATTTGGAACTTTTCCCCTACTCAACTGAACTGAATGAGAAACCGCAAATATTAAGATGTGATTCTCTAACAATCAAAGCAAAAATGGACGGTCTTAAGCTATGTATTTTTTCTCTTCTCCAAGCAGAGTCGCAGAATGGACCGAACTTTATTCCGCGGGAGATCAAAGGTCAAGAAGATCTCCGTTCTCTGTATCACCATACAAATGACTCACTCAAGAGTTGGAGCTGGAAATTTATTTTTACTTTTTTAGCAGACAAATGATAAGCTTAGCAGAAGAGCTAAGGCCAGGACAATATGTCTTAGTTCTTAATCGTTAAAATTTATTTGAAATGAAAATAATAATTAAGTCATGTTTTATAATTAAATTTTTCTTAAAAAAAAAAAAAAAAAAAAAAAAAAAAAAAGGTAGCAATTCAGTAGGTTGTAAATATTAATTTTTCTTTCTTAAGAAAAAAAAAAAAAAAAAAAAAGAAAAAAAAATTGGATAATTTAATTTACAGGTATGCTTTTTATTTATTTTTTCTTTGACATTGACGTTATTTTTTGTTGAAGATTACATCTCATTGGTGAAAAATTACGTATTTTCCTTTTACCTTTATGTTATCATTTCAATGTGTTACCCTACCGATTTCTTTTTTTGCATTATTTATTTTATGAAATATTTTAATTACAAGAAAAAAAAAAGTTTTATTGTGCAGAATATGTGTTTATTTTTCATTTAACCTTTTTACTTTTTTATTAACATTGATAAAAATGCAGATTCCCCAGTTCCATCATTTATTTTATAAAATATTCTCGTTGAAAAAAAAAAATGTTTTATTTTATATTAAACAATGTTTTTATTTTATGTTGACTATGAATGTGTTATTGTCGAAAGTACCAAAGTATGGAAGTATTTGTGTGAATGAAAGGTATTTAATCATGAAAAGAAAAAAAAAATACTGTGATCCAAGTGAAAATTTTAAAATTTTGACATCGTTCATGGAGTTTTAAAGTACTTTATTTAAAATGATGTTACGGTATTAAAGGGATTTTAAAGATTTTAACAAAACTCATTAAGATTTTTATTATCTTTATTTTTTTTATTTCTTGTGGAATTTAAGGTTTATAATTTGCATTTTAGAAAATTTTGTGATTGATATTTTACATACGCGTTAAAATTGTGATAAATTAAAATGACAGTATTTTTGTTTTCTTACTCATCCGGCGAAGCATACGTGCGATCACCAAAAAATAAAGTCACTGGTTCTTTATGTTTTGGACATATTGTTAATAAATTATTTAAATAGGTCACATGTTTTTAAATTAACATTATCCATAATACAAGTGCAGTTGTATGCTTGCCAATATTTTGTGTCCGATTTTACTAATATTTAGTGTCCTTTTTTATAAATTCAGATGAGCACATTCCACATAGTTGTAAATAGTAATTAGTCAGTTTGTGTATTATTTTATTCCATATTTTGAGCCTTTTTGTGTTGGTAAGTATTTTATTTGTACATAATGAGAATAATTCAATTCATTTTTTTTCCCAAATATTTCACTCTGCATATAGAATTTTATACAATTTATTACTCCTTTTATGTTTTTTGTATAGTCAAATATTGTATTTTACTATATGATATATTTTAATATTTGAGTTTTTAATTTAATATTTTTACACAGTATTGTTTTAAAAAATATATTATGTTCCTTCCCTATTACATTACCCAGTGAGTTGGCTACCCCAACCATTTTTATTTAGTCCATTTTTTCACAATTCCCATTTCATTAAAAATATAGTTGAACAGGTATACCACCCCTGTCAATTTTTAATAACATATTAAAAATATTTTCAAACAATTAAGCCATTGGTTTAGACATGACTGTGGTAACCCCACTCTAACCGTGGTAAGTCCACTAATGTTTAACACCGCCTATTAAGTTCTTAAAGATGACCATGGTTCCAGCCCATTAAGTCTTTAAAACATTTTTTTTTAAGTTTGTTAAATTCAACCAGAATACACTTTTTACAAACAAAAAGGATTCAATGACTTACCATCTCAGCAAATGTGGCAACTGTTGATCAGATATACTCGGGCACTCAAGGAAAATACAAAGATCCATTAACAACAACAACAAAAATGTCAATAAGTTGCCCATGTGCTTTAAATGCAGGGTCAGTGGCCTATTTGTTTTGAATCGGGATCCATTATTTTATTTTTCTTTATTTTATATTTCACCATTTTTCCCCCTTTTTGTCCCATTTGCAGTAGTAGAAACCTTAAAAATTAAAGATTTTTGCTATTTGCATAAAAATTCGTAAGGAAAACTAAGAGCGTTCTGGCCTTTGTAAGGAAAAATGCTCTTAATTTTTTTTTTTTTTTTTTTTCTCAGGAAATTTTTATGAGCTAACAATGAGATGTAGATGTGGTTTACATTGTGACTTGGATTTATTCATGCCACTGAGAAAAACATATCTCAGTCTGCAAAATAATAAATACCTTTACTTATAGATAAACTGCATTTGCATCTTCACACAAATTTTTTTAAAGATGCAGTAAGCTCATTTTTCTTTTTTTTTTTTTTAATTTTTGCTAAAACCTCACTGAGGTTTAGGATTTGCTAAAACCTTCAATGGTTTAGGATTTGCTAAAACCTTTAATGGTTTAGGACATGCTAAAACCTACAATGGTTTAGGATAAATAATGTAAATAGCATTTTATATATTATCTTTTCTTTATTTTCATATTTATTTCAATATTTTTATTATATTTAATATTATATCTCCTTTTATTTTTATCAATTTTATATGCCAACATATTTTTAACATTTTCAAAATATGTGAAGAAACCTTTCAAAATTTTCACATATACCAATATTTTTATAATTTGAATACTTTGTGCATAGAACATAGATTGTCCCCAGTAATCATATATCAGTGTACTTTTATATTTATTCCTTTTTTTATATTACCTGTATCAATGTCCTTTCATAACCACATAATTTTCAAATTTTATGAAAAATATTTTTTAACTTTTCCTATTTTTAAGTATAATTTCATAAATTATATTTCTGTATAAATTTACATTTTGACAGTTTAAATTCATATAAAATGTGAAATATGTGCTTAAAGACTTTAACTAAAAAGCACAAACTTGTTGACCACAGGACTTCCAAGTAAGAAATATGGTTACAATTTTAAATTGTATAATGTTATAATTGTATTTTCCCAGGACATTTCCAGAATTATTATTTCTTTCCAGCTTTTCTTTATGTTTATATTTTTATATTTTCTGTCATATAATATGCTTTACATTCCTATGTAAAGTTCGGTCAGGTTGTCTC